>CM051256.1:91546975-92070735 GCA_027921565.1 Artemia sinica | reverse complement strand
TTTTGTATAGTGGGGGAGACCTTCCCCGTCGGAGATATTGCTCCATTACTGATAACTGACAAAGTTTCTCAATAGTCTTTTACTAGCATCGAATCAATAAATTTTGCTGCAACACAGTTTTGATTATCACCAAAGAAAGTTGACTAGGTTAGAGTTTCATATGGTTTATAGTGATAAAACTCCGAGTTCTGAAAACTAGAGACATTTTTGAAGCCATTTGTACAAACAGTTTCAATAATAGGGTAACAGTCGAAGAAAATTTTTTTAACTACCAACAAATGAAGGTGAAGAAGTAATGTTAGATAATGTAAGATTGAGCAAGTGCTATCTTCATTACCTAGGTATCGTATTAGTAAGGACGTTAGTGCATCGAAGATCTAAGGTAGATCTCAGGAGGCCCAGGGTGTTTTATCATAATTGTAAAAAGTTTTGAACAATGGACCTAGTCTGCGAACCAAGATAAGAATATTGGAAGCTACAGTGATGACCCTAGTCAAGTGTTTTGTCCTTAGTTGTGGCGCTCCCAAAAAGTGTAGGAGGTTCCTATATATTTTCCAGATAAAGATGTTTTGGTTTTTTCTCTTGCCTGGTTAGTTGTTGGGTATATGATTCCCTTCTGGTCATGCCCGACACTTCATCACTTATCAGAAAGATTATTTTCCCAGTTAGTCCCTCGCGGATTCGCTTCTTATAAATCCCAATCTGAGCTGAATGGGCTGTAAAACTATGACTTCCAATCATTCCATTGAACGTTGGATTGTGAAGGATCCCACACAAGCTGAGGGTGGCAAGCATATGTAACATTAATCGAAGATGGAAATCGAAGTTAATGTGAAGTTTTTTACTGTTCGTTTTTTTAATTGTTGTTTTCATTACCCTGTAAGATTTCTGACGCATGACAACAACGGGCGTTGTCTCTTTAATTTAGCGGGAGGTGTTTGGGCCCCTGGCCCTAATACTTCTACTACTACTACTAATACTATTAACAGTCCTGCAGTACTAATCCCCTAAGGCCAACACAGCTACAACCTACTCCTCCTCCATCCAATCTATTCCTTTTTAAACTTTCCTAATTTTGTTTTAAAATCTTTCTTTATGACGTCCTCCCACCTCATATGAGGACGACCTGCTTTTCCCCTGTTTAGGCCCTAGAGACGGTCAAGTTAGCCAAAAAGAGACAATCTTTCGGCAATCTGTCCTGCTTCATGCACGACATGCACTAGCCATCTCAACCTTTATTTCCTTATAGCCCTAGAAAGCAGATTAACAACCTTTTTCGTACAACCAAAGCTGCTTTAAGATACGCGTCTAGTCAGCGGTGTCCCAGAAAATTCCATTAGGTCATTCTCTCTGCGAAACATCCAAGGCGAATACTTCATACCCATTTTCGGATGCTGACCACCATGCCTTCAGCCAATCCATATTGGACAACTGTCATCACTAGCTAGGCTTCTCAATATTCTAATCTTGGCTGTTTCAGACTTATCGTTCCTGCTCTCTTCCCAGACTTCTTTTTTAACTGTGACAAAAACAACCTGAGCCTGGACCCCTATCTACTACTAGTTAGTAAAACGCAGCTTTACTGGCCCCACACCGTTCCTGTTCAACTAATAATAACTACGCAAAGGTAAATGTTAGCTGCACACCGACCTGATCAATCCTTTCGCCTATCCTAGCGTCAGCTTTTCATACTATCTCTTGTTTCCGTACTGTCGTCACATTAATTACATAAGCGTTCAGTGAACTTATATCTTGTTCTAGCATATCTAGGAAATAGCTATTATAGGCCTACCTATTTCTAGCACCCTGAACTACTGAAAACTCTAAAGAGTTCATCTGATTTTGCCTCCACGCTTTCATCTAATAATCTATTATTAACCACTTTTCAAATATCCTATTTTAGTACTTATCATTTCCCCCTTTAAATACCATTGTTGTACGCCCTGGCGAGCCATATATTATCAGCTAAATATCGCTTTTAATCTCGTTCTTTTATATCTCTTTAAAACTCGTGCTTTAATTTTTGTCAGCCGTAGACAACATTTTCGTCTGCTCTAGAAGAGAATGCTATAAACACAACAAATTTTAGAATGTTTGATACTGTGGGTGGGGCAAAAAAGATGGATTCTCTTTGATTTTTTTTTTTTTTTTGGCAGAGTTTTTGTTTTACCGCGTGAGATCGGCCACTGTCGTCTCTGATTTGCTTTCATTATTAAAACCTTTATGGGGCTTAAGATACTCACTACATACTACTAGCAAAACTCACTCAATAAGCTACCAAAACTTGCCTGAGGAGAGTACGGAACGTCTAAATCTCTACACTCTACTCTTTAATCCCAACATATATCAAAGCCTCCTTTCATTATATACTCCTGAGATATTCCCTCATTTACCCTTAAATCTATTTCTTAGCCGGCGAATCCTACCACCCATTCTGCGCGGAACAGACTATTTTTTCTTCTTAACAGCGCTTTGACGTGTTGGCCAACAAAGACGCACCTTGCACAATCTGTACAATTCTAATCCGCAGAATGCTAAGCTTAACCCGCCGTATCAACGATAGTCTCTACTTTACAGTACCCCCCCCGAGGCCCTATAATAGATCGATTGACCCAAATTTTTTGAACAGCCTTAAATGGTTGAGATATCACAGGACATAGAGGCTCTTCCAAATGAGAATTTTAAGAAGCTTGATTTTCTGAGTTTCTATTTTCTTTTAAATTTCCGGTTGAGGGAGAAAGTTTAGAGTACTTGCATAGATATTTATGCGTACTCTCAATCAAGCTTCCGTTGTGGTAAAATTCGACGAACACGCCGGGATTCTTCGTCACTAAGTTTCTATCGTTGTCTTAGAGAAATAAATTCATGGGCCTATAAGATTTGCCCACAATTTAGAGGGGGGGGTCAGAGAATCATTATTAGCGTGCCGTCAGCCATGCGAAATGTCGCTTTGATACAATTTATTCCAGCCATATTCAGCATACGATAGATAGATAAGGTGGTATTTTAAAGCCCAAAGTATCACGGCCATTATCGACACACGCTAACATAACACAAAAAGAAAAAGCACAAAATAGCATCAAGCTTTTGAATCAGACTAGATCATCATAAATACTTAAATATGCAAACACTCACATTCTATACTTAATAATAGTACTTTAATAGTGTAGAAAACAGCTCATAAGAAAAACAATACTTTAAGGAATAAACACTTAGTCGTATAACATACCATTCTTTTTTATCCTTATACTTTCTCTATTTTTTTTTATAAGATAACAAAAATTTCCGATACCTCGCATATTCCTTTTGATACGTTTTATGGGTGGCAGTATACCTAAGAAAGAATTTTTTTGATGCACCTTCAAACGTAATCGAAATACGTCTTACCCACCCCCCCCTATTTGCAAATATATATACCAATAGTATATATTATCCCATATATTCTGTCACTTGTCTTTGTCTTCTCTCTCGCGCTAAGCTGGGATCTGAAAAAAAGTAATAAACAAACTGGTTTTGTTTTCAAGTTTTACACGCGTAAACTTGAGTGAGTGGTGCATAATACACAAGTACCCAAAATTCCTTCACCCTTGGAAAATTAAAAATAAATAAACTCAAATAAAACCACTATAAAATTTGAAGCTTTTTTTCCACGGCCCACCCCACGGAGAGGGGGGAGGGGAATTACCAGGCTAGGGTATTTTTCCAAGTGGAAGTATTTTCCGTGGGGGTAATTTTCAGGGGGGATATTTTGTACTGTGGGGGGTGTTTTGCGCCACGGGGGTATTTTCCGGGGAGCCGTGGGTATTTTTCCAGGGATATTTTCCGAGGTGGTATTTTTTCAGGGGGCTAATTGCCCGGGAGGGAGGGTAAACGTCTAAGAACCACCTGTCAATAGCCATCGCAATATTAGATGTACAATAACTTGTTTCTTTTACACTTCTCTTTGCTCTGGGCTCTCTCTGCTCATTTCATTGGCTCTGGAGAGAGATATTTTCAAGAGCCTTTGCGTCACTCAATTCCAAAGGAGGACTTTTAAGTTTGGCGTTATTTTAATTAGACCCTCTTGCTTTATATTATGCAGAATTTTACCCAAAAAAAATTTTACACTGTATTTTCTTGTTTCATTTTCATTTTTTTTCCTCGGGCTTTCTGCATATCCCCACACAGGGAGTTTCAGGGAGTATAAAGGGGTTTTTTCGAGAGCTCTTCGCTGTCTCTCGGTTTTATAAGGCTTTTAAGTTCAATTTTTCTTTGAATTAAGCCTTTTGTTTTATATTTTTGAAGTTTTTAACCAATTTCACCATATTTAGTAGTCGTTTTAAAGATTTGTTTCATCATTTTTATTACTTATACTCGGGTTTATACATATCCTAATCCAAGATATACCTTTAAAAGGCCTTTATAACGTATCAATTTCAGAACAGTTAATTTTATTAATATTCCTCTTAATCCATTTTTTTTCAAGTCGAAGTACCACATCTTTCTCACTCAAAACTTTCTCTTTTTGACTTTATGTCTATATCCCAACACCAAGCAATACTTTTCAGAAGGCGTCACAATATCATTTCAGAACAAGTTCTTTTTCAAATCTATAGTAAGTTTTCAGCTCTTCTTACATCCTACACCGTTTTATATATGTCAAAAGCTTTTTTTAATATTAATGTCCAATAATTTCATTTTCTTTTACAGCTCTTTAACCAGTTTTCAACTTTGGTTATACTCCTACACATAGCTATATCTGTCAATGGAAATTTGTTGTATTATGTCCAATATTGTTTTATTCACAGCTCTTTTCAGCAGTTTTCAAGTTTGCTTACACTCCTACACCGATCTCCAATATGTCAATTTACGACATCTCTCTATGTACTACAAATATAAGCAAGAAAACCCAGGTTTTAATTTTGATAAAGCAGTAAAAAATTACAACAATATACACACTTAACTTTTTCGTAAATGGCAAAAGCAGTGTGGTCTAAGAAATGATTTACATCTCTCTATGATGTCCTAAGGTCGATAGATGAGCATAATCCGGCACCTTTCGACTATACTGTATTCAAGACAAATAGAGAATTGGTCAAGTATTTGAAATAGCTAATGCCTTCTTCCCATATTGAAGGGGCTTAAAAAGAACTTTTAAAAACACGTACGAAACTTTTGTCACTAGTGATTCATATTGCTAGTGTAGGTATACCTACACCAGCGAATTTTAGTTCATAATCCCAAGGAAAAGGATTCATGGCGCTAATGTCAATATACTAACTCTTTCTGGGGGTATTTCCTATTTCATGCCCCGACAAATTTTCGATTCAGTATGAACAAAAGTCTGCTATTCGTTAACATGGATGAACATATTGAGTTAGAAATATACTTGTATTGCAACTGTTCTATATGTAAGGGCCTTATCATGATCTCAGCAACTCTTATGAGGCTAATACAAAACAAATTTAGATATTGTGGATTCTAGAATAGATGAGAAGAGTCTTGAAAAAAATGAGCCGATACGAATCTTGATTGATAGGAAGAGAAATTTATACCGGCCACATAGTATAGTCACACATACAGCAGGTCCTTATGTCAGAAAAGGAACAGGAACGTCAAAATAATAAACATAGAAAAGATGCCGATTGTCTCTACAGATATATCTCAAAATATAATCTAGAAAAGACAGTGAATGAAAACTTAAAAAAATATGCCTATAAGGCAAGATGTAACAATGAATATTGTGCTGAATACGAACTACAGATAAAGAAAAACTGTCCTTTCAAGAGAAAACATTAGGTATCATTCTATGGAGGGGATGTTTAACATTCAAACTCGTTCTGACGAAGAGCTCCTATATCTGTCATCTTAACGACAAATCTCATTATTAGACATCCTTGATAAATCTAGTACCATAATCTTACATTAAGATTTGTTTTACTTTTGTTAATTTTGCCTTTACAGCTTCAATAAACCTATGTAAGGATAGAAGCATCACGGATTTCTCTACACAAATGGCTCGGGATCTTTATCATATACTAGAAAACACCGGCCCCTTGAGATTCGAGGCACTAGTGTGGATATAATAGGTGTTTTTTTTTTTTTATAGATTTCTTGTCCACTAGTAGCATTTCTCAAACCCTTTGTCGAAAAAGTACAATAGATGAATGAAAGACAAGTAAGATTTCTATTTTTCCTACCAAAGTTCTTTCTTCCATGTTTAAAAAAAAATGAAACACATACATACATACAAACACTACTTCTGAGAAAAACAAAAAAATCATTATACAAAAACATTAAAAAGCAAACATTCGTTACAGTAAAATGTTAAAAGCTTGAATTTATAATACACAAAAAAATTAAAAAATAAAAAGTTCGTTATAGTAAAATGTTAAAAACTGGAATTTTCTTTAAACCAAAATGTAATACTCATTTCTTGGAAAAGGCCATTTTAGCCCCCCCCCCCCACCCCTCACCTATCCGAATTCCGGGCACCCTCCCCGGAACAGATGGGTGCAGACTGGACTCCTCTTGCAGTGCCTGGACACCGGTCAGAGACCCCTTCGGACCGTGTAGGACCTCGCCGCAGGGGGCTGACGGCAGGGGTTTAAATAGGCCTTTTGAAAGAAATGAGCATTACATTTTTTAAGGATTTCAAGTTTTTAACATTTCACTATAACGAATTTTTACTTTTAATGTTTTTTGTCAAAAGGCCCAATTTAAACCCCTGCCGTCAGCCCCCTGCGGTGAGGTCCTACACGGTCCGAAGGGGTCTCTGACCGGTGTCCAGGCACTGCAAGGGGAGTCCAGTCTGCACCCACCCGTTCCGGGGAGGGTCCCAGGCTTCGGATAGGTGAGGGGTGGGGGGGGGGGGCTAAAATGGCCTTTTCAAAGAAATGAGTATTACATTTTGGTTTAAAGAAATTTCAGTTTTTAACATTTTACTATAACGAATTTTTATTTTTTAATTTTTTTTGTATTATAAATTTAAGCTTTTAACATTTGACTGTAACGAATATTTGCTTTTTATGTTTTTGTATAATGATTTTTTGTTTTTCTCAGAAGTAGTGTTTGGTATGTATGTATGTGTTTTCATTTTTTTTAAAAACATGGAAGAAAGAACTTTGGTAGAAAAATAGAAATCTTACTTGTCTTTCATTCATCTATTGTACTTTTTCGACAAAGGGTTTGAGAAATGCTCCTAATGACAAAAAATCTATAAAAAAAACACCTATTATAATCCACACTAGCGCCTCGAATCTCCAAGTGGCCGTGTTTTCTAGTATATGATAAAGATCCTGAGCCATTTGTGTAGAGAAATCCGTGCTTCTATCCTTACATAGGTTATATGAAGCTGTAAGGCAAAATTAATATGTAAAACAAATTTAATGTAAGATTATGGTACTAGATTTATCAAGGATGTTAATAATGAGATTTGTCGTAAGATGACATATAGGAGCTCTTCCAGAACGAGTTTGAATGTTTAACACCCCCTCCATAGAATGATACCTAATGTTTTCTCTTGATAAGTTTTCATCACTGTCTTTTCTAGTATATTTTTTGAGATATATCTGTAGAGAAAATCCATCTTTTCTATGTTTATTATTTTGACGTTCCTGTTCCTTTTCTGACATAATGAACCTCTGTATGTGTGACTTTCCTTGTGGCCGGTATAAATTTTCTCTTCTTATCAATCAAGATTTTCCTCCTCATTTTTTTTCAAGACTCTTCTCATCTATTCTAGAATCCACAATATCTAAATTTGTTGTATTAGCCTCATAAGAGTTGCTGAGATCATGATAAGGCCCTTTACATATAGAACAGTTGCAATACAGTATATTTCTAACTCAATATGTTCATCCATGTTAACGAATAGCAGACTTTTTTCATACTGAATCGAAAAATTTGTCTGGGCTTAAATAGGAAATACCCCAGAAGAGTCTAGTATATTGACATTAGCGCCATGAATCCCTTTTCCTTGGGATTATGAACCAAAATTCCTGGTAGGTATACCTACACTAGCAATATGAATCCCTAGTGACAAAAAGTTTCTACGTGTTTTAAAAGTTCTTTTAAGCCCCTTCAATATGGGAAGAAGGCCTTAGCTATTTCAAATGCTTGACCAATTCTCTATTTGTCTTGAATACAGTATAGTCGAAAGTGCCGGATTATGCTCATCTATCCCTTAGGACATCATAGAGAGATGTAAATCATTTCTTAGACCACACTGCTTTTCCATTTACGAAAAGTTAAGTGTGTATATTGTTGTAATTTTTTACTGCTTTATCAAATTAAAACCTGGGTTTTCTTGCTTAATTTTTCGTACATAGAGAGATGTCGTAAATTGACATATTGGAGATCGGTGTAGGAGTGTAAGCAAACTTGAAAACTGCTTAAAAAGCTGTGAATAAAACAATATTGGACATTAATACAACAAATTTCCATTGACAGATATAGCTATGTGTAGGAGTATAACCAAAGTTGAAAAAACTGGTTAAAGAGCTGTAAAAGAAATGAAATTATTGGACATTAATATTAAAAAAGCTTTTGACATATATAAATCGGTGTAGGATTGTAAGAAGAGCTGAAAACTTACTATAGATTTGAAAAAGAACTTGTTCTGAAATGATATTGTGACGCCTTCTGAAAAGTATTGCTTGGTGTTGGGATATACATAAAGTCAAAAAGAAAAGTTTTGAGTGAGAAAGATGTGTACTTCGACTTGAAAAAAAATGGATTAAGAGGAATATTAATAAAATTACTTGTTCTGAAATGATATTATAAAGCCTTTTTAAAGGTATATCTTGGATTAGGATATGTATAAACCCGAGAAAGTAATAAAAATGTGAAACAAATCTTAAAACACTAAATAAAAATTGGTTAAAACCTTCAAAATATAAAACAAAATGGCTTAATTCAAAGAAAATTGAACTTAAAAGCCTTATAAAACCGAGAGACAGCGAAGAGCTCTCGAAAAAAAAAAACCCCTTTATACTCCCTGAAACTCCCTGTGTGGGATATGCAGAAGCCCGAGGAAAAAATGAAACAAATCGTAAAATACAGTAAAAATTTTTTTGGGTAAAATTCTCATAATATAAAGCAAGAGGGTCTAATTAAAATAACGCCAAACTTAAAAGTCCTTTGAAATTGAGTGACAGCAAAGGCCTCTTGAAAATATCTCTCTCCAGAGCCATGAGATGAGCAAAGAGAGCCCAGAGCAAAGAGAAGTAAAAGAAACAAGTTATTGTACATTAATATTGCGATGGCATTTGACAGGTGGTTCTAGACGTTTACCCCTCCCCCGGCAATTAGCCCCCTGAAAATACCACCTCGGAAAATACCCCTGGAAAATACCCCCCTCCCCGGAAAATACCCCCGCGCAAAACACCCCCACAGAAATATCCCCCCTGAAAATACCCCCACGGAAAATACCCCCTTGGAAAATACCCCTCCCGGTAAATTCCCCTCCCCCCCTCCGTGGAAAAAAAAGGCTTTCCAAATTTTAGTGTTTTCTTTGAGTTTTATTTATTTTAATATTCCAAGGGTGAAGGAATTTTGGTACTTGTGTATTATGCACCACACACTCAAGTTTACGCTGTGTAAAACTTGAAAACAAAACCAGTTTGTTTATTAGTTTTTTTTTTCAGCTTAGCGCGAGAGAGAAGACAAAGACAAGTGACAGAATATATGGGAAATATATAATTTGGTCTATATATTTGCAAATAGGGGGGGGGGGGGGGTAAAGTATTTCGATAGTTTGAAGTCATAAAAAAATTCTTTCTAGGTATATGGCCACCAAAAAAACTACAAAAGAATAGCGAGGTATCTGGAAATTTTGTTAACTAAAAAAAAAAAAAAAAAAAAAAGTAAAGATAAATGTAATGTTATAACTAAGTGTTTATTCCAAGTATTGTTTTTCTTATGAGCGTTTTCCAACTATTAAGTACTATTATTAAGTTAATGTAGTGTTTCATTTAAGTATTTTATGATGATCGCTGATAAAAGCTTATGCTATTTGTGCCTTTTCTTTATGTTATGTTACTGTGTTCATGGCAGTATATTCGGCTTTAAAATACACTTATCTATCTATCTATCTAATATACTGAATAATTGTACCAAACACATTTCGCATGCAGACCCGCTATACTCTACCCCCCCCCCCCTAATGTGCAAATCTATAGCCCAAATTTATTTCTAAGATATCGAAGAAACTAACGAAAATCCCGGCGTGTTCTCGAATTCTACACAACGTAAGCTTGATTGAGTAGCGCATAATACACAGTACAAAAACTTTTTCCCCCAACGGAAATTTAAAAGAAAATAAAACTCAAATCAAATTCTCAAATTTGGAAAGCCTTATTTCCATATTTCCTTATATCTCAACCAGTAAGCTGTTCAAAAAATTTGGTCAATTACTCTTTATAGGGCTGTAAAGAGAGATTCGTTGATACGGGTAAGCTACATTCTGCGGATTAGAATTGTACAGATTGTGCAAGGTCGTCTTTGTTGGCCCACCGTCAAGGGCTAAAAGAAAAAATAAGTCGTCCCCGAATGGGGTGATAGGATTCCCCAAGGAAAGATTTAAGGGAAATGAGAAGATCTCGGGAGTATATAAAAGGGAGGCTTTGAATACATTGGGATAAAAGAGGAGAGGGTAGGGTCGTACTCTCCTCAGGCAGTTTGGTGCTACAGTGAGTTGCTAGTAGTAGTAGTAGTATACCCCATAAGGTTTTAACCAATCAGAGACGCCAGTGGCCATTCCCGAAACCCTCTTGCCAAAAAAAAAAAAAAATCAAAGAGAATCCATCTTTTTTAGCCCCACAGTATCAAACATTCAAAATTTGTTGTGTTTAAGCAATTCCTCAAAGACGAAAAGTTGTCACAGCTGACAAAAATTAAACACGAGTTTAAAGAGATATAAAAAAGGATAAAACGATATTTAGCTGATAATATGGCCCAAGGGCACAACAATGAATTTAAAGGGGAAATGATAAGTAATAAATAGGATATTTAAAGTGGATAATAAATAGGATATAGATGAAAGCGGGAGCAAAATCAATGAACTTTTAGAGGTTTTCCGAGTTCAGGGTGCTAGAATAGGTAGACTAGAATAGCTACCTAGAATGCTAGAACAGACTAAGTCACTAACGCTAGGAATAAGTGAAGATGAAAAGCTGACGCTGGATAGCGAAAGGATTGATCAGGTGGGCAGCTACATTTACCTTGGTAGTTTTATTAGTAAAGACGGTGGGGGCAGTAAAGCTGTTAAAAAGTAGAATAGCCAAGGCTCAGGTTATTTTTTCACAGTTAAAAAAAAGTCTGGAAGAACAGGAAGATAAGTCTGAAAACCAAGATTAGAATATTAGAAGCTATAGTGATGACAGTTGTCCAATATGGATCTGAAGCATGGGCACTCCGAAAAGTGTATGAAGATTCGCTTGATGTTTTCCAGAGAAATGACCTAGGGAATTTCTGGGAACCGGCTGACTGACCGTATTTAAAGCACTTGGTTGTACGAAAAATGTGGTTCAATCCTGCTTTCTAGGGCTATAATGAAATAAAGGTTGAGATGGCTAGAGCATGTCGTGCTAATGAAGCATGACAGATTGCCGAAGATTGTCCTTTTTGGCTAACTTGACCGTCTAGGGCTAAAAGGAAAGCAGGTCGTCCTCATATGAGGTGGGAGGACGTCATAAAGAAAGATTTAAAATAAAATAGGAACTTAAAATAGGAATAGATTGGGATGGAGGAGGAGTAGGTGTAGCTGTGTTGGCCTTAGGCGGCTTAGTACTGCAGTGAGTTGTTAATAGTATTAGTAGTAGTAGTAGAAGTAATTAGGGCCAGGGGCCAAACACCTCCCGCTAAATTAAATAGACAACGCCGTGTTGTCATTGGTCAGAATCTTACAGGGTAATGAAACAAACAATTATAAAAAAATAACAGCTAAAAAAACTTCACATTAACCTTCCGATCTTCCATCTCTCGATAATGTACCTACTGCTGCCACCCTCAGCTTGGTGTGGGATTCTCTACCATCCAACGTGTCAATGGAATGATTGGAGTCATTAGCTTTACAGCCATCTCAGCCAGATTTGGGATTTATAAGAAGCGAATCCGCGAGACTATTGGAAAATAATCTTTCTGATATAGTGGATGAAGTTGTCGGGCACGACCAGAAGGAATTCATATACCCAACAACTAACCAGGAAAGAGAAAAACCAAAAACATCTTTATCTGGAAAACATCTAGCGAATCCTCCTCAAATTTTTGGAGCGCCCACACCTAAGGACAACACTTGACTAGGGTCATCACTGTAGCTTCCAATATTCTTATCTTGGTTCGCAGACTTATATTCCTATTGTTCAAAACTTTTTTACAATTGTGATAAAACACCCTGGGCCTCTGATATTCTACCTTTAGCATCTTCGCTGCACTCAACGTCTTTACTATACGATTACCTAGGTAAGTGAAGATATGCACTTGCTCGATCTTCTCATTATCTAACATTACTTCTTCATCTTCATTTGTTGGTAGTTAAAAAATTTTTTCTTCGCCGTTTGTTACCCCTATTATTTAGAAACTGTTTGTACAAATTGGCTTCAAAATGTCTCTATGTTTTCAGAACTCTGAGTTTTATCACTATAACCATATGAAATCTAAGCCTAGTCAAACTTTCTTTGATAATCAAACTGTGCAGCAAAATTTATTGATTTCATGGCTAGTAAAAGACTATTGAGAACTTGGTCAGTATCAGTAATGTAGCAATATCTCCGACGGGGGAGTCTCCCCCACTATACAACAAGACAAATGCAACAAGATACATATCCATCCATACAACAAGCCACATATCCATCCATACAACAAGACACATATCCATCCATACACAAAAGACAGATATTACAACAAGACGCATATCCATCCATACAACAAGACACATACTACAATAAGACACATATCCATCCATACAGCAAGACACATATTAAAACAAGACACATATCCATCCATACAACAAGACAGTATCATTTTTTCAGAAGCAACTTCCCATTGATTTTATGAAATTTGTGATTGATGTAGGAATTGAACGTGAGACCAATGATTTCCTAGGGTAAAAGAAAGATATGTTACTCGACTGAGCCAACAAGCCATTGAAAAATATTATGATTTTAGAAATACATTCTAATGCATTCAATGTATTGTTTCCGGGACGTTGGCCAACTGATGCTAAGCGATAAAATATTGTGACAAGTTATTTGTACATTCGATTTGTCAATTGGATTTTTGCTAGGTGTTAACAATGATCTGTTTTGGGGTATCATTTATGGCATCCTCCTGACAATATGCACACCACGATGATTACAGATGCATTCTGGACAGACAAATTCTTCTGATGGTTAATGGAACTGTGCATATCAGTCTTCCATTACAGGACTTGCACATGAGTTTGGGCCCCCACATTCTCATAAAGGACCCCGAGTCCCCATCCAGGGCTCCATGTCCCCACTCCAGGACCAGGGCCAAGGTCCTCCAGGAGACCCTCCCCACCCTCAAGGACCCCCCCCATAGCTCCTTGTAAGACATTATTTGGTAATATCATGATTTGGTAATATCATGTAAGACATTAATGCTGCTATTCAAGGTGTTTGATAATTTCAGACAGAATTTTAATTTTACCATACAAGATATGGAAACATTTGGCAAGATTTTGATAATACCGTCCATGATTCTATTAATAACGTGCATGACTTTGGTAATACCAGAGAGGATACTCATAATATCTTGCAAGACATCGATAAGGGAAGATCAGATTTTGTAATACCTAGCATGATTTAGTAATATCATGTAAGACATTAATACTGCAATGTAAGGTGTTTGATAATTTCAGAGAGGATTTTAATTTTTACCATACAAGATTTGACACACTTGGCAAGATTTTATAATACCATGCATGATTTTGACTTAGGTAATACCAGAGAGGATACTCATAATGTCTTGCAAGACTTTGATAATGCAAGACAAGATTTTGTAATACCTATTAAGGTTTGGTAATTTTGTATAAGACATTAATTCTGCAATGTATGGTGTTTGATAATTTCAGACAAGATTTTGATTATATCGCACAAGATTTGGAAGCACTTGGCACGATTTTGATAATATTATGCGTGAATTTGTTAATAACTTGCAAGACTTAGGTAATATCAGAGAAGATACTCATAATGTCTTGTAAGACTTTGATAATGCAAAACCAGATTTTGTAATACATAGCATGATTTGGTAATATTATGTAAGACATTAATACTGCAAAGTAAGGTGTTTGATAATTTCAGACAAGATTTTGATTATACCATATAAGATTTGGTTTTGTTAATAACCTGCAAGACTTAGGTAATACCAGAGAAGATACTCATAACATATGAAACTAAGAGAGGAAAGGAAATAATAAATGAAATAAAATAAAAAAGGTGAGAAAACAAGGATTTGTCAGCCAGTGGCAAAACATGAAGACGTAGAACAAGCAAATATTTCGACAAAGAACTCCGCCAAGTCGTCCTCAGTGCTAAACAAAAAAGAAAACAAAAAGAAAAAAAACAATAAAAATCAAACCTTTCGAAGTTTACCCAACAAAAAGAGAAGAGATAGTCTTCAGCAATTTTTTGTTGTTCTAAGTCTCTAATTTGTGCCTCACTTTCATCAGATAAACTTCGTTTTTTTTTAGTTAATGGTCCTTTAAAAAACTAAAGACCTTTCAATTTTTCAACTGAATGATCTATTTTCTAAATTTATTCGATCATCTCTTCCATATGAAGCTTATACGAAAAAAAAAATTAAGACTAACAAATAAATAACACATTGAAGGCTAACGGCTTCCTACTTCAGGCAACACTAAAGCGTTATCTCTGACAGCAGCAAATTTATCTGAAAGCAATTTTTTTTTAAATATAGGATATAATAATGTCTTATTGTTTCTTCCTTCTTATCAGTTTCAGGTCTTGTCAAACCTGATCATCACTTCTTATCAGGTCTGTTTTTTTCTCACTTCAGTCTGCTTCTCAGGAGATCTTGAAAGGATGTCAGGGCTCATCCCCTTCCCTGGGCATGATTTTAGCGGCCATTATGGGTTTCTGTCAATAAAACCTTAGTGGAATAGTCCACCAAATACCTAATTATTAGACTGTGGGTTGCGTCCACAAACGGTCCCCCAAGCAAAACTTGAAGTTTCACATTTTTTACATAATTGCAGGAGACCTCTAAGATAGCACTTTCTCATATGCTAAGTTTGTCGGCCTAATCTTTATAAAGATCAGCCTGTTTTCGGGGTGTTTTCTCCCTCTTTCGAAATTGTGCAAAATTCTTGATCCTTGACTTCTGGTAGTTAGCATACTGCATAATAAATATTAATATTAGTGCCCCCCTTAAATAAGATTATTTGACGTATCTATTAATATTGAATTTTTCAGTTTTTTTTATTGTTAGTAGGAACAACTCTTTACCAAGAGTTGGTTACCAAAAAAGTTCTGAGAGCCCATTATTTTTTTCCAAAGTAAAGTCACCAGAACAATTGAAACTAAAAACCAGGGGAAATTTCCTAACTGAAAAAAAGCTATTCACACTTTAGCTCATCAATTATAACGGTCAAGGGGTACTTGCGCTAAGAGAATTGGATACAAGGACCTTTGTATATGTAACTGTGTTATCCTGAAGTAATTTTTTTGCATATCTGAATAGAGTTTTATTCTTCTGAAGTGATGAGTCTTGTGAATTCGTTGGTAATACAGTATCCGGAATTCAAATACATCTGTAATAATACACTGAACGGCTCGGAATTTGAATCTTATGATGAGATTTTGCGAAAGGGTTTCACAATTCATCCAATAAAGAATACGAAAATTATGAAGGCTTATGAATTCCCATTTTTCAATGCGCAAGCTAGCACACTTAACGCTTTAGGTTTCATCTTAAACGGAAAACTGACTGCAGTACTTCAGCAAAACTTAACTCCGTTAAAAATGAAGTAATGATGGAAACAGCGCCTTAACTGTCATCTCCCTTAAACCGTCATCTTTATTTAAAACTACGGAGTCCCTTTTCAATCATGCAAGTTATATACGGCTAAATCTTTCTTTACTACCATTGAATATGACGTAGATAATGTCGGAGACCACACTGCCTTTCCATGACGATAAATAAAAATTCAAATAGGGATAAAATCATCACGATGATAACAGTGATAGAAATTTCCCAAAAAAACAGATATTTCGGTCACATATGCAGTGACCGTCATCAGTAGTAAATGTCATCAGTCATCAGTAGTAAATCAGTTTTTACTACTGATGACGGTCACTGCATGTGTGACCGAAATATCTGGTATTTTTGTGAATTTCTATCACTGTTATCATCACCACTGTCTATTACAAGGATTTTATCCCTATTTGAATTTTTAGTTACTCCCATTGAACCAAATCCAGGAAGTAGTGTAAACCAAGAAATACCTAAGAATTCTAGAAATACGAAATGGTCTTATTCTGAGCATATTTCTGATTGATTAGACTGATACTACAAAAAAAAATCCAAAGGAGGTAAATAAGCCTAGAAGTTGTTTTTTAAAGAACAAGTTAAACAAGTTTTTTGGGATTGCTATTTCAATATAAGAAAGAAGTACCAAGTCTTAGAATAAACATACTAAATAGGGGAGATGTATTGTCAATATTGTTATTTACTTACAATGCTTATACACATATTCTCTGTCTATGTCACTGGTTACGCGCACTTTCAGCCGAGTAAAATACTATCAAAGTAGCATTAACTAAAATAAGAAATTATTTTAGCCAAGATAGTCCCTGCTCTTGTCTTATTTTTATCGTTATTAGAGTAACAGATCTATCACATATTTTAATTGTGTTGTGACGTTATCAAAGCAATTACATATAGCATCTCTCTTTTCCAACCATAATCGCTGCCAAACAGTAATTTTGCTTGTGTACTTCATTTCATGCTTGCTTTGTGAAACACTTAGGACGTTCCTGGCAAGTCATTTCCTTCTGCTATCTCCATGATGATTATTGAGCCACACATTATGTATTATATCCTGCTGTTGGCAGTTCAAAACGAATCTTTGATGGGCCTTTGACGCGGAATCATTTCTCTATATTATTTCCAAGTTTAGTGCTTGTCAAAATGCTTCATAAACCGTAACAAAAAAAATATTGGAAAAGAAATCATATTAGTATAAACGGGGGAAACATTATTGATTGAATTACAATAACGTATATCAAATACATTCCTTAAATTCTTTAATATATATATATATATATATATATATATATATATATATATATATATATATATATATATATATATATATATATATAATATATATATATATATATATATATATATATATAAATATATATATATATATATACATATATATATATATATATATATATATATATATATATATATATATATATATATATATATATATATATATATATATATATATATATATATATATATATATATATATATATATATATATATATATATATATATATATATATATATATATATATATAATATATATATATATATATATATATAATATATATATATATATATATATATATATAACTACATATGTGGTAAAGCTTCTAATTTAGTCAATTTGGAATCTAGTAAAAATATATTAAGACGCAAATACAAAGTTTAGAAATACCACTTTTTATTAAGATAAGGAATATTTCCTACCAAGTTTCTGCTGAACGGGAAATTGAGAAATCACCACTTCCTAGCTATTACGTCGGTTGGATAAAGGAAGGTGTGGTTAATAAAAATGAATAAAAGATACAGTTTATGGGAAGGGGGAGACGGATAATAACTTTATGCCGGACTGACCTCTGGTCTGTTTTTTTTTTAGAAATACCTTGCAATCTTGTCGGATCATTGTAAGTGTCTAAGTATCCTATTATATATTATTGTAGTTTTCCGAGACTTTTGGTCTACTTGGGACATTCAGTCCCAGTAGAAAGTATATATCTGGTATTATTATATGTTAATCGAATAAAAGTATTGTGTTATAGCCAACCTCTCTACAATCTACCTTTAGCCCCTCGAACATACCCAGCTGGCACGCCTCATTAGTTCGGTCATAGCCTAAGGCACGCTACCAAAGTTTAATTACCTTAGGGCCAGAGTTTACCTCCCCTATAAAGGGAGAATAAAGGCATCTACAACAACATCACTTAAATTCCATAAGAACTACGTTACCACAACTGGTGGCCGTTGGAAAAACTGGGTCGAGAGGGCTAGATAAAAATGGTAGATTGAAATAAAATGACTTTAACAGAGGAGTAAATGACTTCCCTATCAACGGTACTTGAAATTGCAAAAATTATACCCGAATACGCGGGAATTTCAGATGTAGATGAGTTTATCGAAAAATTAAAAATTTTTGACGAACTAACTGAATCGTTTAAGGATAAGGTCAAAGAGCAATGCGTTGCAGCCATATTAAAGGGAAGCGCCCTTAAACATTTTCAGGCAATTAAGGAAAAAGAGCCCAAGGACATCAGTACTCTAATTGAATCTTTTAAAACAAGATTCATAGAGACAAGCATCTCCGAGGGCTAAGAACAGAGGTAGTGATATTCAATACCTCAACTAGTATCAGGGAATATGCAGACAAAATTTGTAGATCCGTGCGCTTACAATTAGAGAAAGAAGGAAATTACGAGACAGTACAGAAAGTACAACTACATACTTTTACCCAAGGGTTACCAAAAAAAGTCTAAGACTAATATTATCATGGAAATCTGAAAATTTAGAGCAGGCTATAATACTAGTCGAAACAGAGGTAAAAATTGATGAGGCTATGAAAAAGTTTGATCAGATGTCAATAAATAACACAGGAGCCCAAGAAAGTATAAAATATGAAAGGGACAGAAACGGTTGAACTTTGAGGAGCCAAATCGTGAGCCAAAAAGGCGCTACGGAGGTCGAGGGTCGCCCTCTAGGGAAATAGCTGATAGATTCCACTACCTTGAGAGATTAGCAGCTAATTACTATAGAAAATATTGGCACCCTCCCCCACCAAAGACAGATAGTTGGGGAACCAACAATGACGGATCAAAAATATTTAGAAGTAACCAGAAAACAAAAAAACAATTTAATAGAAAATTTTATTGCTATTATTTTAGCAAACCAAACCACTATGCAGCAGATTGCTGGCACAGAATACACAAAGAAAGCCAGACGTATAAGACAAGACCCCATGAGGAATAGACCCCATGACCCCATGAGGAAGGCAAATTACCAAGCAATATAGGAAAAGATTCAATCGCTATTATTGTGGCAAACCAAATCACTATGCGGCAGATTGCTGGCTAAAATACCCAAAGAAGGCCAGACGTACAAGACAGAACACCAGTTCAAAACGCAGGGGGGCAGAAATTTAGGAAGGCGGGAAACAAATAATACTTGGCAAACACCTAGTAATATTCCTGAATTTAGGCCGAGGAGGCAAACGGTTAACAATACCCAGGGTCAAAGTAGCAACGCTGAAGAAAAATGGGATAGCCCCAGAAACTTTTGGCCAAACAGTGGGCATTTAAACAGGAAAACCAGCCTGTAAGGGTCGACAGAGCTGTTTTCTTACAAAGACCCCTATATGGTTTAGAATATTGTGATACAAATGCAAATGATAATAGTCTACCGATTTTGCGTTGTTTTAAAATTGAATGTTTTCAAAATTTACCATGATTACTAGATACGGGTGCATCTAAATCATTAATTCGAGAGGAAGTTTTTAAGAGGTTTCCTCCTAGTGTCAAAACTCACGTAAGCAGATTCCAGAATACTCTGACATCAGTGACAGGGCATAGGCTGACAATTTTGGGGGAATGTCCATTAAAATTTAGCACAGGGGATAAAGAAATAACAGTAACAGTGATAATATGCAAGCAGCTACCATTTCCGTGTATTCGAGAAGTAGATGCCATCAGAAAATATGGGATTGTATGGGAAACCCATATCTGATACAATAACCGTAAACCAGGCAAATGAAACTAATAGGCAAATTGCGTAACAACAGATAAGGAAAGTGACGACTCAAATTATAACCTAAAAATAAGCTTAAAAATCACAATAGAAGGGGGAACAACAGCTCAAGTTCTAGCGACATTAAATACAGAAGAAGGAAAGGTTAAAACAATGGACGCCATGATAGGAGGATACACCCTAAAAGAATACCCCATGATTTTCCTGGAAAATCAAGTTATTAAAAGTGAAAATGGTATAACATACTTAAAACTATCAAATCTAAGTAATAATAAAGTAAAACTGAACCAAATAGAATTTGGATCAGTGGAAAAGATTTCAAATTCAGAAATAAAATCTCTAAACAGTCCAGAATTAAGCGTAAATTTCACTAGCCACGAAAAATTATCCTCATTAAAACCACAACCACAAGAAAAGTATGGAATGTCGAAAACGGATTTTTTTTGCAAAAATCTGATTTAAAACATTTACAGGAAAACGTGAAAACCCGGGTGGAAAATATTCTTTGGGATTTTAAATGGACTTTTGCAAGACACAAAGCGGATTACGGATTAACTCACTTAATCACGCACAAAATATCAACAGAGGGCCCTCCAACTAAAAAGTTCCCGTATAAAACACCTTTTCATTTAAAACCATGGCTAGAAAACCATATAAAAGAAATGGAAGATCAGGGAGTAATTAAAGAAAGTGTTAGCGATTGGTGTTTTCCACTAGTCATAGTCAGGAAAAAAAGATAACACCTGGAGATTATGTATAGATTTTAGAGCACTAAATGCCGTCACAGTAAAAGACGTCATGAAAACTACCAAGAATTGATACGATTTTAGATTCGCTGGGAGGTACAAAATATTACACTAGTTTTGACTTAATAGCAGGATATTGGCAAATCGCTTTAGATGCAGAAACAAAGCATAAAGCTACAGTAATCTTAGACGATGGAAGAACGTTCACATTTGAACGTACGCCTTTTGGCTTATCATTTAGTCCAAAATGTTTTAGTCGAGTAATGAATTTTGTGTTAAAAGATAACGAACCAGGAAGGAAAAGATACCTTGGCTTATTCAGATAATGTAATTTTGTTTAATGAAAACCTAGAAGACCACTTGGTCGGACTTAGAAAAATGCTGGAAAAGTTTGAAAAAGCAGGCTTAAAATTAAAACCAGAAAAAGTTAAAAATAGTAGTGCCAAAACTAGTTTTTCTTGGACACCCGATAAACCAAGGTACTATCTCACCAAATCCCGAAAAATTTACAGTCATAGAAAATTTACAGCCTCCTAAAGATCAAAAAAGCTGCAGATTAGTTTGTGGTTTGTTAAGCTATTTCAGCCGATATATTAAAAATTATGCAACAATAGCGCAACCTTTGACAAACTTTTTGAAAAAATCAGGTAAATTCGAATGTCCAGTGGACGCAAAACAAGCGCTGGATGAAATAAAAAGGCAATTATTACAGGCACCAATACTTAAACTACCAGATTTGTCACAAGACCTCTGTTTACAAACAGATACTTCGGGGTACGGTATAGGAGCCATATTATTAAACATAAATTCGAAAGGAGTAGAATCAATAGTCCAATATGCCAGCAGGTCAATGTCGGAGGCAGAAAGAAAATATTCGACAGTTGAAAGGGAATACTTAGCAGTTGTCGTTTTTACAGAATATTTTCGACAATTTTTACTTGGAAAACAATTCATTTTACGCGTAGACCAAAAATCCCTAATTTGGCTAAGGCAAAAATTAAACTAAGGATAAATACCAGACGCGAATAATATAAGAGATTATAGGAAAACCGCAGGGGCACTGATAACCCCTATCTCTAAACAGAATTTGGCACGAACTAGGCATTATTTTTTGGTGAAATACCATAGACAATGTGTTTGCGATGAAAACCACAAAATTTGTCGGAAATCAGCATATCGTAAAAAAATTACATTCCTATGGAGAAATGAGAACTAGCAAATGCGGGGAAAATCTTAATTAAAAGTGTTCTAAAAATCAGCTGAAAAAAATGCAGTACTTTTCTAACACAAACACTTTTGGAAAGAGAAATTTGAATAATGTAAAAAAATACAGGTTTCGAAATTAGACACCCCCACCTCTTAAGAATAAGGAGATAATGAATTTGACCCTAGAATGGCAATCACCATATAAACTTGTAAAAATTATGGAATAAAACATGAAACATATAAATATAGGCTTAAAAGAGACCTATAATAATGAAAAAGCTGAAAAAGACTTAAAAAAAACCCCTAGGTTTCATTGAAGTAAATAATCAAAAAAATACAAGCCAGACGAAATTAAAAGGAAAAGAAATTCAACAGAATCAGTTAAACTCTGTTATACATGCTTATTGAACTTGCCGAACGAGACTAGTATGAAAATTGTACTAAATAGGTACAAAATAAGTAGCATTAATACTACGGAGCCACCGTTACAGTGGTTAACTCGGGCCAAGATTAATAAAAATATTGGAAAAATGCTCCAAGTAGACAGGAAAAAATTTTTCGCTCTTTTATGTCGGAGTCATTTAAAAAAAAATGACTAACATGGCATGAAAAATTAAAAGTAGGCACATAATAGCCTTAAGGACCTAAATTGAAGTTGAAACCTAAGACAAAACCACTAAAATTTGGGAAGTTAAAGTGAAAATAATCAGTGTCACTTGTATATAAAAAAATAAATTACCGTGTGCCATGAAGGCAGGTATATTTTTCTGCAGAAGGGCCACTTTGTTTGATAACAGAATAGCCCAAGAGAAAAAACTGTGGCCACAAATAAAAAAAAAGTCTGGCAATACTATAAATAATTAATTATTGTGTGTGCAGGTTCATATTAGTTCTTTTAACTGTAGCTGATGACAAGAGAACTTAGAAACGTTATAGGAGCTACCAGAAGGCAGCTCTGGTAAGCAAACCTTCAGGGTGCAGGCCCGAGTCAATTGATAGTGCCAAAGCAGGTAAAAAGACGAATAGCTAAATTTTTAGCTTATCAGATCTAAGCTGTAAATGGAGCCTTATCCAAAAAGGACATTCAAGTTGAAAAAAAGAGATATTAGAGAGAAAAATGTTATAAAACAGTCTCAAGTACCTAAAAATTCGAAAAGAATTAAAAAGCTCAAAAGTCTGAATAAACAAACAGGCATATTGTAAGCTAATGAGAATTAATGACAAAAGTTGGTTCGGAATAGAACCAACGTTGTGAAACAAAGATAAGAAAATGTGTATAGTCGTATATGGAAAAAGTTATATAGTGGTAACAAATGTTGTTGAGCAAGAAATTTTGAAGCCTGTTCAAATGTATCCTGATACTAACATCCCATACCATCAGAAACCAAACCATACCTTACCAACTGATATTTTGGAAACTATAGCAATATTACAAACTTTACAAGTTCATCAGAAAGTGAGATAAAATCAGAACTTAATTTAGGCCTAGAGAATGTGCTGCATAGCCCAAATGGCTTATATTATTGAAATATGTGAAAATGCTTTGTGCTGGAAAAATATGTGAAAATTTAAAAACCAAAAATGTTATGTGTAATTTATCCAAGGCATTTCTAAAACCAAAAATAAATGGTATATCAACCACATCACACTGACAAATTAAATTGTAATGGGAATTAAATTTAAACTCAAATAATTTATAAACATTTGAATATAACTTTAAATCTAATTTAAGCAGAACCACTAATATAATTCTTAGCCGCTTGGGGTCAAGCTAAAACAGAAGATGCATATGAAAAGGGTAAAAAGAGTATTTTTCAGTTCTAGAGTTAGAGAAAAAGAGAAATAAGGATGAATTTCAAATTGAAATCCTTCGACAAAAAAGAACATGACCTATATTGGACCAGAAACATGACCCTAAGGAAACCCATTGAGGTTATATTCGAATGATGACCCAAAGATGGCAGCATAATAGCTGTAAACAGAATTAAGTTGTTTTTAAAAGTAAAATATTGAGAGTTGTGGGCAACTCTTCTTTAAATGGGGAGTATTGTGGTAAAGCTTCTAATTTAGTCAATTTGAAATTTAGTAAAAATATATTAAGACGCAAATACAAAGTTTAGAAATACCACTTTTTATTAAGATAAAGAATATATCCTGCCAAGTTTCTGCTTAACGGGAAATTGAGAAATCACCACTTCCTAGCTATTGCGTCGGTTGGGTAAAGGAAGGTGTGTTTTGATAAAAATGTATAAAAGATACATTTTCTGGGAAGGGGGAGACGGATACTAACTTTATGCCTGACTGACCTCTGGTCCGTTGTTCTTAGAAATACCTTGGCATCTTGTCGGATCATTGTAAGTGTCTAAGTATCCTATTATATATTACTGTAGTTTTCCGAGACTTGTGGTCTACTTGGGACAGTAAGTCCCAGTAGAAAGTATATATCTGGTATTATTATATGTTAATTGAATAAAAGTAATGTGTTATAGCCAACCTCTCTACAATCTACCTTTAGCCCTCGAACATACCCAGCTGGTACGCCTCATTAGTTTGGTCATAGCCTAAGGCACGCTACCAAAGTTTAATTACCTTAGCGCCAGAGTTTACCTCCCTTATAAAAGGAGAATAAATGCATCTACAATATATATATATATATATATATTATATATATATATATATATATATATATATATATATATATATATATATATATATATATATATATATATATATATATATATATATATATATATATAATATATATATATATATATATATATATATATATATATATATATATATATATATATATATATATATATATATATATATATATATATATATATGTATATATATATATATATATATATATATATATATATATATATATATATATATATATATATATATATATATATATATATATATATATATATATATATATCTATATATATATATATATATATATATATATATATATATATATATATATATATATATATATATATATATATATATATATATATATATATATATATATAATATATATACATATATATATATATATATATATATATATATATATATATATATATATATATATATATATATATATATATATATATATATATATATATATATATATATATATATATATATATATATATATAGATATATATATATATATATATATATATATATATATATATATATATATATATATATATATATATATATATATATATATATATATATATATATATATATATATATCCACTGCTAGAGTAGGTTCTAAGCCTACTTTTATCATTTTTCTCTGGACCGTACCGTCCTTCTTTGCAATTTCTATTCTTACCCAAGCAGACGGGCATGGGTGCTTGTCTCCATAATAACATATTGTTGTAATTTTATTTATATGGGTTTATTTCCGTTCTATCAATTAGGTCAGTTTGCACATAGGTTTGGTCACTGCTAGAATCAATTGCCATTTCAACTAATTCCCCGTTTAATTTTCCGTATATTTCATGCGACTCTGCAAATGCTAAATTTTATTCCTTATTATTGGTCATGGCCCAGGCTGTCGTTTTATGTGGTTTTTGGTCATGTTTACTGGGGCAGTTTCTTGCAAAATGCCCCGTGGTACCACGATTATAGCAAGTTAATCCTCCTTGCGCTGTGTTATAGTACCTATTTTTGTTATACTCTCTATATTGAAATATGTCTGTCTCCTCAACTTCCTCTCTTGTTTCTGTCCACCTATTTGCCATTTCCGCCATTTCTTCGCTTGTTTTAGGGTTCTTTTCTTTCAATTATTTTTTCAATTCTCTATGGTATTTTCTAAAAGTTTTTCCATTACTGTTTTATCTATCACTTCCGTCAATTTTTCCTTTATCTCCTCTGGGTCTTCAAACTTTCTATAATTTTCTAACTCTAGCCATTTTAAACACATATCTTTCAATTTGTACCCGAATTCTTTATAAGTTTCGTTGTCTCGTTTCTTTTCGCTTCTAAACCTCCTTTGAAAGTGCTCGGGGGAGAGTTGAAACTTTTGAAAAATGGCTTGTTTTAGTCTTTCAAAATCCTTTGAGTAGTGCATTGGTAATGCTTTATATACAATTTGTGCTTTGTAGTTAAGGAGGGGCTGTATTCTTGTCGCCCAATTTTCTCTCGGAAATCCACTTAATTCCGCCGTTTTTTCAAAATTGTATATGTATAAATGTACATCTTCATTTTCTTTCATTGGGTTTACTGCCTGCATTACCTCTACTGTAGACGATTTCTGAGGCTCTTGAGAATTTCTCCCTGCCATCGTTCGCATTAGTTCTCTTCTATAATCTCTATCTGCCTCTTCCTTTCATTCTGTGACTATTCTATCAGCCTACTCCTTTCGTTTTCTATCTATTCTAATATTCTCTTCTCTCTGCTTTCTAGCTATCCTCTCTTTCTCTCTTTCTTTTCTATCTTCCTTCTCTTTTCGGTCTCTGGCTATCCTCTCTTTCTCCATGAAATTTAATGTATGTTGTGTCATATCTATTTGAGTACTTTTTCGCGAGCCCCTGCTGGAAATTGAGCTTCTACTACTCCTGTTACTTGGCCTACTATGATTCTCTCTGTCTTTATATCCTTTTAGTTATTTTTTTCTGAGTCTTTTCGCTCTATAATTATATTTTCTCTTACCCGCAACTCCCCTACATTTTTGTACCTCATCTGAAGGGTGAGTTGGTTTTGTTTTACCCGTATTTTCATATAATGATTTTTCTTTATGTATTATCGCTTTGGTCGTTTCTTTGGTCTGGGTTTCTCTATCTGGGAATAATTCTTTCTGAATCTGCCTTAAACTATTTTCTTCTTCCATGGTTTTGTACCGGAGATCACTCTATTACTGATTTTGTTTGGAAGATTTCCCCTTCACATGTCTCAGAAATGTCTAATTAACACCCTGAGTGATATATGGTTCTATCTGACGGTTTTTTTCTTAGGGTATTTCCAGCGGGAGTCGCCTACAATTGTGTGTTTGAATTTGATTTTTGTTTTTACCGCGGTAGATCTTGTCTGAATTCTCCGTTTGTCCGCTATTACTTCAAGGTTTATTTAACGTCTTCTGTCCAAATAAAAATCCTTTTACCAATGTCTCTTTTTATCTTTTCATGAAAACTTGTAGCCTTTTAATTTGCCGATTCTACATGGGTGGCACAGCCTCTCTTGTCTCACAAGACAATTATTGGCGTGATCTATTGATTCTTAAATTTTATTACTCATTATTATCTAACTAGGCACAGCCCAGATAAAAAAATTCTCTCTTCGCGATTCTTTTTATATATATAACCACATAGGCTACTATGTAGGCTAACTCAACTTGTCTCTTCGAAAACGCAAAATTCTTTTACTAGCAGTGCTCTTGATAGCTCCTTTTCTTGCTGCCACCAGTGTTATAGTGGTAACCACCGCTGGCACCAGTGTTATACTGGTAAGCTACAAATATCGGGGTCGTATATATCCAATTTACAGTATACCCTGCCCCAGGGTTTGATAACGTGATTGAGCGGTCAAATGGCCACTTTAAGGCCAATGCTACCCACCCTGGGTTACCGCTAATTTCTAACTTTCCTCTTGGAGGTAACGACCCCCCTGTCTATATAATAATGACGGTATCTCGTGACTCTGTTCCTATCCTGCCTGGGTTCCGGGAAAATTAGTACACAGTTTGTAGAAAATATCTTACTTGTATTCTTCCAAACGGTCACAATAAACACATCTATAAATTCCCATTACAGACTCCATATACGGGGTGTCAAAGTAGACTACTCAAAAATAATATTCTGTACAGCAACTTTTCATAGGGGTGGACCTTCACTTGGCCCAGCCAATACTCTAAATCCCCATTCGAAACCCATTTTACTTTTTCTTACCTTTCAATGACTCAAACCAGGAAGCCCAAAAATAGAATTTAGTTCAAAGCTTACTTATTGCGAAAGCATCTAACTTAGCAATCAGAATTCAACTTAGGATTAAAAAACTATCTTATAGGCTAATGTAATTACAGATAAGAAAATGAGTCTTTTATCTGAAAAGAAAAGAAACAGGGGTGGAACCCCAACAATATATATATATATATATATATATATATATATATATATATATATATATATATATATATATATATATATATATAATATATATATATATATATATATATATATATATATATATATATATATATATATATATATATATATATATTATTTAAAACTCTTCAAAAACGCCAAGGATCACATACCCCCTGGCCTCTTTGTGTGACAAATCCCATGATATTTTAATGCAAAGTTTAGAGAGGTTCGAAGTTAAACTTAATTTTTAATGCCCTATTTCAGCATAAATTCTTTAGTTTCTTTGTAAAAGTCCGATAAATATTTTATATGATTTTTGTATAAGTATTATTATAGCCTTAAATAAGCAAAAATATCAATATAAAATGAAATTTTTCTGAATAAAGTTACCAGCGGTTATGAAATTTAAAACGGTCAAAATTACTGCTTTGCAGTTCATGCAACCTATTTTTGAAACTGGCTTGAAACTCTTTGTGTGACAAATCCCATGATATATTAATGCAAAGATTTAGAGAGATTCGAAGTTAAACTTAATTTTTAATGTCCTATTTCAGCATAAATTCTTTAGTTTCTTTGTAAAAGTCCAAAAATATCTTATATGATTTTTTATAAGTATTATTATAGCCTAAAATAAGCAAAAATATCAATATAAAACAAATTTTTTCTGAATAAAGTTACCAGCGAATATGGAATTTAAACTCTCAAAATTACTGCTTTGCAGTTCATGCAACCTATTTTTGAAACTGGCTCGTTTATGTTTCCTCGTATTTATAAAATTCTGAAGAATTAACGGTTTACTGAAAACAAAACTTTCTTGAGTTTTTTTTTTTTTTGTAGACTAGTGAGAGCTTTTTGAATTATTCTTCTATTTTCTGCGGGACGCATTTGGATTTTCATTCTTTGATTCCTGTTTTGCTGCGTCGGTATCGTGTTTTCACAAAAGTGATAGTTTTACAGAATTTTAGAAAATATAAAGAAATATAACAAGCCATTTTGAAACATTTTTTTCAAAAATATGCTGAATAAACTGAAAAACATTAATTTTTGTTCGTTTTAGGTTTCAAATTTGCTTTTTCATTAAAAAAACCTTGTTTTGTTTTAAACTAACCTAGATAAAAATCCAAATTTTTGCGTATTATTTATGGAACGGAAAAAATTCCATGAAGAGTTTAATAAAATGTTTACTATAGTGCTTTGGATCAATAGGTAGGGGAATAATATTCAAGGAAATGGGTTCTATATCTGCATAAGCTTTGGGGTTCTATAGGGCTGAAAGAATTGACACCATCCCATTAAATGTATGGTGAAAGACCTGGAATATAGACAAATATTAATCAGCCACCTCCCTCCAAATTAAGTTGGATGAACACCCCCAACCACGGATTGCGCTACTGGCCGAAGGCAGTGAATTAGTGAATAGTGCAATAACAATGTAATTCCTCACTAAGTGCAATAATACGCTAATTCTTGACTCAAAGTAAAAGTGTGCTGTGTCTTCAAATTACAAAAATGGTATCTTCCTTAGTTAAAAGTTAATTTTCTTACCGTGTTGTAACCTTGTATTGTTACTGCTAAGAAATGAGCAAATGATTACCTCCAAATGATTACCTCTAAACAATTAATGCTTGAAAGCACTTGAGGACCCGTGAGGAAACACTGCTATCTTGGACTTCCCTTACTATTTAAGAAAACATTTTGGTGATGGGGAAGGGTATTGAAAGAGCCTTCAAATTTTCGTTCGACTTCAGTCGAAACTTGTACCCAATACCTAAGCCATTGGAAACATACTTTCTTATTCAAAAGAAGTAATATGGTCCAAAGAAACTGAGACTTCGTGGAAAAATTTTAGGTAGTCCTTTCGGACACAAACTATACCTCTTTATTTCAGCTTCAGCACTCCGCTACGGCTCAAAGGCAAGTCGATTTTTTTTATTGCAATTAGAATGAACAAAAATTAATTAAAGAAAAACTTTCCGAAAAATAAGTTTTTCAAAGAAAAGTAAAGGCCATTTTAAACTTAAGCTTAGCAGATACAAACACCTTTTAAAATTCAAACTCAAAACGACCAAAATTACTATTAACGAATAAGTGAAATCCAAAACGAACAGAAATTAAATAACACAGTCATAGCAAGAACATACAACAAGTAATAATATAAATGATAAATAGATCTTAAAGCAAGTAATGCTTAGATTGAATATGAAAATCAAGCTTAAACGAAAAAAAAAATATTTGCCTACTGAAGTATAAACGAAACTTAAAACGAACAGGAATTAAATAAATAATCAGTGCAAAAAAACATACAATAAATATTAATGTAAATTAATAAATAATTCTTAAAACGAGTGAAACTTTAATTGAATGTGCAAATCAAGCTTGAAACGAACAAAAATCACCACAAACAAGAGCTTGGTATGACCTCTAACTCTCACTGCAAAAGTCTAAAACTTACTGGGTCCATTGGCACTTTACTAAAACCAATTTTATGACAAACATTTTTTTTTGTACTTAATATTGAAAATAAACATTAAAATTATAGTAACATTTGAACCGATGAGCTTTCAGCAATTAATATCATTATACATTAAATATTCAGTTTAATTTATTAGGTCTTTTTAAAGTTGTTAAAGATGAATATAGTTTCCCTACAAACAAGTGTTGGGATACTGCCTCCTTTTCTAACTGTAAATAAAATCCAAAAGCCTACTCTGCCATTGGCGCTTAACTGAAAACGGATTACATTACAAATATTTTCTTTTCCAGTTCTTACAGCATTGAAAAATAAAAATAAAATTACAGTGAAATAAATTTTTGAACTGATGGATCTTTCAACAATTAATGTCATTATACATCAAATATTCAATTTGATGTTGTTTATACTTTCCAAGACTGTGTTTAAAACGCATATAGTTTTCAGTAAAGCGCCAATGACGCAGTAGGTTTTAGACTTTTACAGTGAGAGAAGGAGGTCATACCCAAACTCTTGTTTGTGGTGATTTTTGTTCGTTTCAAGCTTTGATTTGCATATTCAATTTATGTTTCACTCGGTTTAAGATTTATTTATTAATTTACATTAATATCCATTGTATATTTGTTTGCATTGATTGTTTATTTAATTTCTGTTCGTTTTAGGTTTCATTTATACTTCAACAGAAAAATTTTTTTTTTCGTTTTAAGCTTGATTTTCATATTCAATCTAAGCATTACTCGCTTTAAGATCTATTACTTGTTGTATGTTTTTGCTATGATTATTTATTTTAATTTCTGTTCGTTTTGGGTTTCATTTATTCTTTAATAGTAATCTCTGGTCGTTTTGACTTTGAATTTTAAAAGGTATTTGTATCTGCTGAGCTTATTTTTATTAATGTTTGTTCGTTTTTTTGATTGCAAAAAATTTCAAGCTCTTAAAAATTATTTATTTTAAAATCAAACTTAAAAAAAATCAAATATTCATCAAAGTATCAAAACTGATATCAAAGTAACAATATCAAAGTGAAAAAATGGGTTTGTGTCAACCTCCTAATTTTTATTTTCTGATGTTTGAACTATTTTTAATAGAATGCTATCTCAAAATTTTAATCGGATGGGTTTGGGGAAAGCAGCGTGGGGGACTAGATTAAGCTTCGGCCTCTTTTGACTCTTTAAAAGTGAACTAGAACTTTCTATTTTCAATCAAATGAGCCCTCTCTGAAGTTTATACAAGTATCCCTTCTATAAGAACCATATATATCCCCGGAGTATAACTTACAGCGCCTGTCCCTGGGCCCTGGGGGGTTGTGTCGACCCTGGAGTTTTAATATATGATGGTTGAACTATTTTTAACAAAATAGTCACCTGAAATTTTTATCGGATGGGTTTATCCATCCGGTACACCCAAAGGTGTGGAGGGCTGGAGGGGCTAGTTGCCCTCCGATCTTTTTTTACTCTGAGAAAATCAACTACAACCTGTATTTTCCATTCAAATGAACCCTCTCTAAAGTTTATACAAGCATACCTTCCATAAGAACCATATATGCCTGCCCCCAGAGCAATACTCACAACGCCTGTCCCGGCCCTGGGGGTTTTGTTGATACAGGAGTTTTTCTTATGTGACCTTTGAGCTATTTTTAGCGAAATGACCATACGCAAAGGAGTTTTTGTTATATGATCTTTGAACTATTTTTACAAAATGGTTACCTCAAATTTTTTAACAGATATATTTGGGGAAAAAGGGCTTGGGGGGGGAGCCAGTTGCCCTCTGATAACTTTTGACTCTTAAAAATGGCACTAGAACTCTCGATTTCCAATCGAGTGAGTCACCTTTGAAGTTTATACAACGACCCCTTCTCTATGAAGTGCCTCTGGGAAAAAAAAAATGCAGTGTGGGGGGAGGCTAGGTGCCCTCCAATCACTTTTTGACTCTTAAAAGTGAACTACAACTTTCAATTTCAAATACAATGAACTCTCTAGGAAGTTTATGCGAGCATCCCTTCCATAAGAACCATATATGCCCCCAAGGCATAACTTACAACGGCTACCCCCGGACCCTAGGAGGCTGTGTCGACACCGGAGTTTTTGTTAACAGAACTTTGAACTATTTTTAACAAAATGTCTATCTCAAAAATTTTATCTGATGCATTTAGGGCGCGGAGAAGGGGGGCTAGTTGCACTCCGATCTCTTTTGACTCTTAAAAAGTAAACAAGAACTTTCAATTTCCAATCAAATGAGCCCTCTCCAAGGCTTATACGAGCATCCCTTCCATAAGACCTATATATGCCTCTAGAGCATTACTCATAACGCCTGCCTCCTGGCCCTGGCGGGTTCCGTCGACACAGGAATTTTTCTTATCTGACCTTTGAACTATTTTTAATGAAATAGCTATTATAAAAATTTTATCGTATGGGCTGGGGAAAAAGGTTGTGGGGGGGGGGGGGCTATTTGCCCTCGGATATCTTTTCACTCTTAAAAATTGAACTAGAAATTTCAATTTTCAATCAATGTGCCCTCTATGAAGTTTACACGAGCATCCCTTTCATAATAACCATATATGACCTTAGGGCATAACTTAGAACTCCTTCCCCTGTGCCCTGGGGGGTTCTATTGAAACCAGATTATTTCTTATCCGACCTTTGAACTATTTTAAACAAAATGTCTATCTCAAAATTTCATCAGATTGGTTTTGAAAAAGAAGGCGTGGGGGGGGGGGGGGGTTAGGTTGCCCTCGGATCTTTTTTGACTAGTAAAAAGTGAGCTCGAACTTCAAATATCCAGTCAAATGAGCCCTCTCTGAAGTTTATACAAGCATCCCTTTCGTACGAACAATATGTGCTAAATGGCTATCTCCAAATTTTTATTGGATGCATTTTGTGAAAAAGGGTTGTGGGTGGGATTAGTTGCCCTCCAATCGCTTTTGACTCTAAAAAAACTGAAATAGAACTTTCAATTTCCAATCAAATGAGCCATCTCTGATTTTTTACGAGTATCCCTTCAATAAGAACCATATATTCCCCCAGGGCATAACTTACGACACCTGCCCTCGTGCCCTGGAAGGCTATGTTGACACCTGAGTTTTCGTTATATGGTCTTTGAATATTAAAAAAAAGCTATTTCAAAGCTCCTATCGGATGAGTTTGAGGAAAAAAGGAAGTGAGGGGGGGGGGGGCTGGGGGCCCTCTAATCTCTTTTGACTCTTAAAAAGTGAACTAGAACTTTCAATTCCAATCAAATGATCCCTCTTTGAAGTTAATATGAGCATCCCTTCCATAAAACCCATATATGCCCCCAGGACATAACTTTAAAACGCCTGCACCCGGGCCCTGGTGGGTTGTTTCGACACAAGAATTTTTGTTATGTGATCCTTGAACAATTTTTAACAAAATAGCTATCTTAAAATTTTTATTGGATACATTTGGGAAAAAGGGTTTGGGGGGGGGAGAGCTGGCTACCCTCCAATATCTTTTGACGCATAAAAAAGTGAGCTAGAACTTTCAATTTCCAATCAAATGAACCCTCTCTGAAGTTTATACGAGTATTCCTTCCATAAGAACCATATATGCCCCAAGGGCATAACGTATAACCCTTGCACCTGAAGACTGTGGGGGGAGTGTCCTGCTCAAACATATAATTTACAGAACTTTCAACTACGTTGAATAAAATGGCTATATCAAAATTTCCATTGGATGTGTTTGGGAAAATGATGGGCGTGGAAGGGGTGTCAGTTACCTTAGAATAACTTTCGACTATTAAAAAGGGAACAAGCCATTTCAATTTCCAATCAAATGAGCCCTTTCTGAAGTTTCTATGACAACGTTGTCTATAAAAAAAAAACCTTATATGCCCCCAGGGTATAACAAAAACCCTGCCCAGAAAGCTGTGGGGGAGTTATCATCCTAAAAGACCTAATTTCCAGAACTTAAAACTAAGTTTAATAAAATGGCTATCTCAAAATTTTGATTGGATGTGTTTGGGGAAAAGGGGGGCGTGAGAGGGGGGATAGTTACCCTCCAATCACTTTCGACTATTAAAAAGGGCACTAGCCCTTTGGATTTCCAATCGAATGAGCCTTTTTTTTTTAAGTTTCTACGACAGGAAAAAAAAAATGATAAATAACACATTGTGTCAACACCATTCTTATATGCCCCCAGGGCATAACTTAAAACCCTTACCCTGAGGGTTGTGGGGGAGTGTCCTCTCAAAAACATATCTTCTATCTGGAAATCAACTACGCCGAACAAAATGGCTATCTCAAAACTTTGATTGGATGTGTTTGGGGAAGGGATGGGCGTCAGGGGAGGGGGGGGGGGCTTGTTGCCCTCCAATCACTTTCGACTATTAAAAAGGGCACTAGCCTTTTGATTTCCCAATCGAATGAGCCTTTTTTTGAAGTTTCTACGTCAACGCCTTCCATAAAAACCTTATATGCCCCAGGGCATAACTTAAAACCCTTGCCCTGAGGGTTGTGGGGGAGTGTCCTCCTCGAAAACATATTTTCTGTGTGAAAATCGACTACGCTGAAAAAATGGCTTTCTAAAAATTTTGATTAGATGTGTTTTGGAGAATGATTGGCTTGAGGGGGGGGGGGCTAGCTGCCCTTTGCCCAATCACTTTCGACTATCAAAAACGGCACTAGAACTCTCGATTTCCAATTGAATGAGCCCCCTTTGAAATTTTTACGATGAACCCTTCCATATGAAGTGCCTCTGGAAAAAATAAATAATAAGTAATAAAACATTGGAGCAGTATGGCCTTTACTATGGGCAACGCTATAGCGTTACCTCTGATGTGTGTAATAAAATCCTTAGATCATAGGCAGCACAATAGCGCTGCCTAGGTAAAGAATGATTATTTGCACAGTGTATTATTTTCTTCTTTTTTTCTTCTCCTTATACCAAGGCACTTCGTATCGAAGGAGTTGTCTTAGGAACTTCAAAAAGGGCTCATTCGGTGGGAAATTGGAGCGGCTTGAGGAATTTGAGTGTCTTGGAAGGCATCTAACACCCCTTCCACGCCCACCATTTCCCCAAACACATTCAATCAAAATTTTGACATAGCGATTTTGTTCAGCGTAGTTGATTTCCAGATAGAAATCATGTTTTTGAGGTGTCCTCCCCTACAGCCCTAAGGGAAAGGGTTGTAAGTTATGCCCTGGGGGCATATAAGGTTTTTATAGGAAGCCTTGTCCTTTTTAATAGTGCCCTTTTTAATAGTCGAAAGTGATTGGAGGGCAACTAGCTCCCCTCTCACGTCCACCTTTTCCTAAGCACATTCAATCAAAATTTTGAAATAGCCATTTTTTTCAAAGTAGTTGAAAGTTCTGAAGATTAAGTCTTTGAGGATAACAACCCTCCACAGCCCTCAGGGCAAGGGTTGTAAGTTATTCCCTGGGGGCATATAAGGTTTTTTTATAGAAAGTGTTGTCGTAGAAACTTCAAAAAGGGCTCATTTGATTGGAAATTTAAATGGGTAATGCCCTTTTTAATAGTCGAAAGTGATTGGACGCAAATTAACACCTCTTCCACGCCTACCATTTATCCAAACACATCCAATCAAAATTTTGAGATAGCCATTTTGTTCAAAGTAGATGAAAGGTCTGGAAATTATATCTTTGAGAATGACACTCCCCCCTCACAGCCCTCAGGGTAAGGTTTGTAAGTTATGCCCTGGGGGCATACAAGGTTTTTATTGAAAGATTTGTCTTAGAAACTTGAAAAAGGGTTCATTTGATTGGAATTTCAAAGGGCTAGTGCCCTTTTTAATAGTCGAAAGTGATTTGAGGGCAATTAACCCCCTCCTCACGCCCACCTTTTCCCCAGACACATCCAATCGAAATTTTTAGATAGCCATTTTGTTTAACGTAGTTAAAAGCTTTAGAAATGAGGTCTTTGGGGATGATAAGTCCCTCGGAGCCCTAAGGGCAAGGGTTGTAAGTTATGCCCTGGGGCATATGAGGTTTTTATACATAGTGTAGAAAAGATGTTGAATAAATGTTGTAGAAACTTCAAAAAGCGCTCACTCTATTGGAAATTAGAAGGGCTTGTGCCCTTTTTAATAGTCGAAAGAGATTGGAGGATAACTAACACCCCAGGGTTGTAGGGCATGGGTTGGGTTGTAAGTTACGCCCTGGGGGCATATAAGTTTTTTTTTTTTAGAAAGCGTTGTCGTAGAAACTTCAAAAAGGAATCATTTGATTGGAAATTGAAACGGCTAGTGCCCTTTTTAATAATCGAAAGTGATTGGATGGCAAGTAACCCCCTCTCACGCCCACGATATCCCCAAACACATCCAATCAAAATTTTGAGATAGTAATTTTGTTCAACGCAGTTGAAAGATCTGAAAATTATGTCTTTGAGGATGACATTGCTTCCACAGTGCTCAGGGTAAGGTTGTAAGTTATGCCCTGGGGGCATATAAGGGTTTTAGTGAGAGTTTGGCCGTAGAAACTTGAAAAGGGGCTCATTCAATTAGAAATTCAAAGGGCTAGTGCCCTTTTCAATAGTCGAAAGTGATTTGAGGGCAACTAGCCCACCTCTGATGCCCACGTCTTTCCCAAACACATCCAATCAAAAGGTCCAGAAATTATATCTTTGAGGATTACAACCCTCTCACAGCCCTCAGGTCAAGGGTTTTTAATAGTCGGAAGTGATTGGAGGCAACAAACCCCCCTCTCGAGCCCCCTTTTCCATAAACACATCTAATCAAAATTTTAAGATAGAAATTTTCTTCTACGTAGTTGAAAGTTCTGGAAATTATGTTTTTTAGGATGACACCCCCCCCCTGCAGCCCTCAGGGCAAGGGTTGTAAGTTATGCCCTGGGGACATATAAGGTTTTTATTGAAAGTGTTGTCATAGAAACTTCAAAAGCGCTCATCCAATTGGAAATTGAAAGGGCTAGTGCCTTTTTTAATAGTTGAAAGTGACTGGAGAGCAACTAACGCCCCTATTACGCCCACCATTTCCTCAAACACATCCAATCAAAATCTTGAGATAGCCATTTTGTTTAACGTAGTTGAAAGTTCTGGAATTAGGTCTTTTAGGTTGGCAACCCCCTCACAGCCCTCAGGGGGAGTGTTTTAACTTATGCCCTGGGGGCAAATAAGGTGTGCTGAAAAAAATTCAAATGAACTTACTTAAAAAAATGTGCATTGTCAGTTTAATGTACAATGCTGATAATGCTGATAAATTATTCCTTAAAATCTTAATTAATTTTGATTTCTTGAAGTTATAAAGTGAAAACATTTATAAGATTTTTTTTTAAAGTACAAATCATATTCTGGCTTTTAGAAAGCATAGGGTTTAGAACCCTAATCAGATCAATTTCTCCTTGTTTTGAGTTTGACTTATTTTAATTTCTGTTTGTTCTGGGTTTCATGTTTTTATTAATACTGATTTGTGGTAGTTTGGTTTTGGTTTAATGGAGTTCTTTACTTTTTTTTGAAAAACTTCTTTTGTGCACAAGTTTTTTTTTATTAATTTCTGTTCGTTTTATATTGACATAGTCTTGCCCCAGGTCTCTGGGTTTTTCAACCCCAAAAGCCTTGTTATATGATATTTAGACTATTTTGAATAGGCACTAGAGCGTCTGATTACCAATCTAATGAGCCCCCTTTGAAGTTTGACCACACTTTCTTATAAAACTCTATATGTCCCCAGGGCAAAATTTACAGCCCTTACCCTGAGGACTGGGGGGATTTGTTATCCTCAAAGACATAATTTTCGGACCTTTCGGATAGGCTTAACGAAATGTTTATATCGAAATTTGGATTGGAAACGTTTGAGGAAATGACAGGCAAGGAGGGAAACATTTACCCTTTGATCACTTCCGACTAGTAAGAAAGGGACCAGTCCTCTCAATTTCCAATCAAATTAGCCCTTTTGAAGCTTCTACCACGAAAATTTCTAAAAAAAACGTTAAATAACCCAAAGTCTTAACTTACAAACCATTGTCCCGAGGGCTATGGGGGAGGGTTGTCATCCTCAAAGATATAATTTCCAACTACCTTGAACAAAATGGCCATATCAAAATGTTGATCGGAAATGTTTGGGAAAATTATGGGCGTGGGGGAATTCTACTTCTGATTACTTCCTACTATTAAAAAGGGCAATAGCCCTCTCAATTTCCAACCGAAAGAGCCCTTTTTTAAGTTTTTACGACATCACTTTCTATATGACATTATATACACAGGGTATAACTTACAACTTTGGCCCTGAGGGCTTTGGGGGGCTGTCATGCTCAAAACATAATTTCCGGGCCCTTCAACTACGTTCAACAAAATTTCTACATCAAAATGTTGATCGGAAGTGTTTGGGGAAATGATGGGTATGGGGGACATTTGCCTGCCGATCGCTTTTGACTATTCATAAGAGCACTAGACCTCTCAATTCAAAATAATGAAAACCTTATATGCCCCCAGGGTATAACTTAAAACCCTTGTCCTGAGGGTTGTGGAGGAAGGGACGTGTCATCCTCAAAGACCTAATTTCTAGAACTTGAAACTACGTTAAAAAAATGGCCATCTCCAAATTTTTTTATTGAATGTGTTTGGGAAATGGTGGGTGTGAGAGGGGAGTTAATTGCCCTTCAATCATTTTCGACTATTAAAAAGGGTACTAACCCTTTCAATTTCCAGTAAAATAAGCCCTTTTTTAATTTTCTACATTAACACTTTCTACAAAAAACCTTATATACTCCCAGAGCCTAACATACAATACTTACCCTGAGGGCTGTGGGGGGGGGGAGGGGCTTGTAATCTTCAAAGACCTAATTTTCAAAACTTTCAACTACGTTGAAAAAGTGACTATCTCAAAATTTTGTTTAGATGTGTTTGGGGGAAAGGTGGGCGTGAGAGGGGGGTTAGTTTTTTCTCTAATCAATTTTGAACATTTAAAAGGGCACTAGCCCTTTGAATTTCCAACCAAATGGATCCTTTTTCAAGTTTCTATGACAAAGTTTTCAATAAAAACCTTATATGCCCCCAGGGCATAACTTACAACCTTAGCTCTGAGGGCTCTGGGGGGAGTGTCATCCTCAAAGACCTAATTTCCAAAACTGTCAACTACGTTGAACAAAATGGCTATCAGACAATTTTGCTGGGATGTTTTTTGGGGAAATGCTGAGTTTGAGAGGGGGGTTATATACCCTCCAATCTCTTTCGACTTAAAAAGGGCACTAGCCTTCTCAATTTCCAATTGAATGAGCCCCTTTTGAAGTATCTACGACAACACTATCTATAAAAACCTTATATGCCCCCTAGGCATAACTTACAACCTATGCCTTAGGGGCTTTCAGGGGTTTGTCATCCTCAAATACATAATTTCTGGGACTTTCAACTACTTTGAACAAAGTAACTATCTCAAAACTTTGATTGAATGTGTTTGGGGACATGGTGGGCGTGAGAAGGGGTTAGTTGCTCTCCATTCACTTTTAACTATTTCAAATCAATTTCACTCCAATCAACTGAGCCCTTTTTGAAGTTTCTGTGACAAAACTTTCTACGAAAACCATATATGCCTCTAGGAAATGACTTACAAGCCTTGCCCTGAGGGTTGTGGGGAGGGGGGCTATCAAAGACCTAATTTGCAGAACTTTCAACTATGTTGAACAAAATGAATATCTCAAAATTTTGATCGGATGTGTTTGGGGAAATAGTGATCATGAGAAGAGGGTTAGTTGTTCTTCAGTCACTTTCGACTATTAAGCCGGGCTCTAGCCCTTTCAATTTTCAATCGAATGAGCCCTTATTGAAATTTCTACGACAACTCCTTCTATAAAAACTTCATATGCCCCCAGGGCAATACTTACAACCCTTGTCCTGAGGGCTTTGGGGGGGGGGGGGTGTAATCCTCAAAGATCGAATTTCCAGAACTTTCAACTACGTTGAAAAAAGGCTATTTCAAAATTTTGATTATGTGTATTTGGGAGAATGATGGGCGTGAGGGGGGGGGGGGGTTAGTTCACCTCCAATAGTTTCGGTATTAAACAGGCCACTAGGCATTTCATTTTCAATCGAATAAGCCCTTTTTGAATTTTCTACGACAATGCTTTCTATAAAACCCTTATATGCCCCCAGGGTATAACTTACAACCCTTGCTCTGAGGGTTGTGGGGGGACGGGGTTGTCACCCTTAAAAGACCTAATTTCCAAAACTTTTAACTACATGGGACAAAATGGCTATCTCAAAATGTTGATTGGATGTGTTCGGGGAAAAGGTGGGCATGAGAGGGGGGTTAGTTGCCCCCCAATCACTTTTGACTATTAAAAAGAGCACTAGCCCTTTGAATTTCCAATCGAGTGAGCCCTTTCTGACGTTTCTACGACAAAGCTTTCAATAAAAACCTTATATACCCCCAGGGCATAACTTATAACCCTTTCCCTAAAGACTCTGGGGGGAGGTTTCTGCTCAAAGATATAATTTCTAAAACTTTCAACTACATTGAACAAAATAAATATCTCAAAATTTTGATTAGATATTTTTAGAGAAATGGTTGGCGTGGAAGGGGTGTTAGTTGCCTTTTAATCACTTTCGACTATTAAAAAGGGCAATAGCACTTTAAATTTCCAATCGAATGAGCCCATTTTCAAGTTTCTACTACAACGCATTCTATGAAAAACTTATGTAAAACCCAGGGTATAACTTATAACCCTTACCCTGAGGGAAGTGGGGGGGTTGTCATCCTCAAAGATATAATTTTCAGAACTTTCAACTACGTTGAACAAAATGACTATCTCAAAATTTTGATTGGATGTGTTCGGGGAAAAGGTGGGGGTGAGAGGGGGTTAGTTGCCCTCCAATCACTTTTAACTATTAAAAGGGCACTAGCCCTTTGAATTTCCAATGGAATGGGATCTTTTTGAAGTTTCTACGACAACGTTGTCTATAAAAATGTTATATGCCCCCAGGGCATAGCTTACAACCCTTGTTCTGAGGGTTGGGGGGGAATGTCCTCCTCAAAAACATAGTTTCTATCTGGAAATTAACTACGCTGAATAAAATGGCTATCTCAAAATTGCGATTTGATGTGTTGGGGGAAATGGAGGGCGTGGAAGGGGTGTTAGTTGCCTTCCAATCACTTTCGACTATTAAAAAGGGCACAGGTCACTCCAATTGCCAATCGAATGTGCCCTTTTCGAAGTTTCCACGACAACTCCTTCGATACGAAGTGCCCTGGTCTAAAGAAAAAAAAAAGAAATTGTGCCAACATTGTTCTTTACTTAGGGAATGCGATTGCGCTGCCTTTGATAAGTAGAGCTAAGCTACATGTTAAAACTGATTGTTTTGTGGTAATATAATTCATTTGAAAAGCAGGCTTTTAGTGTTCAATTGCTATGAAGCTAGGTGGGCTGAAACAACCCTTAGGGTGCAATGGCGACCACTAGAACGCCATTTTTGTATGTATAAAATGTCGTAAGAAATTTCCCTATCATTCTGTTTCTCGATTCCTTTGATGTTCCTTTATTATTTGAAGCCTTTCCAGCTTTAGGCACGCGAAATTCGTATCACCAAACTGCTGAGCAAACATATAAAGTCTGAGTGAAATCGATATATCGATTGCTGTGATGACGGTAATGGTTAAAAGGGTAATATAAATGATGTAAATAACAAACCAGTGGTTTTAACATTATTGTAATGTAATACGAAGTTCAATATACTTTGAAATGATAAGTATTTATTACTAGTTACCACAATGATACTTTTAAGGGTAATTATTTTTATGTTGTTTGCTTATGGTATATTATCTTTGACTTTTTATATTATCTTTAACTATGGTATATTATCTTTAACTGTATGTAACTATATATAACTGTATATAATTTTGATAAATATATTCAATAAATACATAACGGCGTCACTATTTTCCATGTAATATGTTCAACTTTCATTCTAAAGAAGATTGTAATATTTTAAGTTTTGATGGTGCGACAGGGGGTGATAAAAATACTTCTATCCCCCTCCTCTGAGATAAAATATAGGCCCGGCTGGGAGATAAAAGAAAAGAAAGGCTAAAATCATTCACTAAATTTCACGAGTTTCGATCGTGGCCAAAATCTACCTCGTATGATTTTTGGCCCTGTATTTAGCTCTTGATCACGGGGTACTTGTAGTTTATGTCTGCAATTGATGTCTGAACTGTTATTTGTTTAGTCTAGGTTTTAGTTTTTAAGCGTGTGCTCTTTTTAAGTGTCTCAATTGGCTTAAAAAAATTAATTTCTTAACGGCTTCTCAGAATCAATTTGTTTTCTTTATAAATCATTGCAAAAATTTTCGTACATAAATTTGAAGAAGAAACTAAACTAAACCTGACAAAAATTTCCACCCGACTTTTTTTTTGCCACTCTATATTCCTACAGTATCAAAAGCAAAGTATGGAGCTGAAACACGATTAGTCAAAAGAATGAATAGAAATCTTCTGAGAAATCTTCTGATATTATATAGTAAAATATTTAGATAATATTCACAGAAAGTTAGCGTTGGAAAACTTGGTCCCAGTTTGTTCAGATAAATGTCCCTCCCAGTTTCCTTTCTTTTGGCCCCTTAATTATTTTCCTTCCCTGAGTAATAAATATTAATTTTCCTTTTATTTTGTGACGCCATTTTGGGTACTCTTAATTGCGTAGTCGCTTAATAGACCACGAGGTAAAAAATTGCGCAGTTAGGGAGGTTGACCAGTAATTTAGAAAGTCCTAGGATTGGCTGGAAGAATTCATTTACCACCCCGTACCCCATGTTGCAGACACGTGGCTAGCGGAGCGGGCTGGGAGAAAGAGTTCCCTTTTTAAGTTCAGTTCTTATACAGCGTGAAGTGAATACAGTAAGACTTTTTCTTATACTATGTTCTCTTTTAACTTTTCAGCCTAGATCGAGTCTAAAGAGATAGTTAGAAATCTTATCGGTAAACCTTGGCTTTTAAAAGTGGCCCTGGACCATCCGATCACGCTAGTATATAGTAACCGCGGAAATCCCACTATTTTGGGCCGACGAGAGATCTCCCCCTCCAGTAAGTGGCATAGCAGCTCTTTGCGCCATTTTTGCCTTTAAAAGTGGTGACCCCCGTACGTCAAACCTCCAATAAGTGGTGGTAGCAATTTAAGGTCCTATCAGTGAATCTAATAATAAAAGAATTCCGTGTTTTCAAAGAGACGGTTAATTTGGCCTAGAAAGTAGCCTATTGTGGGTACATATATAAAAAAAATCGCAAAGAGATTTTTTTTTTATCTGAGCTGTGCCGAGTCGGATAATAATAGGTAATAAAATTTAAGAATCAATAGATGACGCGAATAATTAACTTGTGAGACAAGGGAGGCTGCGCCACCCACGGATAATCGGCAAATTAAAAGGAAATAATTTTTCACAAAAAAAATAAAAAGAGACATTGATAAAAGGATTTTCATTTGAACGGAAGACGTTATATAACCCTTGAAATAATGGTGGACAAACGAAGAATTCGGACAAGATCTACCGCGGTAAAACAAAAATCGGATTCAGACACACAATTGTATGCGACTCCGGCTGGAAATACCCTAAGAAAAACACCATCAGATAGAACCATATGTCACTCAACAGGTGAAATAGACATTTCTGGGACATGTGAAGAGGATATCTTCAAAACAAAATCAGTAATAGAGTGATCCCTGGTACGAACCAGAGAAGAAGAGAAAAGTCTAAGACAAATGCAGAAAGAATTACTCGCAGATAGAGAAACCCGAACAAAAGAAACAGTGGCGATAATACATGAGGAAAAATCATTACATGAAAGAACGGGTAAAACAAAACAAACTCACCCTTCAGAGAAGGTACAAAAAGTAGGGGAGTTGGGGGAGAAGAAAATATTATACAACGAGCAGACTCAAAAAACGAATTAAGAGATTATAAAGACAGTGAGATTCAGAGTAGGCCAAGTAGCAGGAGTAGTAGAAGTTCAATTTCCAGCAGGAGTTCACGAAAAAGCACTCAAATAGATATGACACAACAACTTTTAAATTTCATAGAGAATGAAAGATTAGCCAGAGTACGAAAAGAGGAGGAGGAGATAGAAAAGAAAGAAAGAGAGAAAGAGAGGATAGCTAGAGAACGAAAAGAAGAGGCTGATAGGATAGCCAGACAACGAAAGGAGGAGGAAGATAGAGAACAAAGAGAAAGAGATAGAGTAGCCAAAGAAAAAAAGAGGAGGCAGACAAAGAGGAAAGAAAATACATAATGGAAATGATTGCAGGGAGAAATTACCAAGAGCCTCAGAAATCGTCTACTACAATAGAGATAATGCAGGCAGTAAACCTTCAACCAATGAAAGAAAATGAAGATGTACATTTATACATAAACAATTTTGAAAAAACGGCGGAATTAAGCGGATTACCGAGAGAAAATTGGGTGAAAAGAATACAGCCCCTCCTTAACTACAAAGCACAACTTGCATATAAAGCATTACTAATGGACTACTCAAAAGATTTTGAAAGACTAAAACAAGCCATTTTTGAAAAATTTCAACTCTTCCCCGAGCACTTTCAAAGAAGGTTTAGAAGCGAAAGAAAACGAGACAATGAAACTTATAAAGAACACGGGTACAAATTGAAAGATACGTGTTTAAAATGGCTAGAGATAGAAAACTATACAATATTAGAAGACCCGGAAGAAATAAAAGATAAGATAACGGGAATAGTGAATAAAACAGCGATGGAACAATTCTTAGAAAATACCCATCCAAATATGAGAATGTACTTAAAAGAGAAAAACCCACAAACAATTGAAGAAATGTCCGAATTAGCAGACAGGCACACTGAAATTAGGAGTGAGGCATTCCTACAAAGAACAAGGTTAGGAAAAAAATGGTAGGAAGGAATACCCGCACACGGAAAATAAAAAGAATGCTAGCCAAATATGGCAAACGCAAGGAGAAGTAACATGCTACCACTGTAACTTGGGTGGCCACTATAGCACCAATTGCCCAGATAAAGACGGAAGAAAATACGGCCAAAAACAGGAACAGTATGACGTTACCTGTTATAACCGTAATAAACGAGGACATTATGCCTCAGATTGCCGAAGCGCAAAAAAAAAATTACGACAATAATTACAGAACAAGGGAAGAGGGGGCAAACGGAAGACAGGACAATCCGAGGAACGATCGATCCCGAGAGAATTGGAAAAAAGTCTCAAACGTATAAGAGAACCGCATGGGTTAAATCCCGGAGAATATGAAAACTTGCGCATTTGCAGAATCACACAAAGTATGTGACGAACTAAATGGTAAATCGGTAGAAATAGCTATTGATTCCTGCAGCGACCAAACCTATGTACGGGAAGACTTGATAAAGAAAACCGACATAAATTACAAAAATAAAGTGGCATCGCTATGCTACTACGGAGCAGAACATAAATGTCCGACAGCTCAGGTCATAATAGAATTAGCCAATAAAGAGGGAAATACGGTTAAAAAGGAATTAAAAGTAGGGGTTGTACCTACTCTTGCAGTAGACGTTTTATTAGGGGGTGATTTCGGAAATATCGAAAACTTTCTTGCACTAATAGCAACCTCCATGATATAAAGAGTAAATGCGGTGACACGAAGTCAAGAAAAAAATAAAAAGGGGGGCTGTGCCGCCCACTAATGAAAATGATGATCAGAATATACAAAAACCATTTCAATTCAATGACGAGATGTTTATAAAAAATGCGAAACTAAGAAAACCAAAAAGCCAAAAAAGGGTAGAAAAAAAAGGAATATTACCATAAACAAGAGAAATTATTGACCGTAGAAAGAGAAGCAGAGGAAACCAAAGATGAACTAACCGAAACACTCGGAATAACTTCCGAAAAATTCGCAGAATTACAAACAAATGATTAAGATTGCAGAAAAATAAGACTAGCACTAACGAATAATAAAAATCCGCAATCTAAACAGTTTTCCAGTAATGGAAATCTACTTTACAAAATAATGGAGACTGGGGAAAACCCTAGAAAATTACAACTTTTGGTACCACATGAACTAAGGAAAGCGGTAATAAAGTTGGCTCACTCAAGCCCAACGGGGGACACATGGGATCCCAAAGAACAAGAGATAGAGTCTTGCAGCGTTTTTGGTGGAAAGGATTAAAAAAAGATATTATCAACTTTTGTAAAAGATGCAAAGATTGTCAATTAGTCGCATACAAAAAACCAAATGAAAAAAATTCCAATGAAAAAAATGCCCATTTTCGGCAAACCATTTGAGAGAATTTCAATGGACATTGTAGGTTCACTTACAAAATTTAGCGCGAGAAACAGATTCATTTTAGTTATTAATGATCTGGCTACGAGATACCCAGAAGCTATCCCAATGCTAACAGTAAAATCACCAAAAATCGCAGAAGAATTAGCGAAATATGTCTCGCGTCACGGAATCCCGAAGGAAATTTTAACAGATAATGGAACCAATTTTATATCGACATACATCCGAAAATTATACGGAATTCTCGGTATTAAACAAGTATATAACTACTCCATTCCATCCTCAAACAAATGGAGTGACAGAAAGATTTAACGGAACCCTAATTAGTATGTTGAGACGTTTTGTAAGAGATGATGTAAACCAATGGGACAAAATGCTTCCTTATGTCCTTTTTGCATACAGAGAAACTCCACACCAAGCTACAGGGTTCTCGCCATTTGAATTACTATATGGGACAAACCCAAGGGGGGTGTTAGACACTTTAAAGGAATCATGGGAGAATGAGGATAAAAATGAAGGAACAGTAATAACCCACTTGCTATCACTACGAGAAAAAACTGCATAAATACCATGAAATTTCAAAGCAAGCACAGGGGGAATATGCAGAGAAAACAAAAACATGGTACGATAAATCCGCCCGAATGCGCGAATTCACGGAAGGGAAGGAAGTCCTCATTTTTATTACCGGACGGAAATAATAAATTGGAAGTAAGATGGAAGGGACCGTTTAAGGTGAAAAAGAAAATAAATGATTTAAATTATATGATAGAATTAGAGGGAGCAAGAAAAAAGGAAGAAGTTTACCATGTGAATTTACTGAGGAAATTTAACAAGGAAAATGAAAAAGAAAACCTCAAGGATCCGCAAAAGCGCTGTCTCATGATTTTGACCCCAGAACATGACGAGGAAAGTGCCCCTTTAGGTACAACAGACCCGGCAGAAACACATATAAAACGCCATTGAAAGGGTTTCGGCAAAAACATATCTGAGCCAAGCTCAGAAATCCAATTAAATAAGTTATTCACGGAATTTGCAGACGTATTAACAGACCAAATCGGAAAAAAAACAGCAAATGTAGTACATAAGATACTATTAAAGGACAAGAAACCAATAAAACAATACCCGTACCGAATACCGGAAGCAAAAAGGAAAGAAATGAAAAAAGAATTTGACCGAATGCTCGAGTTAGGGGTGTTAGAACCATCAAATTCAGAATATGCAGCACCAGTCGTATTAGTCCCGAAGATAGATGGCTCCATTAGATTTTGCGTAGACTACAGAAAACTTAATAATATTTCCGAATCAGACGCGTACCCAATACCAAGAATGGATGAAATTCTAGAGTCAGTTGGCTCCGCAAAATTTATATCAATTTTAGACTTGAGAAGGGGATATTGGCAAGTGAAAATGGACCCAGATGATTCAGCCAAAACTGCCTTTATTACTCCATTTGGGTTGTACCAATTTAGGTACATGCCATTCGGACTAAAAGGGGCACCAGCAACATTCCAAAGGCTAGTAGATTATATTTTAAATTCCTTACCATATACAAGATCCGACTTGGATGATATTATAGTATTTTCGAACTCGTTCAATGAGCATCTAATCCATATGGAACAAGTATTAACCAGGCTGAGGAGAGCAGGACTAACTTTGAATGTAGAAAAATTTAAAATAGTACAGTCACAGACAGAATACCTGGGACACAAAATAGGGAACGGCATAATAGCCCCATTAATGGAAAAAACAGAAAAAATTAGAAACGCAGCAGTTCCGACCACAAAGAAAAAAGTTCGATCATTTTGGGGTTGGCAGGATATTATCAAAAATTCATACCAAATTTTGCAACGATTGCTGCACCTTTGACGGAGTTAACAAGGAAGGGGGCCGTAGACCCCGTTAAATGGTCACAAATTGAACAAAATGCATTTGATACACTGAAAGATGCTCTTTGTAGCGAAAGGATACTGAGAAATCCGGATTTTTCCCTACCATTTGTGCTACAAACTGACAGTTCAGATTATGGATTAGGGGCAGTTTTATCCCAAAATTTTGAAGATGGGGAACATCCAATCACATTTATATCCAGAAAATTGTCAAAAGCAGAATTAAGTTATAGCCAGATTGAAAAAGAATGTCTTGCGATAGTTTATGCGGTCAAAAAACTGTACTATTATGTACATGGACGAAAATTTACAATAGTGACAGATCACAACCCATTGAAATGGCTAAATATAATGAAGCCAGATAACCGACGATTAGCACGGTTGGCCCTGTGCCTACAAGGATACGACTTCGAAATAAAATCAAGACCGGGGACAGATAACAGGAACGCTGACGGCATGTCCCGATTGGAATAAAGAGATATATAAAATAATAGGGAGAAAAATAAAATGTTGGATGGGCTGTGCCTTGATAACATAAATAATAGGGGGGGGGAAGAGGTCAAATGCCCATGGGGTATAAAACTAGATGGTTACAAAATAGAGATGAATGACCTACAACGGGTTGCGGGAAAGTTGAGAGATATTGAATGTCGAGTCGGATTGGAAAAATTTGGAAACGAATCTGAGATTATTATTATCAATTCAAAAGATATGTCGATCCTTTATGAGGGGGAGGAATCCCTTGGGGAAGATCCCCTGCGGGAAGTCGCGAAAGATAGCCCTTTTTCCTCAATGCACAACTGGCGGACAAGTTGTGATCCCTTTACCGAGATTTTGCCTTTCTGATCTGGAGTCCTTGGGGGATACTCTCTCCCAGTCACTTCATACTTCACCCAAACCTTTGTCCAGTAACCCTATTCATAGTTTTTATTCTTCATGGGAACCGACAATTATTTCCGGCAAATTGTATTCAGTGGGAGATGTACCCAAATTTCATTTTCAATTAGCATCAACGCATATTCTGCATTTGATTATCCCAGGGGAGGGAAGCCAGAAAAAAAGGGCGATTCATGGTTCGCTCAAAATTTTAATCATTTCCAGTACCCTTATCTCTTTCACAGGCCTTTGCGTTTTCGGACTTAGACTATTTGAAATTATGCCAAGGGGCAATTTACTTTTTTTATTGAGATGTGGGGTTGTTTCCACAGATGAAAATTAAGAGGCTAGTGCAGCCACTTTTTCACGATGGCTGGCATCATCGAAAGTGCCGGGAACTGATTCTCTGCTCCTCTCAGGTGTGAATTCGTGAGAGCAAGAAAAATTTTGTTTTTGATTGTGCTGTGCACGATGAATTTCTACGAGTCTTAGGGACTTCGTTTTCGAGACCAAATGCGGATGTTAGGCGATCTAGACCATGGTGGTTCCTACGGTGGAGACGTGGGGATGGCGACGAATCCTGAGCCAAGCGGTGAAAAGAGAGAAGATACAAGTTTAGTGATTTTGAGTTTAATTTTATTTATTTTATGTCTGAGTTTCTAGCCAATCCACAGGGGATACGGGCCATTTATCTTAGGAGGGAGGTGTTGGAACCCTTGGTCCCAGTTTTTACAGATAAATGTCCCTCCCAGATTCATTTCTTTTGGCCCCTTAATTATTTTCCTTCCCCAAGTAATAAATATTAATTTTCCTTTTATTTTGTGACGCCATTTTGGGTACTCTTAATTGCGTAGTTGCTTAATAGACCACGAGGTAAGAAATTGCGCAGTTAGGGAGGTTGACCAGTAAGTTAGTAAGTCCTAGGATTGGCTGGAAGAATTCATTTACCACCACTTACCCCATGTCGCAGACACGCGGTTAGCGGAGCGGGCTGGGAGAAAGAATTCCCTTTTTAAGTTCAGTTCTTATACAGCGTGAAGTGAATACAGTAAGACTTTTTCTTATACTATGTTCTCTTTTAACTTTTCAGCCTAGGTCGAGTCTAAAGAGATAGTTAGAAATCTTATCGGTAAACCTTGGCTTTTAAAAGTGGCCCTGGACCATCCGATCACGCTAGTATATACGGAACCGTTAAAGTAACCGCGGAAAATCCCACTATTTTGGGCCGACGAGGGATCTCCCCCTCCAGTAAGTGGCATAGCAACTCTTTGCGCCATTTTTGCCTTTAAAAGTGGTGACCCCCGTACGTTAAACCTCCAATAGTTAGTCAATTTAGTCTTGTCATTTAAAAATTGGTTCCCTTTTGCCTTTTCATTAGGTTCTATGTTCATTTTTGCGTTACAAGCTGATTCCCCATAAGACCTTTGTTAAAATTCTTTGACGGTTCCCTTTGATTAATAACTATTTTTGACCTTTGATGATAAGTTTTTCCCAGGCAAATAAAACGAAAACCTTCAAAATAATGAATTTAACTATTAGCAAAATTGTTCCTGCAATGGAAGAGAAATTCTAGAAGTTTTGTTCATTAAGCTGTCTAGAAAAATAAAATAAAAAATGCTTCCAATGTTTCTGTAAGTAGAGTAAATGTTTCAAGTCTGGTTTCTATAAGCGTCCATAAATGGAGTACAATTTTTAAATTGCAACTTGACAATTTACTGAAGATGAAGTTAGCCCTAATATTTATCTTGGAATTTGAGATTTTCTCTTAAGCCAGCCTCAAAGCATAGGCGTGGAAGTAAGAATTATTTGAGTCTATTAATAAATGACAGGCCATAAATACAGGTGGGCGCCGCCAAAGGAGTGGTTTAATACTTAAAATATAATATATTTTTCAGGGATATAATTTGAATTCCCAGAAATTTCTAGGAAGAATATTTTTCCTAGAAAAACAAAAAATATAAATATTTGTTTCTTGGTCCCTAGGTCTCAGAAACAGATACCACAGTAAACGTGCTTGTAAAAGAAATGATATTGGCAGTTCAGCCCCTGTATTTTCATTAAATACAATGTTTTGTTCTAATAAAAAAAAAAATTGACATAAAAACTTAGAACCGATAAAATTACTCCGTAATGGATGCGGCAGCTTCCTCCAAAACCCTTGCTTTTACACTAAGGCTTAACAGTGCTTAAAAAAATCATTTTATTCTAATTGGCCTGGGTCTTTGTATTTGAGCAGTTGCTCTTGAGAAATTGGTGAAATAATTCCAGCTTAATAAAGGGAGCCAAATAAAGGGTGCCAACCCCCCAAAAAAGATTTGTGTGCCTTATAAATGTGAGTGTTATTCTTTAAAATTCATTTGAAAATAGCTCACTTTTATTCCTGATCAGTTTTGTTATCGTAGGGCTGGGTAAAATTTCACGTTTTTTGAAGATAGCAACTTTTAGAATCTCATACATATTGAATGTCATTGCAGACTTTTCATCAAGATTGCACCCATTTCAGGGAGGGGGGAGTTAATTCCTGTTCCTACCTTTATATCAATTTTTTGTGTGCTAATAACACAGTATATAGAATTAGCGGTATGATCATTCCCTACCTCACCTATTATAAAAACCCGGACCGAGGTGCGAGTGCTCCAGAGAACGTTTTTGCAGACATAAACATAAGCGACATTAGATCTTTTCACGGGTAGACAAGTCAGATTTCTCTTGAACACGAAACTAACAGTTATAATAGAAATAATCGGAAATAAGTGGAAACCCGCTATTACGAATAATACACTTTGTGACCCTCTTGGACGCGAAACTTAAAGTTATAATAGAAATAATCGGAAATAAGTGGAAACCCGCTATTACGAATAATGCACTTTGTAACCATTTCTCATTGATTGACGGAAACAGACTAACCCGCTAATGCAGAAATAAGTGGGAGGAGCTTTTAGTTCGCACCGAGAATGAAGACCAGAAATGATCTGCGATAAACTTACTGGATAATTCTATAAACTGTGGCTAATAATCACGAGCTAATTCTAAATTTATATATTTTGCATATTTTCAATCAGTATGAATAAGAAACTTGTTGTGGCAAGTAGTAAGCATGTATAAGGTCCAGGACGAGATTGCATAAAACGACCAATCCTTCTATATTATGGACCTATAAACCGATCACCGTTTATACATCTATACTTCAATGGAATATAATACCCTCCAGTATTGAGCTATCCACAAGTTTTCGCACGCTGTATAACAATGTTACTAAACTTTGATATTATAATTCTCTAAATTTTAATCAATTTGCTTTAATTTACCCGTGTTTTCTGTTTTTTTTTCTTTCTGTTTTTCTTTTTTTTCTCTTCTTCATTTTCAATTTTTTGTTGTTATGGTCCTCAGCAAGTTCACTTCCACGATCCTTATTTTTATTGGTGTTATGTTCCATAATTATATTTAAATAAATTGAATTGAATTGGATTGAATTGAACAGATGTCAAACATATCATGGCTACTTGCCCTTTCTGAAAGAAAAAAATCTGATATATGACGTCAGAAAAGAAAGATATTTTCTGACTTATTTTCTGATATTGAGTTAGAAAAAGATGTCTACAGTCACCAAAAAAAAGAAAAGAAGAAAATGAATTAAGAAAAAAGATTAAATATCATCAAATAAAAAACTGAATAGCAATATAAAAAAGAATTGAAATAGCCTTATAGTAAGCAACAGGAACAACAATTGCCGAGTTAATGCATGAAATCTAAAACAAAAAGAATTTGAAATTAATAATCAAGTCAAACTTGACCAAATTGAAATTACCACAAATAAAAGTTGGGCTGCTGTCACCTAAACTCTTGGTTTTCATGTGCAGTTTAATGCAGAGTAGATATATTTTGAATATATCTTTTTGTCATAATACTGTAAAAAGCCAAACTACTAATTGAGTTCTTGAAAAACAAAATAAGAAAAAACATAAGAGCGACCTCTAAAAACACATATATTTGTAACAATGAATTTAGTATTATTATTATTGAAGGAAGATTATTTTTGTCACTACTTTTTCCTTTTAATTCCAGTACATTTAAGTTGATAACTAAAAAAACACTAAATTTTCAATTGGCAGTTTTTGAATCGATTTGTTTGATCTCAGTAAAGTGTAAATCTAACTTTTTTGAAGGGAAATGGGAGTAACCGCATGACTCGGATTTTGGACTCGATTCGTAATTTCTGATTGTTTTCAGTTTGACTTCTTTCGTTTTAGTCTTAGTTTTTTTTTTTAGGCTTCATTTAATCATTCACAGTATTATCTGTTTGTTTTAAGAAGGATTTTAGAAGGATTTGAGCAGAGGTGACGACGGATGGTAAATTAGGGCCAGTGATGAAAAATTGCTATCGTCAGTAAAAAGTACTGGGTGCACTGATGGACCCAGGTCCGTAACTAAATCATTAATATAAAGGAGAAAAGTATTGTTCCAAGAACAGAGTCCTGCGGGACGCCCCTCCGGACAGGTTGGAGATGCGAGGTCATGCCGCCCAGACTCACACTCTGTACTCTACCAGAGAGATAAGAGCCGAACCATGAGAGAGGAATTCCACGAATCCCTATGTTCTTATGTTTACTTAATAAAACACTGTGATCAAAGATGTCAAACGCCTTAGAAAAATCCAGAGATAAGCCCAATGCAGTATTTTTAAGGTCAAGTTGGGAACATATAAACTGTGTGGCGTCGGTTAGTGCATTGAAAATTTGGAACGGAAGCCATATTGATGAGGAGAAATCAACGAAACTGAAGGATGAACCCCAAATAAAAAGGAGAAAGACGTCGGAAGATAATTCTCTTTAGCACTTTAAATATAACTAGGAGAAGTGAGATTGGACGATAATTACTTATCTCACACGGATCGCCTTTTTTATGAATCGGGATAACAATTAATGATTTAAGTATTTCTGGGAAGACTCCATTGATCATAGACAGGTTTGCTATGTGCACAATGGGTTCACAAACATAGGAAGATGCGGGCCTAAGAAGCTTATTACTTATGCCAAAGAAGTCAGGTGTACTACTATTAGAGAGAGATTTGATAACTTGAAGCACCTCTTTACTATCAGTTGGAGAGAAAAACATGGATCTGGGATTCTTGCTAGGGTGTACTGACTCGGAGGGGGAACAGGAGTCCTACTCTCCCCTACCTGTTTCAACATTTATCTAAAGCCTCATGAAGAGTAATGGATGTTGATGGGTGTATTTGTTATCTATTCTAAATAAAACGTTTACTACTATTATTCAGTCCAATATAACATTTTAGTTTCTAGGCAAAAAAAATATACAAAAAAACATTAAATAGCACATACTTTACATGAACAACAAATAATAAAGATATGCTAATTAAAATAAAAATGGAAATTAGATTTTAAAAATTTTGAAAACAAATTCCCTGAAGAAAGTAAATAGATACTAAAATCTAAACGAGTGGATATACACTCCTGCAATAATTAAAATTTAAATTAGAACATAAATTACTATTAATAAATGAATAAAACTTGAGACAAATAGAAACTGAAATGAATAAACCCAAGTTCACAAATAACAGATAATGCCTCAAACAAAGATCGGGTTGCCACCTCCGACAGGAATGTCGTCTTTGCTTTAAAGAATACATTTCAACAGTTATTTTAATCATAACACTGCGAACAATTCATAAACAACAATCAAGTTTAAAGGCGAAAACAATTTCTCAGGAAAAATACATGCGTGACAACCAATAATATGTTAATATTTTAAAAGTGTTATTCTACTCACTATTGTTTCCTTTTAGTTTCATGTTATTGAAAAGTATAGAACATCAGTAAGTAAATACAAATTTAAAACGTCAATTTTAAACTAATCTTTTTTAGTTTTCAATAAAGTGCAAACAACAGAAGCCTCTGAGGGAATGAAAGGGGTTGCAGCCCCCGTATTTAGAATGGGAGGGGCAAATACTCCAGCTTTTATTTTAAAATTTTGGTTCTTTATTTGATCTTATCATTCGTTTAAGAAAATATTGTTTTAAATTTTAGTTAACCATTCATAATAATTAATAACCCTTCCCAAATAGACCCTTGCTTTGCTCAACATTTTTTATTATTTCAATCCTTGAACAGAAAACCATATCTACAGAAAGCTCGGAAGCTTCATATTTATTCTATTGTAAATTTATGAGTGCCAGCTAATGCCTTTCCAAGGCCAGAACATAATTTGCATTTTACTGAAAAAATATAAATGTTTTTACTTTCATAACTTTAATAAATCAAATAATATTAACATTTTGATTAGTATATGTATATTAAACTGTATATGTATTTTTCAGTATATGTATATTAAACTGACAATTCACATTCATTTGTAATTTTTTTAGTAAAGTTCAAATTATGTTCTGGCCTTTGGAAGGCATAGGGGTATCGAGCCCTACTCATGTTAATTTCTGCTCGTTTTGAGTTTGACTCGGTTATTTATTGTAATTTCTGTTCGTTTTGGGTTTCATTTATTTATCGATGCCGATTTGTGGTAGTTTCACGCTTGGTAGATTATTTGATTTTATTTTTGCTCATTTTTTGTTTAATGGAGTTCTTTACTTTTCTTTGAAAAACTTATTTTGCGGAAAAAGTTTTTTTTAATTAATTTCTGTGGGTTTTATATTGACATAATCTTTTCAGGGAAAAAGAAAATAATACTTCAAATCTTTTCTTTTTTTAAGACTTTATAGTTTGGCCTGCTATTTGTATGCTGGAGAAAAATTTTCAGCAATTGTTAACAACATACACCCCTTTAAGAATCTGGAAACAAATAGTAGTGTTTAATTTAGGTTCAAACCTCCTCTAGTTGACCTGAAATAGTAAACTTGATACCATTCGCAAAATAATCTCTTTACTTTCTTTGATAGCTTGGATACACTTATGCTGTTTTGATTTGGTTAAATTTTAAGAGCAGAAGTAGCCCCGAAAAGTTGAACATTATGCCCTCAGTCGTTCTTGGGATACTGCTGAGATACCTTATTGGGAATTAGCATTAATACAGTGCATTTTGATTTGATCTTAAGGCAACATTTAGTTTTTAAACATACTCGGTAAATGGGAGGGTGGGCGTGAGAGGGCGACTAGTTGCCCTCCAATCACTTTGGACTATTGAAAAAAGCATTAGTCCTTTTTATTTTCAATCGAATGAGCCCTTTTCAAAGTTCCTACGACAACTCCTTCGACTTAAAAAAAATAATAATACATTGTACTCAGATCGATCTTTACTATGAAAATATCAAGCCTTCCAATCACTTTCGACAATTAGAAAGGGCACTAGCCCTTTCAATTTCCAATCGAATAAGCCTTTTTTGAGTTGCTACGACAACGCTTTCCATAAACACCTTATATGCCCCCAGGGCATAACTTACAACCCTTGCCCTGAGGGCTGTGAGGGGTTTGTCAGCCTCAAAGACCTAATTTCCAGATCTTTCAACTACGTTAAACAAAACGGCTATCTCAAAATTTTGATTGGATGTGTTTGGGGAAATGGTGGGTGTGAGAGGCGGAGTAGTTGCCCTTCAATCACTTTCGACTATTAAAAAGGGCACTAGCCCTTTCAGTTTCCAATCAAATGAGCCCTTTTGAAGTTTCTACGACAAAAGTTTCTATAAAAGCATTATATGCCTCCAGGGCATAACTTACAACCTTTGCCCTGAGGGTTGTGGGGGGGGGGGGAAGAGAGGGTTGTCATCCTCAAAGACTTAATTTCCGGAACTTTCAACTGCGTTGAAAAAAATGAATATCTCAAAGTTTTGATTGGATGTGTTTGGGAAATGGTGGGTGAGAGAGGTGGAGTAGTTGCCCTTCAGTCACTTCCAACTATTAAAAAGGACACTAGCCCTTTCAATTTCCAATCAAACGAGCCCTTTTGAAGTTTCTGCGACAAAAGTTTCTATAAAGGCCTTATATACCCCCAGGGCATAACTTACAACCTTTGCCCTGAGGGTTGGGGGGGGGGAGGGCTGACATCCTCAAAAACCTTATTTCCAAAACTTTCAACTGCGTTGAAATGAATATCTCAAAATTTTGATTGGACGTGTTTGGAAAAATGTCGGGTGTGAGAGGGGGGTTAGTTACTCTTCAATCACTTTCGACTATTAAAAACGACTTTACCCGTTTCAATTTTAAATCGAATGAGCAGTTTTTGAAGTTTCTACGACAACTCTTTCTTTAAAAACCCTATATACCGCCAGGTCATAACTTACAACCCTTGCCCCGCGGGCTGTGGGTGGGGGTGTCATCAACAAAGACATAATTTCCAGAACTTTCAACTACGTTGAACAAAATGGAATTTTGAACAGAATTTTGATTGGATGTGTTTGGATAAATGGTGGGCGTGAGAGGGGTTTAGTTGCCCTCTAATCACTTTCGACAATTAAAAATGGCACTAGCTCTTTGAATTTCCAATCGAATGAGCCCTTTTTCAAGTTTCTACGACAAAGCTTTCAATGGAAACCTTATATGCCCCCAGGGCATAACTTATTATCCTTGCCCTGAAGACTGTTGGGGGGGGGGGAGTGTCCTGCTCAAAGGTATAATTTCCAGAACTTTCAATTACGTTGAACAAAATGGCTATCTCAAAATTTTGATTGGATGTGTTTGGGGAAATGGTGGGCGTGGAAGGGGTGCTAGTTGCCTTCCAATCACTTTCGACTATTAAAAGGGGCACTATCCATTTCAATTTCCAATTGAATGAGCCATTTTTGAAGTTTCTACGATTACGATTTCCATAAAAACCCTATATGCCCCAGGGCATAACTTACAACCCTTGTCCTGAGGAATGTGGGGGGGGGGGTGTCATTCTCAAAGACCAAATTTCCAGAACTTTCATATACGTTGAACAAAATGGCTATCGCAAAATTTTTATTGTATGTGTTTGGGGAAAAGGTGGACGTGAGAGGGGGGTTAGTTGCCCTCCAATAACTTTCGACTATCAAAAAGGGCACTAGCCCTTTAAATTTCCAATCGAATGAGCCTTTTTTGAAGTTTCTACGACAGCACTTTCAATAAAAAATTATATGCCCTTAAAACCTTAATAGTCGAAAGTGATTTGAAAGCAACGAACACCCCTCTCACGCCCACCATTTCCCCAAACCAACCAAAATTTTTAAATAGCCATTTTTTTCAACGTAGTTGAAAGTTTTGGAAATTTGGTCTTTGAGGATGACAACCCCCCATAGCTTACAACCCTTTCCCTGAGGACTGTGGGGGAGTGTCCTCCTCAAAAACATAATTTCTATCTGGAAATTAACTACGCTGAACAAAATGGCTATCACAAAATTTTCTTTGGATGTGTTTTGGGAAATGGTGGGCGTGGAAGGGGTGTTAGTTGCCTTCCTATCACTTTCGACTATTAAAAAGGGCACAAGCCACTCCAATTTCCAATTGAATGAGCCCTTTTCAATTTTTCTATTTCAACTTCTTCGATACAAAGTGCCCTTGTCTAAAGGAAAAAAATAATATTAAATAATACATTGTGCCAACCTTGTTCTTTTATGCCCCCAGGGCATAACTTAAAACCCTTGCCCTGAGGGCTTTTTGGGAGTGCCTTCCAATCACTTTCGACTGTTAAAAAGGGCACTAGCCGTTCCAATTCCCAATCAAATGAGCCCTTTTCGAAGTTTCTACGACAACTCCTTCGATACGAAGTGCCCTAGCATGGAAAAAATTATAATACTAATACATTGTGCCAACATCGTTTATTACTTAGGCAGCACGATTGTGCTGCCTATGATCTGGCCTCTTTGTACTTCGAGAAAAGAGGAGCAATGCTGTCCAACGCATCTCCTATCTGTTTATATGCTTCAGAAATAGTTTCACTTTTGAAGCGTTCAATTGCATCACTTAGGATTCAAAGTTTCTTGACTGGAGAAGGCACTAAAACGAAGCAGGATGTTTAAAGCCAATGCTCAAATGCCTCACACCAGAGGGTGTTCATTCCTTCGTAGACCTGGAACTGAGCATGGAGTGTCTGGTACATGTCCTTTCCTGACAGGACCTTATTCGCAATACCTTCCCTGAGAATCTCTGCCGCAACAATAACTTCTTTTAGTTCTGCTCCATCCATGTTTGATCCAACCGCTTTCAAATAGTTCATGCGCTTCTGAAAACAGCCCAACAAGAGAACTAGATAAGATAATTTTTCGGGCTGGGACTTTTGAAAGTCATAGCTTATTTCATAAACAGATAGATCCTTACCGATGACTGTGTACTTGTTTCCAAGCTTCGCTGCTGTTTTTTGACAGACGCTTATGGCAGAGGTTACGACTTCACAGGATGTTGGTGAATAGGGAAGCAAGGGTAAGTAAACTACGGTGGTTTTGCTACACCAGTAAGGAACGATTCTTGCGTTGAAGGCTCTCCAACTGGGAGTTGGTTCGTCGAATTCCACTTCAAGAAGTTTCGTAGAACACAACCTACAAAGCACCCAGCAGAGGTCCAAGTTCGGCACCGAGAATGGCATCGGAGTCTCGTAACTATTTTCAAACAAAGAAAGTAAGGAGGCAGAGTCACAAGGTCGCGTTTTCCTAGGGATTTTAACCTTCCAGGTATGTTCACTAGCTTGAGTGCCAAGAGTGTTTTCGGTTACCATCTGTCAGGCTCTTTTCCGGGGAATCCCCCAGAAACTTCCGCTCGACACACATTTTTGATAGATGTCTTTTTTGATGTTTTTTGTGGCCTCTCCCCCCTCCAAAAAAAAAATCTTGAAAAAGAGCACTAGAACTTCTGATTTCCAAGTCAGTAAGCCCCTTCCAAAGCTTATACGACCACTCCTTTTTATAAAATTCTTATATTTTAATAATTGGCAACTATCATAACTTATAGCCCTTGCTCTGGGGGCTATGGGGTTGTCATCCTCAAAGACATGATTGAAAGTTTCAACTATTTTGAACAAAATAGCCAGCTCAAAATTCTGATTGGTTTTGTTTGGGAAATGTTGGGAGTGGGAGGAGGGGAGGCATTTTCCTCCAATTTATTTTCGACTATTAAAAACAGCACTAGAACTTTCAATTTTCAGTCGAATGAGCCCCTTTCAAAGTCTCAACAACAGCTCCTTCTATATGAAGTGCCCTGGTCTGAAAAAATTTCAAATTATGTTTACATCGCGCTTTACTTAGGCAGTACTGTTGCACTGCCTATGTTTAGGATATACCTGCGTTGTTTTAAAGCTGTTCTTTGCCAAGTCGGTTTCATTGAGCTGACAAGGAATTGGATGATGGGGCCTATTACAAAAGACGTTTTCACAAATGACTTTACGTCTGAATTGAGGTCCTTCATAATTTTTGTGGAGTTCCGTGGAAACATAAAAGAAATATATCCTTCTTTTATCTTTCACGATCATGAATGTTCGAGGCAATCAAAGAACAATATGTTCATTGTGACGGCCAGTTTTGTTTAGTCTTAGTTAAATAAATAAGTGTAGTCTGTTCGCTTTTTGGAGTTTTATAAAATTGGACTTTGACTGGAAAGGTATATCTGAGCTAAACTACAGTTAATACAGAAAAAAAAAATGCGGAAGAAACATATTTTTGAGTTAACTTGGTTCTTTGTTGATTTTAGGTTCTTATATAAAACGGTGAGCTTTTCTAAGTGAAAGCAACATCTTTATCAGTTTTTTTTTTTGCTCATAGATTTTATAAAAAGGGGATATTGTAACATTCATCCTGTAAACATGTCATAAATATGTTCATTTCAATATTGGCCAAGGAATCAACATCGTTGTTCCTTATTTACTCGTGCATTGAAAAAACGTATTGTTTACATATGATGAAATGTATAGACTAGACATGCAAGAGAGGGACAAGGAAAACGTGGAGTGGTGTTTACTGGATTCAAAATAAAAACCGTTTTGAAGTGTGTGAAATAGTGACCATTATACACAAAGTAAACACTAAATCAGAGTGTGAGGGGTTAGGTCCTGTTCCTTCAGCCCCCCAACTTTAATTTAAATTAAAATTTATTGTATTATTTGTGACCACATTATATAAGTGCTATTCATATTATTTGTACTATTCATGTTCATGTATCATTTTTATGTTTTATATTACTCTTTACTATTAGTTGAATTTTCGATCAGTTTTATATCCTATTGAATTTGATTATCTTAATCAAGAGCTGCCAATTTCATTAGACTTATTCCCTTTGTGTCAAAGTTTAAGTTTTTAAACTTGAAGACAATTAAATAAGGATACTAATTATATTCTACATATCTATATAGAGCCGAAGCTTAGGTTTCATTTGGGCATAAATGGTTGGTGAGTGTGGGGAGTGACGGTCCAGCTCATATTTTTATATTGGTATAATGTTATTAATATAAGTATGATAAGGCTTAGTTTATTTAGAGTATTGTGTCTTAATCCTCAAGTAATGCACATGAAATTACGGCAAGAAAGAGAAAGGCGACCACACAACTAAACGCTCTAAGAGTACAAAGTGTGATTTACTCTGTACTGAAAATAAAATGTATTTTCAACATTTTTCTTGCACAAGAAGATCATTTAAATAAATTAAATTGCAGGAACACCCTGTAAATACATTAAACTATCAGGTAATTAAATTAAACATCAATCTGCTTTCAATTTATTGAATTTGATTTTTTTTTCGTCAATGTTTTACACACATTTTAAACCATATTGTTCAAAATAAACAAAGTTTAAAAAAAATATAAATGGAACTGAAGCCGTTTGTAGAGGTTTGAAGAGGGACCTATTCTTTCTATAGTGGTTTCTGTTAAGCGAAAGATTTATTTACTTAAAAAAAACAATTTATTCCTTACAGAAAATAAAACAACTTTGGCAACATTATAGTCCTGTAGAGCCGACTGAAGCTAGACATAAAAATCCCTGTCAGGGTGACTGTTAACTTGTTAGAAACGGAAAACGAGCAGGAATTAAGAAGATTTTTTTTTTGACAAAACAAAATAACAGAGTTGAAATTTAGACAAATTAAATTTATCGCTTTCAGGCCTATTGGTGCAAATAAACTAATCTTTATCACTCTTATATTCAAAGCGTAATAATCCAAAGTAAATACGAGCTGGACTATTACTTCCTAAATCCACCCACTCTTTGTAACTAAATGAAACTTATGCTCTATGAAGGTATGATGAATATCTAACCTTGAAATATCTTAGATTTCAAAACTTAAATTATAACACAAAGGGAGAAGGTCAAATGAACGCAATAGGCCCCCTTATGCTTAAGATAATCTTTTTCAATATGTTTAAACATGAGCGGAAATGAAAAGAAAATTAGCTTTTCTTCAAATAATAATAAAGAGGACTAGGAAAATTCAAGACTTACATAAAAATACATAGACAGAACAGTCACACAAAAGACAAGCCGCAGCAAAGGTTAATGGTCCAAATCAAGAAAAAGTAGTAAATATAGACATTCAACACTTTATAAAAGGCTTCTAGCGATGAAAAAAAAGGAAAAAAAAACAACATAGACATCGGAGTTTATAAGAACATTAACGAAGAGTCTGATACTGGATCAAATGCTTGAACTTCATTTTACAATTGTTGGTGAAAGAATAGTAATAGGCAAGGGCGTTGGTGATTCTATGGACGTTGACAAATGATATAATGATGTATGCAAGTCTGAAGCAGGGGCTTTTAAAACTTATGCACCAAAAGACTTAGAGATCGGATCAATAGTAACGAAAAAAATAAGAAAAGGATTGTAATTTTACAGATGGGCTTTTCCTCATTTAACCCCAATTTTTTTCAATAAGGTACAAACACTATGATGTGAATTAACTGCAGTAATTTGAGGTTAATTAGTTAAAAAAAAGATGTATTGAAATTTGATAAATAATGAAAATTGTTTAGAAGTATCTTTTATTATGACTGAAGGCAACCTAATTAATTTCATAGTTCTAAACAACACGTTTTTGACCAAGGGGATTCCAATGGTTTGTTTTTTTTCGACACAATACTATTTTTGAGGGGTTTCAGGCTATTGTTTTTGTTACTATGGTCCAACCGTCCAAGTTCGTCTCTTACTAGGTTGCACCTGCAGCTGCTACCATCACATTGCTCGATGCTTTAAATTGGTATCTTCATTGGTACCTTGGTACCTTCACCAAAATCGAGAATCGCAACGACTCAAAGCAATGAATACCATTAGCAAAAAATTATCTTTAAATCTTCATTAAATATAAACTACGGTTACTATTTTTTCACTCTCCTTTTAAATTGAAATAGAATGAGAGTAACTAGAAGGAATTGTATGTTTTCAATTGATGGTGTCCTTACAACTTTTAGCTCTGAAGCTAATAAAGTATGAAATACTAGAATAAGTAGCTATTAGAAAAAAAAATAAAATATGCCCAAAGGACGACTCAAAAAACGCAAATTTTAATTATTGAAAATCATACAAGAAGACGACCAGAAAAATGCAAATTTACATTGGTTGAAAATTATTCGTGGTTTGAACAACAAGAGCAATTTTTATCCAACATCGCCAACAATCAAAGGTGACATAATTAATCCAAATAGCTAAAGCAAAGGGGAAGGAAACAATGTTGAAGGTAATGTTTAATGAACATGAATCACAAATGAATATGTGGTTAGAAAACAAACAAATGCGAGAATCAGAACAGCTAAAGAAAAACTTCTACTACTACTGCTACTACTACTACTACTACTACTACTGATATCCCATGCCACCTGAGGCCAACACAGCTATACACGCTCCGCCTCCATCCCAGTCTATTCAAAGCCTCTTTCTTTAGACCCATCCAGGAAGTTCTATTTCCCTTAAATATATTCCTTACAACATCCTCCCACCCAAAATGAGGACGACCTGTTTCCCGCTTAGCCTTAGACGGTTGATTAAGAAGACAATCTTAGGCATTTTGACATCCTTCATCCACAGAACATGCCCTAGGCATCCCAACCTTTTTCTAATTATAGCCCTAGAAAGCGAGATTGAGCCACACTTTTCCTACTGCCTACTATATGAAATCACGTCAGTCCGTTGGGTACCAAAAATAATCCGTAGGCAATTTTTCTGGAAATTATCTAGCAAATATTCCTCCATTTTTCAGAGCGCCTTTGTTTCAGAACTCTATTTTACCACAGGCAACACTACAGCTACCAATATTCGAATCTTGGTTGTCCAAGATTAGAATATTGACTTATCTCACTATATAATATACACTTATTTTCCTATTCTTCCAAACTTTTTTTCAACTGTGAAAAAAAAACTCGAGTCTTGGCTATTACACTTTTAACATCTTCACGGCAACCACCATCTTTGCTAATACTACTTCCAAGGTAAGTGAGGCTGTTCATTCGATCGATCTTTTTGATACCCAGCGTCATATTCTCGTCTTCACTTATTCGTAGTGCTAGCAACTTACTCTTCTTGACATTCATTATCAAACCTATTTTAGCACCCTGAACTCGTAAAACCAATAAAAGCTCGCTTATTTTGCTCACAGTTTCATCAAGGAGGCTTAAATCATCAGGCATGGAATAAACAACCGCAAGAATCACATTAAATTGCAAATGAAAGTGTTGCAAAGCGACATGAGGTTAGAACCTGGAAAAGACATTTTTGGGTATCTATTTGGTCAAGTGAAATTATATAAGATGATGAATGAATACAAAAAGCTGAGGCAAAAGGCATATAAAAAATATCAGGGGTGATGATGAACGAAAAAGAACAACAGAATCCACAATCAGAAGACAAGCAACAGTGAAATTCTCGATAATAACCAGGGATAATACAAATCTTATAAAACACATTATTCTGTGAAGGATAAAAATAAAAGAGGAACTGAATTCACGCCAATGACTTAAAACTAAAGAACAATACGATAATATATATATACATACATACATACATATATATATATATATATATATATATATATATATATATATATATATATATATATATATATATATATATATATATATATATAATATATATATATATATATATATATATATATATATATATATATATATATATATATATATATATATATATATATATATATTCTTTTGTTCAACTGGCACCAAGAAGATGTCTCGTCTGTGAGGCTGGGAAAACTGTCTGTAGGCCCTGTCAAGAAAGTTATTTACCTTTGTTTACCAATTGGAAAGGATCTCATAACTACCCGCTCCCTTCTTACTGATTATCTCCGTAAACGCCTGGCTTTTGCTTACAGCAGAGTAGTTTCATCTAAAATCCGTTTCAACCGTTAAATTTTGGCTCGACTTTATAACGCAGTATCCCTTCCCCATTTCCTGCACCTAAGCCCATTTTGGAGAATTTTTTCCGAGCCAGAGAAAAGAAAGCTCAGATCCGCATTTTTGGGTATGCGAAGTTCTTGTTGCGGCTCCCGCCGTGGACAAGAAATTCGCACCTTGTTAAAAATTTAAAAATTGCGGACCCGAAGGCAGCTATAATTGATCAAATTAAACGGTATAACGAGAAAGCTTCTTCCCACCCTTGGTACCATTTGCTAGGGCAGTGAATCGCTGTCCATTTAATTTTGTTTGCCCGTCTCTTGTCATATTTAGTATCTTGTTATATTTAGTCTTTTTACCGGCTCTTGTCTGTTTTTTTTTTTTTTTTTTTTTTTTTTTTTTTTTTTTTTTTTTTTTTTTTTTTTTTTTTTTTTAATTCACTGACGATTATTTGGATTATTTGGGTTTAATTTTCTACCAATTGCGGCTTGATGCAACGATGCTCAAATTGCTTAAGTTGTTCAGTACTTGGGAGTTTAAAACGTTTAAAAAGTAAAATTTCTTACGTACCTGTAGTGCAGTGTATAATTGAGGTTTTGTTTCTCGTTTTTGTAATTCGTTCGATGTGTTTTTTTTTGTGTGTGTGTTTTTTTTTTCTTTTTTACTGATACTCCGTCTTTTGTACCTTTTTTTGACGGGTAATAAATAAATAATAATATATATATATATATATATATATATATATATATATATATATATATATATATATATATATATATATATATATATATATATATATATATATATATATATATATATATATATAGTATATGCGTGTACAGGTTTCCTAATGAAGGGAAATCAGCGGTCAAAATAATAATCCTTTGAATATTCACTAAATTAATATAAAGTGACTCTCATAGAAAGTTTTGGAAGGCTTAAAATTTAGAAATTGTTTTGATCGGAATATGCGTTAAAGGAATTGAACGTCTATGGTGATCACAAATACAAAAAATTATTAATTTTTGGGTTAAACACCAAACATTACGAACCAGGAAAATTTTAACTGATTTTCAGCGTACTTTGACAAGGTATGGAATAATTGATTTTTCCACAAAACTGCTTTGCATATAGGCTAATTGTTTATATAACTGTATGCAAATCAGAATGAACAGCAAAAATGAGAATGAGTCAAAAATGAAGGTGGAGAAGAAAGAAATATTACGTTAGAACAACAACTCCGTCACAATCTTTTACGCCAGCAAAATGTGGCGCAAAACCCAGTACAAATCTACAAAGATAACATAAACCTCGGAACTGTTGATTACAAGTCATTGGCACCCTTTAACGTTCTATGTTCCCTGGGGAGCCCTCCATTTTCCCAAGGAAAGAGTAGCAAACAAAGTTGACTCATTTGGAGTTTGCTACATACAATTAGAATCAATATATACAAGCCTAACAAGTGCGGGGTTCCGGCTTCGAAATCAGCTATATATTCATTTTTCTTAACTGGTATATTGACATTTCTGCCCACTAAAACAATCTAAAAAGGTTACAATCTTAGGAAAGAATTTGTATTTTTCCCATGGTGGTTGTATCAAACCTATGGTGACGCCATGACATCAATATAAGCTCACATTGTCTGTGGTTTCAAAATCAGTGACAATGAAATCAAAATATACAAGTGTGTCGCGTAGCCATGCCGGGGCCATGGCTCAAAATCGGTTACACAGTTTTGATTCTTCTTAAAACTGGTAAATTGAAATTTCTGGCCACAAGAAGGATCTAAATATGTCACAACCTTATGAAATAAAAAAAGACAATTTAAATATTTGGAAGTATATAAAAAAACATAGGAAAGGATCTTGGAAGAGGGCAGGACTAAAGTTCCTCTCATTAATTCCATTTGACTTAATTATACTTAATTATAACTTAATTATAAAGTTTTATCCATTTAGCTTAATTATAAACGATAATGTTAACTCTTATGCAAGAGTCCCCATGGAAGTGCTTTTGGACATCCCAAGCCCTGGGTTATCTCTCAATCACGTCAATTCTGGATATTGGAAATGAACGAGAAGAAATACTTAATAACATTTAAATAAGCTCAGGGTATTAGGGCTGTAATGCAAAAGTTATGGCTCATGGGAGAGCATATAATAACAGGGAATATTATATTTTACAATCCTCAGCTTTGTATTCACACCCGAAGTTGTAGCAATAGGCTGGGATATTTAATATACAATAGGAATAATATAATTGTAAATGGACATAGAAGCAAATAAGAAAAATAGTCAATGTCCATTAATTAAAAAACATTTTCTAAATATAAGGGTGGACGGGTGGATTTTCTTTGACTCTATTTTTCCTAGAAATCGTAAAATCTATTCCTAGAATACATTTTCCTAGTTGTTTTCTAGAATCCATTGTTTTACTGGGGTCTGTAAAGCTGGTACGATAGATTTATAAAGTAAATTCTAAACAATGTTCTAAATATTTTTCAAAATCCAACAAGTAGAATCTTTCGTTTGAGTTGGTTAAACAGTTAGTTCATAGTACTGAAAATATTGTTTGCAAACTAAAATTACCTCAAACCCATCTATGCTTTGGAGCATTTGGCAAGCAGAATTTGCAACCAAATATGTGTGGATATTAAAAGCTTACCTTCAGTCCTTAGAATTATGCGCCATATGCTCCAGCTTCTATTTAATGAAATTCCTGTTCCAAGGCAAATATCGTACTAGTTTCAAGGGAAAGATTTCTCCAGGGGAAATACGCATGAGAATAAATTCTATTGAACTTGCTGCAACAAGAGAAACTGAAGGGAGCTTCAAAACGAACGTGAAATAAAACCGTTAAAGTTTTTTTTTTCAAAGGAAAAATGTTTAAACAGCAAACTATTTACAAGTGAATCAATTTTTTTTTCGGGTAAATTAGTTGCCGAACTTTCTTTAGGAAATATTCGGAGCTAGCTCAGTTGGGCGGAAGAATGAATTCACAGCTTATTTAGCTATGCCTAAAAAGCGCATTTGTGGTGAGCGACCTGTGAAAAAACAGTTCTGACCAATACTAATCAAAACTTGTGCATTAGAGAGAAGATAACATTTATACTGGTCCTATAATAAAATAACAAAAACTATTCTTTCAAACGAAAGTAAAGAGTGATCGTAAGACTTGAAGTGAACAGAAATGAGCTTCCATGTAAGAGGTGGAAAATTGAAAATATCAGGGTTGTCAAGTATCTCTTATATTGCATATATCGGATGATCTTCTGCGTGTTAGAGGGTCAAAGTTTACTTTAATGAAGTTTGTGCAACTAGTATCGTGGCTGTATGGGGAAATTCGATTAAGCCTTAACATTATTAAATGCGAATATTTAGTGTTCAATTCAAAATCTTCAGCAACGCCGCTTGATTCCGGTTTACTTCCTGTAAATGTGTCGAATCTTTCCGATGGCTTGGGATCAATATTTGCAAATCGCTTACGTTATTTCATTTCCGGGCATTGAGTGGTATTAAAGAGAAGCTGAAACTGGGGTTTGCGAAAATTGTCCCCAACAGGGGAAGATATAATAGAAAAGCATTGGCTAGATTGTACTCAAGTTTTTGGGACCGTGCGGTTTTGTTCCCAGCTGACCTTCACATGCTGCTTCGGCCCGGGGATATTAGCAATATTCTGATATTGCAAGTTTTTATTGTATTTGCCTCGCAGATACAGTAATAGAAAGATTATGCGGTTTTTTGATGCACCAGATATTGCAAGTTTTTATTGTATTTGCCTCGCAGATACAGTAACAGAAAGATTATGCGGTTTTTTGATGCACCAGATATTGCAAGTTTTTATTGTATTTGCCTCGCAGATACAGTAATAGAAAGATTATGCGGTTTTTTGATGCACCAGATATTGCAAGTTTTTATTGTATTTGCCTCGCAGATACAGTAACAGAAAGATTATGCGGTTTTTTGATGCACAGATATTGTAAGTTGTTTTGTCAGACAAAGATTACGCCTTCAAGAGCATATTGATGCTACCTTGGGCGTTAACCACCCTCTTATCCGAGTAGCCATAGCGCATTGAGTGTAATATTTATTTATTTGTGTTGATGTTAAATGTATTTTTGTGTTTTTTCTCTTTTCTTGTGTTACTCCACTTCATTTTTGGATAGCGGGTTGAAAATAAATTATTATTATATTTTCATTAACTTAGTTTAAAAAAAGAAGATTTTTCCAAAGACAAAGTTTTTCAAAGAAAAGTGAAGATTTATATTACATCGAAATACGAAAATATCTTGAGTCATATGATAGTTAAAACTTAAAACAAAAAAAATTTGTTTGAATGAATAAATAGACTAAAATAATCAGAAATCAAAATGAATAATCAAACTTAAAATGAACAGAAGTTACCACAAACAGGAGTCGGATTGACGTGGCCCAAACCTACAATTGGTCCGATTACTATTGACACGGAACTGAAAGCAATTTTTATTCCTAACAGCGTGTTTTTTGTCATATCCAAGTCTGTATCCAGGGGGAGGCTATCGAGTTTCTACCCCCAAATTTGTATTCAAATCATAAGAAAGTAGCAAAAATGCATATAAAAAAATTTTGACGCGTTCAAAAAGGTAGTTTTTTGCCCCCCCCTTCCTGTAAGAACGTTCCTGGATACGCCCTCGGCAACACAACAGCAACAGCAACACATAACATCAACAGCAACACAACAACAAAAATATATTCAAAATTTAATCAAGGTTAAGAAGCAATTACTTTTGCTACTGATCCCCTGCCCTCCCTATCAAACTTTGTAAGCACCTTGAATGTCATTTGTATAAATGTCCTTTTTCTCTTATACATAGATTTACCTACTATATAATTGTGTTAACAAGTTAAAATCTCGTAGAGGCCAGCCTGTTTTTTAACAGGGAAGAAATTGGCTAATATTTAAGTTCTATATTTATCTAGATAAATTTTGCCGTTGGAAATAGTTTATGCGTAAAGCAAGTTCAATTTTTGAATCCAACATTTTATTGGCCCATCGCGTCACGCTATTGAGAAAGAGACAGTGTTATTTTTTTTCTTTTAATATACTTTTTGAGTCAGTTCCCGTTTAGAATTGAGATTGTAAGACGTAAGTTGATATTGGAAAATAAAAGTGAGTTATTTTTCATACGACTGTGTTGATTATTCTTACAGAACCCTTAAGATCTCTTAACCCTTAAGGGTTAAGAAGAGAGTGGTAGGAGTTGACCCTCCTTGCAATACCCACTGGTGGACCCGCTCTCCTCTAAAGAGATATATCTATAGAGCAATCATTGGTGGTACAGGCTGTAGCACCTTGGGCCAAATAGTGTTGCACTTGATTTTCCCGTAGGTAGTACACTTTTCGTACCCACACTGGTGACAATATCAGTAAGGGAAAAACTCGTAGAACCTGCGGGACTGCTTGACCGTGAAACCATGCCAGTGGCGGATCCATTGGGAGGGTGAGGGGGTGCGCGCCCCCTAACATAGTCTAAAGTAGTGTAATTTACTTAATTAACGCAAATTTGCGTTAATTAAACTTGCTCCTAACGCAAGTTCACTGGATCAACCTATCCCCCCCCCCTAGGAAAAATCCTGGATCCACCCCTGAACCATGCCCTAGCATTGTCAATAGTGGTACTAGTGGTGCTTTTCATGTACACAGGCACCACTGGGGATACGAGTATTTGGCGTTCTGCAGGAGAAATGACCAGGCTATTGTGTCTAGAAAATGAGAATCATAACATTGCGGCTCAAAATATAAATGTTTCCGATTTGTGTGATTGCTATGTTTCCTCTTAGAAAATGATAAAATACAAACCTTATGTTCCAAAGATGGCTCACCAATTAGTATCCACTAGCGCAAGGTACATTATGCGACGGAAAAAGTTGAAAACAAGTCTATAGTGCGTGCATTCCCTCGAAAAGCTTGAGAAATTAAAGCTAAACATGAAAAAACCTAATGCATGAAGTCAGTTCTCATTCAGTGATGATTTATTTATTTCTTCGACAAACGCCAGGAGAACTAACAGAGAGAAAAAAAAAAGTTTCGAATTAAAACTACAGTTTGAAAATTCAGTATGAGATACGAGGCACTATAGCCTAATTCCCATTTTAAGACAGTTTGAATAGTTTCACCGAGAAATTGAGGAAAAGTAGAAGAGAAATAAAAAAATACAAAAAAAAGACATAATTTCAATATTCAGTCTTTGATGGCAGAGATTAATATTTCAAGTAAATTGCGTTTGTTAGATCAAAATTGCAGAAGGAGAAAAATGCTTAAGGAGGAAAAATATGTAGGTCCTCTTATAAAAAAACAGAAATGGTCAGGAGGTAAAATTGGAAGAATTAAAACGTGTTTTTGAAAGATCAGATATCAAAGTCAGTTCCAATAGGCCAGAACAGAACTCTGTCAGTTCCGTTGGGTAAGTTGGGATTACTTTGTCAAGGCCTATTCTTTCAGAACTCGGGCCCGCAGAAGATTCTATTGTCCCTTACCAGTTAGCACCTATTCCCTGTACATTTATTAATTTAAAAAATAAAGTTTTTTTAAGGGAAGTAAAGAGCGAAGTTAAAAATTAAAACGAATAAAAATTATTGCTTCACAGTCTATATAACATATATACATAAAACTAGTACAGAAAAAAAACAGCTATTTATATTTCCCTATGTTTGATGGGTTATATAGAACTAGTGCTTTACTGAAAACACAGAAACCAAGTATAAAAAAACAATACTGTTGGTTTATTAGTTAAAAATGAGTACGTAGCCTGACAACAACAAACTAATCTATAAGGCTTTCATAATCTTACACAAGCTGTGATATCAGTAACATTCAGTATACAATTAAAATTATCTTGAACGCATAAGCATAAAAATAAATACTTTTTAATAACGGCAAAGTCACTGAACAGCATACAGAAATATTGGATTGATTTTTCAGGTAACATATTGGTTTCACCAGCTATAATACCAATAGTGAGGAATGAACAATCTTAAACTGTAAGAAATACGCTTTAGCATTACTCAAAATGAAGATCAAATAAGCCTCAATATGAACTCTGGAAATCCGGTAATTTCTCTTTATACAACATGGAATTTCAAGTTATGATAAAAACTTTAAAGTTGGATCACTGTCCTAATACTACCAAGGTGTTTTAACTTTGAACTTTACAAAATAATGTCCTTTTCAGAACTAAAACGATAGCCATCCATTGGACTGCACCATTGTGCAGAAGTGTTACCAAATTAAAAAAAAAGAAAAATTAAGCAACTATCCTAAAATGCTTTAGTTTTATATTGTAACAATTGTCCTTAATTGGTTTGCTTTTACTGTACCACAACTCCTGTATTGTTTTGTGTTTTCAATAAAGCGCTAGTTTTCTATAACTCTGCAAACATAGGGAAAGATAATTAGTTTTTTTGTGTGTGCTACTTTTATTGATATAGGTTAGATAGACTGTGAAGCAATAATTTTTTTCGTTTTGAGTGTCAACTTTTCTCTTTCCTTCCCTTAAAAAAACTTGTTTTTTTAAAAATTAATCTTTGCCCGTTTTACTAGTATCTATATAGGGAATATGAACCGTACATTCAACCGTACATTCACGCCTACAAGAATATGCAGCGTAGCTTCACGTAGGTGCTGATTTGAACTGTACAAGAAAAAATACATGGAATTGCTGTTGATTTGAACGGTACATGAAAAAAATACATGGAATTGCGCAAGAAAAACCCACGCCTGTGACACTATAGTTAGACATGGGCATTTTAAAATCTGGCAAGGTAACAACCAGACTGGTTTTTGAGGCAACACTCATTTTTTAGGAGCCAATCAGAGACAGCGATGGTTGTTCAATATATGATAACTTGATTGGTGATTGGATTTGAATAAAAGGAATGGTTTTCATTACAATTCATATTAGTAAGAGAATTGAATTCAGAGAGAATAGTTTATTTGAGAGGATATTAGTAGAGAAAAATGAGTGGTGCATTTACATTATTGGAGATTGATGCTGGAGCCGGTAGCATCACTGATATACGAGTACCAAATGTGGCTGTGGAAATAACCGGAGGCTGTAGACTATGCCTTGAATGGGACGATATGTATGCTAGATACGTGATATCATTAAGCAAATTTAAGCAGGAGGAGCAACTATGTTTTGCTGGAAAAGTGAATATTGTCCATATAAATAAACTTTGGTCAGCATTAGATGTCCTATCGAAATATATTGATGAGAACAAAATGCATCAGTGAATATTATTGTTGTAATTATCTTCAATAAAATTGTTTCTAAATCAAAGGTATTTTTCTTTCTATAGTAGACTAGCGTATGTTTTTTAGAGTAGAAAAAATTCTGGTTAGTCTAAAGTTGGTTGTGAGAGTGTTAGGACTCTAGAAAATGAATAGATTTGAGAAAGAGCGAATCATGGGGAATCTAGTGCTTATGGAAAAATATTTGATTCTAGATGACGATTTTCTTGAGCTGTCTATTTAAAGGAAGATATTTTCTCGGGGAATGCTTGTCGTTATAATGAAAACTGATTCTCCATCATTAGACTATTGTATGAAGCTTCTACATCGTGGCCCAAATGCATTGACACAATTTATTGATATATTGATCACGACACGGCAAAATGATATTGTGGATATGCTTTTAAACATTAGTTTAGAAATTTAGGACTTTTTTTTCATGAGAAAGATGTTGTTCAAGGATGATTTACTCCTCTCTCTCTCTCTCTCTATCCCAGACAATTTTTTGTTGTTGCTAGCTCAGTTTCGTTGTAGCAGTGAGAGTGTCAACACATGAAAAAATTTTCCATACATGTCCGCTATGCATGTACACACTGGGCAGCTGGTCATCATGTGAGAATTTCAGAATGATTGATGAGTATGATGAAAAGTGTAGATTGTGCAACCCGTGTAAATTGCATAGAGGATATGCTGTACAAATTAAAGGTTGTAATTCCTGTCTTGAAGAGGTGTGTGACTCTCATCCTAGTGGCCACCTATGCTCAAATTGTCACTATGGTAAATGTAATCAGTGGGAAAATACATATCCAGGTATGATTGGAAAGAATCCTAAGCGTGATTTTAGTTTATTGCTACGAGATTGGTATCATCGTGGTTTTAGATTGTTCTGGGAGGAGGAACCGGGTCAGCGATTTAACTGTTGGAACAACAAAAGAATATGGTTTCTACGTCATCGATGTGAATACAATGGGTGTTATGATTATAAGCCCACTGATCCAACGGCACTGCCACTCTTTACAAAGGCCAAAGCCAATTTTGATGGGATTTCTCCATTGATAAATGATGTATCGCTATAGCTACGAGAGCCTGTGGCAATGTGACATTGATTGGTGATCGTATGGGGGACAAGAAGTTTAATGTTGTTACCATTGGCTCTTAGCTTTTCCACTGCCAATGCAACAGAGCTCATAACCTGTTGTTTTCGGACGTGGAGAATTGCCGATGTGATAATGACATTTGCATCGGGTGCTGCAGGAAGTGTTTTTCTCAAAATGAAATTCGATGGGGCCAGCTGTAACTTTATGTCAATCTTGACATTGGGGGGTAGCCATTGGGATATATTGAATATCTCATGATTTAATTTTCTAACCAGATGATACTCCTGGGTCACTGCAGTAGTCAACTCACCGTCAGTATCAACACCTGATCGATATTTATAGCCCAATGATTGTCAGCTCAACTCCTTGTATGCCTTTGGTGTCATCATCATAAATTGTATGTAGCTTGCATAGTTGGATAAATTATTGCTAGTACTCACCAATGTACCATTAATAAATACATTAAATTGTTTGAACAGATTGTGTAGAATACAGTTCTCATAGGAGAGACCATCGGCAACAGTTGGAGTTGTATTATCTGACTTTTTCTTCACCACAACATTTAAATCAATAAATGTTGATGACAAATCAATGAAATAGTTTTCATTGGAAAACATTTGAAAGTGTATGTTTTCCGAGAGGGGTTGTTGAGGGTGAAATTGTTCATAGTAGCCGTACTTGACACTGACATCAACATTTTCAGCATTGAATAGATTCAATGAGGAACTAATTGATGGATATGATTCCTTGTGGGGGAGATAGGTCATTTTAAGAGAAGAAGTCCTTCTTTGATCTAACAATCTTTTTCTTTTTCTTCTTCTTCTGCTTATTGGTCTTCCTTGTTTTATTCCTCAAAGTCCTGGTTGATGTCCTTCGCTTCCCGCCTGGGTGGAGACTGATGAGTGAATGACGCGCACACATCCTTTTCAATCCCTCCCCATTTTGTCGAGATTTTAATTGCTCACCAACGGCTCTTGCTGAATATCTAATATTTTCCTTAACACTCTCCTTGAAATTCTTGCCCGACCCCCAGTCCTGTAGTGTGGAGGCAGCAAAATTTGATGCAGCAGGTACAAGATATTCTCTGGCAAGGGGTAGTGCAGAACGAAATAGCCTAGCAAACCAGCTACAAAGACCATAGCCAGACATTGTAGTACGCCCCTTTTAGTAGTCCAATCCATTGCCTATTTGACGTGGACTCAAAGCACCAACATAGCAATCGATATCGGGACAGACAAATAGAATTCTTCTATTGTTCATTTTAGGTGATTGTGCTGTCGCCGAAAATTGGTCGAAAATGACATGTAATCACTGCTAAGCCTTTTGTTATTGCTAGAGGATCACCCAATTCGCTTCTTAGTGTTAACTGACAGAGTTCCAAATACGAAGTGTTTACAGGAACATACTGAAGATGCTTTATATTATAGTGATGAACAAGTTCATGAGTTGTTTTTCGTCCAAGAACACGTAGGAGGGGGACATTTGAATTACCAACTCTCGATGTTTCCACAAAGGATGCATAGAGAAATATGCAAGAGTCCGAGGCGAAACCAGGTGGATAACCAGCAAAAAAAACTTGATCCATCCCGTAAACTGTGCCAGCATTTTCCCCATTGATCATATTCTTTTTAAAGCCAAGAACGTCTCTCAGATTATCATTGAGAATAATTATTTCGGTGTCAACAGGTGAGGTAATGTAAATCCTATCGTGTTCCAATGAATAATTAAAATGGAATGTACCATTCCTACGATATGAGATTTTTCTATTGATTGTACGACACAAATCTGTCATATTATCGTATGCAATATATTTCAATTTGGCATGTGGATATTTAAGATTTAAGTGCTAGATTTAAGTGCTTCAACCCATTCATAGTCGACAAAGAGTGACCAATCGAATGGTATAACATTTATATCGTACACACGATCCTTTCTCAGGATGTCATAGATATTTTTGAGAATACAGTCGACAAGAGCCACTTCATATGCACCGTCAAATTTGATGGCGGGGGAGAGTTTCGTCCAAAAATCACTTGTCTTATTCAAGTCGTTGTAGAGAGAATCGGAAACGTTGAACATAAAAGTTACATAGAAATCATTGGGCATTGTCAATATCTTCAACACCAATCCAAGAATCAATATCAGAGTTGTATCTAAGCCACCGAACAAGTAACTGTTTCCTACTCCTGCGAGTACGAGTCTTTAATATCTTTTCAATTTGATAGATTTCACTATTATTTTTAACCTTTTGTAGTTCATAGTCATAAAAGCCGCCGAGAATCTCTTCATCTCTGGTATCGCGCAAACGATAAGTTATGGGTTTAGTGTCTAGGATTTTTGCCGCTTTAAAAAGTTCTGTGGACCACAAGTAATTCCCCTTTTCAAAAACATTAGTTGTTCTATTAATTCGAACAGTATCACCAACATTGAATTTATTTTTCTTCTTGACAATCGTTTCATTGGAATATTGTTTAAGAAAGGTGTCAATTGTATCATGATCAGAATGATGAACTTCCGTTGGGGTTGAGTTGGAAATGATCGATGAGGTCGTTGATTATAAATCAACATGATTTTATCTAAATCATGAATAAAAGCCGGTGCATTTTTAATGTACAATATCTTGAAATTAAAAGCCGAATATTTCTTATCAATCGTTCGGCCAATGCAGTATTTATAGGACTACGACTATGATAGAGAAGTTTATTATATTTCACTAGTACTTTTGTAACATGGGGATTAACAAATTCACTACCGCGATCTGTTTGAATTTTTTTACACGAATCCTGTTCGAGAATACTGTCAATGGCCTGAGCAACTTCAACGCCTCTCTTTGATCGCAATGGAATTGCATATGAATAACGACTATAAACACTGATTGCAAGTAGAATGTACTTCTACGGTGTATTGTGACGTTGTTGAATCTCATCTAGAGTCAGGAGATCTGCTTGCATTATATGCAATGGGAAAAAGGATTTAGTTTTTCGATATTGATTAGCACGAAGTCTATGATTTCTATGCAGAGTGTAACTTGATTCATTTTGTAGATAGTCTTGTACACTTTTAGTGTAAACACCAGTGACTTTGGAAAGAAAGGTGGGTGAACTTAAACTCCCCACCTCACCAATATTTTCATAAACACCTTTCAGAACTTCAACCATTTTGAACGTAAACACGTTGTGTAACGCCCGCTACCCTTTTGTATACTAGTTGTGGTTGGTGATGGTGACTTGATACGTTTTCGCTTTTTCCTCCCCATCATTGTCAAGTTTCCACTAGGTGTGCTAGTATTTTCCAAGATTGATTTAAAATCTTCTTCTTCATGTTTTAATGGTGTTGTTGATGATGATGATGATGGTGCATGTTCATTTAATTTTTTTAGAATTTGTCTATTTCTAATAAGGCTTTTGGGGATGTTTAATGTATTTAGAAAGTTGTATAGATGAGAGTCAAATGATAATAGTCCTTTACGATTTGTAACCATATCATAGATTAAATCAAGTAGATTATAGCTCTTGCCCTGAATTATAATCCCTTTCCCATTGCTATCAACTTGAATATGATCTTGACCATTTTCCATGAGATAGGTTAGGAGTCGTTTACTTTGTTCACGATATGAGTGGGGCATTAGATTTCCAATTTTCAATACAATTGAATCCAATTCCTCCTTCTTTAATTGTGTTCCAGCAGCAGCAGAATCCTGAGGAGATGATTCTTTTTTGTGATCAATACCAGTGGCCTTTGACCAATAGGGCTTATGTTTGTCCACTCGGCGAAGTGCATCTTGAAGTAAAAGCAGTTTTTTATCATCCTCAATATTCTCGTTGTCAATGAATTTACTCAGATTGTTCTCAAAGTGTTCCACGGGTGAGAGAGCGAGTTCTATTTGAGTCAATTTATAGGGTTTTGCCATTCTCTCTAGAGAAAACTGTTTACAAGTCCTGCAATTATTGGCAGTAAAAGTGTGAGAAAAGCTACCGCCCGCCAGAAGAAGTCGTTTCTTTTTAAAATTCTTTCCTTTCTTTTTAGAGGCCAATGTACGTACAATGGAACGATGTTGCTTTGCCTGTTGCTTAACTACTTCTGGCAGTTGAACATTACCCTCGGTCAAATTTAAACAAAGTTCAGATATTAGATTAATGAAATCATTGTCAATACCATGTTTCAATATGACTTTCCTAAGCGAGGGTTTTGTAGTGCTTTGAACTGAAAACAGATGTCTATTTTCATGTAGTTTCTTCAGTGTCATGATAGCAACTAATAGGTCTTTTTAGTGTTCACGGGGAGATATACTGTAATTTCATTGTCGAAAATATCTGTGGCTACACGCAGATCCTCGGGTGTATTTTGAATAAGATCCAATAGGATATAGCCGTAGGGTTTATTAGTTGCCTGATTGTATGCTGAGAGCAGAAATTTAGGGGCGCCGGGGTATATCTGTTTATTGAGAGTTATTAGCGAGCTAGAATCACGAACAACTCTGTAGATGATATAGTAGGTGCAGTTCAATGCAAGTGTTCGCATACATTTGCTCTGATGAAAGAGATTGTGTATAACCAGATTAACGGAAATCTGTTCATGATGAGAGCGAACAGTGAACAGTTGTAGTATTTCCTGGGACCATTGTTCAATAGATTCAGCCAGATCGTCAATAATCAGCCAAGAGTTTTGTTCAATAATGCTTAAAACATCAAGTCCCTGTATGAATTTTATCTGCACCAATGCCGTCGTGCCAATTGTTTTTATTTTATCGTATGACTCCTGCCAAATACTGTAACAATAGTAGATTTTTTTCGGCTTTTCCACAAACATTTTATCGCAATTTTTAATTATTTTAGTTAAGAGTGTTGTTTTGCCTGACATTGACGGCCCACACAGAAACGATCTGAATGGTGTTTTAAATTGATACATGTTCCCTTCAACAGTTCACCTAGACAACTAGCTGTAGACTATGGCTGTCTAATGACTAAATAATTCCCTATTACTACTCCGTTCAAGAATAATAAGAAGAAGAAGACGAATAAAGAATCATATTTTCTTTTATTATACACACACACATAAAAAAGTAAAAACACTTAAAAAATACTACATTGAACATGAAAGCACATTAAACATGAAAAAATACACTTTTTCGATTTATTTATAATAAAAAATACAACATTTACATAGGCACTAGAAAAAAACTTAAATAAATACACTTTTTTTATTTAAAGAAAAAATACAACATTTAATGAATAATGCACTTAAAATAATATCACTTTTTATTTACAGCATTTTAAATTTGGGATCCGCTACCCGTTTCAGATTTTAGCATTAACAATTGATTTGGGGCCTGGCGTTTCACTAGTTCTAGGTAGCAGGATTCATCCCAATTCGTGTAGTCCATTCGTGAGCTAATGTACTCGCCATTTTCCAAATCATTCAATAGATTTTCAGTTTTGACTTTTAACAGGAGTGAATCAGTGTCCCCGTAATACACTTGAACTTGTCCCTCAATCGGCCACTGTACCTTGCATACATTATAATAAAAAGACAACATGAGTTTCTTGGATATTTCAGTTATTGCACTCCCGCCTGCAATATTTTTATTTAAAACAATGTTTCTTTTCTTACGGTGTAGGAGCACCATATCAGAGTCTATGACTGTGAACGATGTGAAGTTTGGATCCGCAATGATTCGAGCACAATCTTTGGGGATGGTTACAATGTCACATCGACTTCTGTTTCTTACGCTCTCGCACATTTTACCGAAAGCTGAGTTCAAAATGAGTTTATAGACTTCTTTTTCAACTTTCGTTTTCGCTTGTGAACGCTTACTGACAAAGGTGTCAATAAACGTTTTCATGTAAGGCTTTTGATCAAACTGGAGGGCTCTATGAATCTTTGTGACTTTGAAACCATTGGACACCATCCATTTCAATAGCACGTGATGAACAACGATATTCTGTTTCGGGTTGAGGCCGGCAATTAGTTTTTGTTTTGAAGGTACCCAGTGCATACTCCCATCCTCTACTAAAGATAAATTGCAGGGGCTTAGAGAATCCCTACCCACCGGTCTATTTATGCACGGAAAAACAAATTCTTTTACCGAGTCATGGATTTCCATGGGTATTTCACAGTCAATTTAAAAAAAAATTATCCCTGTGCCCCATTCTCCTCAACACTAGCAATGTCGGGGACCTCGAAGCACACGGATTGTCAAGCCATTTATAATTGCCACACGGCAAACAGTAGTGAGACATTGCGGATGGGTAAAGAGAATTCATATCCAAAAAAACTGCGTCCGACTTTTCATCGGTGTACTGTCCGGTCGGATCAGTTTTCATGATACGATCCCCGTGAAAAACAAACCCACCCCTCATTGATCTCTCTACAAACAGATGCTGATCGACATCGGCGATCAGACCTATTTCTTCTTTGCTGATTTTAAGTATCAAGTCCATCCCCAGATGAGGAGTGGCAAAAAATAACCTAAATCCAACCCAAATTCCCCATAGATTTTATCCATATTTTTTCACACAATGTCCAGAAGAGTGAGTACGTCACTGGCCAAGTATAGTTTACAATAATACCACCCATTTTTACATCCGCCCTTTGCCCAAACCCTCTTAGCAAATTCATAGTCGCTAGGGGTGCATTCACTCTCAGTAAGAGAATTGTAAAAAGCTTCAATGGGCGGTAGTGACACCTCATCTAGCCTCGAGCCAGAGTTGTAATAATCATATGGATATATACCCTTACACGTTAATAAATCATACATTTCATCATTGGAGAAGCGCTGTTTGAGGAGGGGGAAGCTATCAAAATAGTCAGTTTTCTGTACATGAATCATCTGACTTAAAGATTTGGGGAAGAAGCTGAAAGCGTCTAAAAAACGGATTTTATTCAGGCACGTGTTACCCTTGTCAACTGTTTTCCACATGAATTCTAGCAGCAGTAGCTTCTCCGATGATTTTGGTATGATATTATATGAAAAAGAACCATCTATCCATGGGTCATCTACAACTCCACCCTTAGCAATGCGGGCCAACGCCGGTAGAACAAACTTTAAGTCGTAATTGGAATTGTGTATAAAAACAGGTACGAAATATTGCTGTCTAACGTTTAAATTGCATGACTGATGTGCTACCTCTCTAAAGTTACTCCCTCCCGATGTAATTTCCTGCCACAAATGATCATGGTCGATCACTTTCCTCCTCCCCCCATTCCCAACACCATCATCAAATTCCCCCTGGCAAACCCAACACATTTTACGATTTTTAATGGCCGGTATGTCATCTGGTGATAGGAGCATAGGATAGTTTGTATAACGAAGGCGCGAAATTGCACCGTTCGCTGTTTTGATTAGACTGACCAATGCCGAGCGCATGCAGTCTTCACCGTCACCCAACATCTCAAATACATCCAGCACTTTCATGGTATTATTCGAATCTCGTTGCGCGTGAGCGTAAGAGACCCCTATGGCTTCATGTATTTTAACACGATTTGAATTTGACGGATTGTACGTGTCTGTCAGTTTCGCTTCGCAGTCTAAAGCGATGTTATTGCTCTGTAGGAGCGTGTTTTGGAAACTTTTAAAACGTAAGATCGCTCTATCTCCACTTACCGTCTCCACAGCCTGGTACCCATGACGTTTAGAGTGTTTCATGTGATGCTTTAACTTTAAATCAGAGCGAAATCTTGAGAGACATGTTGGACAGTAATAACACACACCATCCCGCTTTTTACCCTCCCTCAAAACCCTACTAATATTGGTAATTGGATTAAAATGTCCAATTGAATCGGGATCTGTGGGTGGAGTGTATAGAAGCCACACCCAATGTTCCACTGATTCAATTGAAGGAGCCCGCACTGGAAATCATACCCCCTTCTTATCGGAACGGTGGCCCTCCTTAAATTCTGTTTCATACTGTAACACCGTGACACCAACCTTTAAATGTGCATTAGCCCCCTCGAAAATATCTATTCCTTTAGTGTCACGGGAAATTGACCATTTAAACAATTAAAATCTACTTTGGGGAACTTTGAACCCTTCATCCCATTAACTGCTATTTTATCCAACTTTTTCTTAGTGGCATCTTTTTGAAGTGGTCTGTAGGCGCCAATTAAAAATGCATACTTGAAACACTGTAGCCTCGTATCGAAACAGATTCGTTGTATCCCCCTACATCCCTCTAAATCTGAATGATATTTTAATTCAATACCCCTTGGCCCACTCCCTCCTCTTACAATAAAATCCTTTTTAAATCTACAAATATTAACATTTAAACTTTCAATATATAAAACTACAGATCCACTACCCCCTCGTTATAATTTTCCCACTTACTCTGAATACTATTAGCCCAATTTAGAAAAACCTCCCCGTAATTTGATAAATGCGGGCGAATTGCCAAAATCTCTGTGTGCAAGTATTTCGAATACACCTCACCCGCATTTTCATTTAAAAAAATATTTTTAGTGCTATTGATGCTTTTAAAGTGATCCCCACCCCCACAACCCCATCTGTTGTTCAAGAATGGCTCGAATCTTATTAGTATATAAATGTGTAATGGCCAAGAGATCTGTTATTATATCCCCCGACACTAGAGAGTTAAAGGGGTCACCGAATTTGGTGCTTTAGACCTTTGTGTGGTGCAAGGCAGAGTTGGAAAGAAAAAAATCTGGAAGAGGGGATACTTGTGTTGTTGCTGTATTACTACTACTAATACTACCAATAGGTGTATCATTAAGCGGAATGGTTTGGGGTGACATAGAATTGTCAATAGCACCACCCCAGTCTGTTCAATTGCAATGGATGGAGATGGCATGAAGTCCCCTAGGCTAGTTAGCATGTCTTCCAGGCTGTTTGGGGATAGCCGATCGAGCCAGCCTGTATTGTCCTGCGACGTAATTTCTTTATGAGGACCCGGTTCAGATGCACTACTAACATCGCCTAAATGCTCTCGCATAAATCTATCTGTCCATTCCGGGTTCTCCATCATGTCAATGTCACAAGTTAAATCGTTTAGGCTGGCCATGTCCCCGAAACAATCATTAATAGAACCCCTATGCCACTCAATATTGTCTAGAACTAATGTAGGTTCATCTCTGAACTCCATTGGTGGTGCTAGAATTGGTTCAGGTCCAGTAAATGTTGATGTTTCATGAGCCAATCATGATGGTCTTGCTATTTCATTAATCTATAGAAAAAAGGTTTATTTTCTATGTGAAATAAGCATTATTTCATAAAGTTAAAAAATCATGTTCATTTCTAGTCGTATATTTACCTGAATATTTAATAAGTACCATTTTTCCACACCACCCACAAAACTCAATTCCTCTTAGCATTATTTCAACTAAATACTTACCCCCGCCCCAGAAAGTTCAGAAAGACACGATACCCTATTACACTGAAGCATTTTTCTAGTCGTATGTTTACCTGAATATTTAATAAGTACCATTTTTCCACACCACCTTCAAAACTCAATTCCTCTTAGCATTATTTAAAGTAAATAGTTACCCCCACCCCAGAAACTTCAGAAAGATGCAATATCCTATTTATACTGAAGCATTCTTCTAGTTGTATGTTTACCTGAATATTTAATAAGTACCATTTTCCACCCCACCCACAAAACACAATTCCTCCTAGCATTTTTTAAGTAAATAATCAGGTATAATGTAGAGGTAAAATACCTACATTTCCAAATTCAGACTGCACTTGTATGCCTGAAGCCCCTGGCACAGCATGAAGGGGGACCCCCTCACGATCTTGAGTAGACAAGACCGACGCATTATGAGAAAGCATCCATTCCCTCTTGAATTTTCTGCCAGGTTGCATAGAGGTTTGTACATAGCTGACACTGGCATGAGACGGTCCTGGCTGGTCCAGAGAACTTGTAATGGAGCTAGCATATCTGATGATGGATGGTCTTGCCACTTGCATCGATGTGGTATCACTCCATCTTGTTCTCTTTTCAGGGGGGGAGTTATTGTATGAATCTTCCTCCTCCTTTAAAAAAAGAAGAGAAATTTAGCATGGAAATAATGACCCCTCTTTTACAGATAAATTGTGCTCTAAAGATAACTCTGTTATTTGTAGTGCTTTAGAAATATTTAAAAAAAGCTTTTAAAGTAAAATTTTGGGGGGAGGGGGGTTCAAACCCTTCCCCGCTGGATACTACCTTGCTTTAAAACAAAGTAAAAAAAAGCACTGGTACACCCATGAACCCCTCTTTTCCTCTCAGTAAATTTTTATGCGCTCATGCTGGTAGAATATTGGCTTACCCTTAAACCATAACTTCAAAATAATAAATAAATAAAATACATTAACTACGCGTAAATCTTAATTGTCATTAAATAAAAAAAACAAGTGTTTTCAACTGAAAGTAAGGAGCAACATTAAAACTTAAAACGAACAGAAATTATTACGTATATGAGGGGGTTTTCCCCCTGGTCGGAACCTCGCTCTTTGCGCTAAAGTTTGAATTTTGTTCCAATTCTTCAAGAATGAACCCTGAATCACAAATGGCATTTAATTAGAATAAATAGCTCTTTTGAAAGTACTAAAAAAAACTTTAGCGTAAAGAGCAAGGTTCTGACCCGGGGGCAAACCCCCTCATATAGGTAATAATTTCTGTTCGTTTTAAGTTTTAATGTTGTTCCTTACTTTCAGTTGAAAAAACTTTTTTTATTTAATTTCCGATCGCTTTTTAAATAATGCTGGGAAATCCAGACCCCCCTCCATGGAAAGATCCTCCCACCTAACCCCCAACCCCCCACACTAGAAAAAATCCCCCCTGAAAACATCTTCATGCTCCCCATGAAATGTTCTTTACTGTAATGGTTTGTTCTTTTCTAGGTTTTAGCCATCTCTACAGCCATGATACTGATAGAAATTATATAATCCCTATTTATGTTTCAGTTAACATGGGCTAGGTGTCGTTCTTTATTGTAAACAAAGGCACTGGTGTTAGCCACCAGTCTCTTCGGAGGCGTGGGTCCAAATCTTACCGCTGGTATACGATTATGTTTGAAAGACTGCAGTGTGACAAGACATCAAAAATGCAGTTTTTGGTGGAAAAATTTATTCTCTTTTAGAAATAATTTATTTTAGTTACTATAGATTTTTAACCCAATTAATTTCCTTTAAAATGAGCTATTGAACAACCCTTTACGATGTTCCAGTGCCAAGCTATCTCTGGATACAAAAGAAAAAAGAAAAAAGAAAAAATATCCCGTTTAGGCAGAATGTTGTAGTAGCTGCCACTTTTCTTGATTTTCAAGCCAATATATTTCCCTTGCTGTTCAAGTCAAGGGACAGAAAGTTTCCTATACAGGGGTTTCGGACAAGGTGGTTCTAATGGTGTACTTTTTGTTTTGATCTGATTCCTTTGTTAGGAACTATGGGTTTTTATATTTCTTAACATTGGACGTGATCGTCTCTTACTAGGTTGTTAGCTACCGCTGCAACCCGGATTGCTAGCTACCGCTGCAGCCCGGATTATTATAAACAGGAAAAAGCCTACGGCTTTTTCTTCTTTGGAATAGTAAGAGACGAACCTCAAAGAATCAGGCAGCTAACTAAGTCCAATATAAGCAATTGTTTGTTCTTCTAATGATCATCTTTTAATTTGGCGTTTCTTACTAGGTTGCTAGCTACCACTTTCACCCGGATTATGTAATAGGTTGCTAGCTACCGCTGCAACCTAGATATTCTTATTTCTGCTACTATGGGCTAAGGTTCGTTCTTTCATGTAAAACTAGCAAAAAAATTTTTAAGCCTGATGAAGATTTAACTAATGTGTCAAAAGTAAGGTTGCAAGTCGACGATTTTGTTTTGGCCTTATTATAATTGGTATGGTGAAATAATAATATGCATGTGGCTCTTAAATCATACATCTTTATGGTTCCAAATGGTCTAGTGGCTAGGATAGTTAACTTTCACTTAACAGGCTCGGGTTTAATTCCCGGTGTGGGAAAATTTTTAAATCTATAATCTTCGAACATTTGAACCTTTTATAATCTATAATGATGTATAATATAAATACTGTAATCTTAATTATAGTGAAGTTGCGTATGCAAGTTAGTATAGGGAAGAGTTCGATCTTTATTATATTTTTTATTCAAGCCAAAGAACGGTAAGTTTCCTTTACAGGGGTTTCGGACAAGGCGGTTCTAATGATGTAATTTTTGTTTTGATCTGGCTCTTTTTTTAGGAGTTAGGGGTTTTTATATTTCTTAACATTGGACGTGATCGTCTCTTACTAGGTTGCTAGCTACCTTACTAGTTGCTAGCTATGTGCCGTGGTTTGTTCTTTACTGGGTTTCAGCTATATCCGATGAAATTTATGCTATAAAAGATCATAAAACTATTAATTAGCTTTCTATATATATCTCATATGGTTTAGTGGCTTAGGGTAGTTGGCTTTCAATTAATTGTCTTGGGTTCGAATCCCGGTGTGGGAATTATTTTTAAACAAAAGTAGATGATATTACAAACAGGAAAAAGCCTACGGCTTTTTCTTCTTTGAAATAGTAAGAGACGACCCACAAGTAACTACCCCTGGAACCACCATATATCAGTTACCATGCATAAGCGATCGTTCTTTACTGTAAATTATCATAAACGTTATCGATCCTTTATGTAATTATGGGTTATTTAAATTTTTACTATAGGGCTTGGTCATCTCTTACTAGGCATATGACTACCGCTTCAACCCGGATACCGCTGATACCCGGATATTTATCGTGTATAAAGAAATCTGATTACAAACAGGAAAAAGCCTACGGCTGTTTTTTCTTTGGAATAGTAAGAGACGGTCCTCAAAGAATCAGGCAGCTAACTAAGGCCATAATTTGGCATTTTACTTACACTACATTAATCAGATATTTAATATATCCTACATGGTCTAGTGGTTGGGATAGCTGGCTCTCACCCAGTTGACTGGAGTTTGATTCTCGGTATGGAAAATTTTTACTTATGATGATTTGTAATAAAAATAATCATGTATGTAATGATTCCTTTTATTACTTCAGTTAATATGGGTTACAGTTCGTCCCTTAATGTAGTATAGTAAAGAGCAAAAATCTGGTAATTGCAATAACATTTGTGCATATTTTAACAAGGGAAAGAAAACCAAAAGTTTGAAGCTTAGTAGAAATTATTTTTAGAAAAACTTCATTATCAAACTTCTTTTCTTATAAGTATCAAAAAAAGAAGTATATTATTAGAACCACCTTTTCAAATACCCTTATATGAGAAATTTAACATAACTTGTTAAATATAAATGTATAACGTCATAACCAGATGTTAAAACCATCATGGTTGCAGAGGTTGCTGCAACCTAGTTTAAAGACGAACTATACCTTCTAGTTACTAAAGCTTCAACCAAAGCTTCTAGTTACTATGCCATGGTTTGTTCTTTACTAGGTTTCAGCTATCTCTAAAAGTATGATACCGATGAAACTGATATAATCCCTAGTTTTAATGAACTAGATCGAGCTTTTATGTAATTATTTATTTTAATATTTTAGTTACTATAGGCTAAAGTTTGTTCCTTATTATAATTACAATGGACTAAAGTTCATTCTTTAGTATAATTACAAACATAACTTTGGAATAGTAAGAGATAATCCTCAAAGAATCAGGCAGCTAACTAAGTCTATAATTTGTTCTTTAACATAAACTTCATTAAACAGATATTTTAATATATCCTACATGGTCTAGTGGTTGGTATAACTGGCTTTCACTCAGTTGGCTTGAGTTCGAATCCCGGTATTACAAATTTTTACTTATGATAATTTCTGAAGGAACATAATTAGAATATTCATCTATATAGCCTAATGATTCCTTTTATTACTTAAGTAACTATGGGCTACAGTTCGTTCCTTAATGTAAAAAAATGTAACAAACAGGAAAAAGCCTACGGCTTTTTCTTTGTTTAAATAGTAAGAGACGAAATTCAAACAATCAAGTAGCTAACTAAGTCCAATATATGGAATGGTTTGTTATTTCAGTGATCGTCTTTTAATGTAATCTTTAACATAAACTTCATTAATCGGATATTTTAATATATCCTATATGATCTAGAGGTTGGGATAGCTCTCACCCAGTTGGCTTGATTTCCTTATGGGAAATTTTTACTTATGATGATTTCTTAAGGAACATAATTAAAATTTCTTAATGTAATAAAAATAATTGTTTTAATTACGAAAAGTTTTTAACCCCATTAATTTCCTTCAAAATGAGCCATTGAACAACTCTCTACAATGTTCCAGTGCCATGCTATCTGTTGAATTACTAACCTATACTATAATTAAGTGGCGTATAAAATTTAGTATAGGTAAGAGGTCGTTCTTTATTATAAATTTTCTTAGGAGTTGGGGGGTTTTATAATTCTTAACATTGGAGGTGATCGTCTCTTACTAGGTTGCTAGCTACCGCTGCAACCCGGATTTTAAAGGTAGAACTCTTTCTAATTGATTACAAACAGGAAAAAGCCTACGGCTTTTTCTTCTTTGAAATAGTAAGAGACTAGCCTCAAACAATCAAGTAGCTAACTAATTCAAATGTATTTATTGGGTTTTTATTCCAATGACCGTCTTTTAGTGGAAAATTTTAATATATTGACCTTAAATATAACTGTATTAGCCTATACTATAGTTAAGTGGCCTATAAAATTTAGTATAGGCAATAGGTCGTTCTTTATTATAACTTGACTTTTAATATAAAACATAAACCATTTTAAAATTGTGTCCTTGAAGGCCTACGTGGCGCAGTGGATAATGTGTTGGAATTCAACTCCCAAGGTCAAAGGTTTAATTCCTGCCGAAGGCAATTTTTAAACATTTATCTTTTTAAAGTCTAAACAAAATTTCTATTAATAACTAATACATGAGGATCCTCTTGACTGACACATTTTATGATGATCTGTGTCGATCCTTTATGTGCATTGATCAATCTTGATCATGAAATTATATTTGATGAAACTTACATATTCTGCATTTACGATGAACCTTATCGATCCTTTTATGTACTTGTAGCCACCCCTGGCGCCACCGTATATCAGTTACTATTGGCGAGAGATCGTTCTTTACTGTAACTACTGCTGCAACCCGGATTCACATATATATCATTTATGAGAGGCAACCTGGCCGAGTGGTCCAAGGCACTGGTGTTAGCCACCAGTCTCTTCGGAGGCGTGGGTTCAAATCTTACCGCTGGTATACGATTATGTTTGAAAGACTGCAGTGTGAAAAGACATCGAAAATGCAGTTTTTGGTGGAAAAATTAATTCTCTTTTAGAAATAATTTATTTTAGTTACAAAACGTTTTTAACCCAATTAATTTCTTTTAAAATGAGCTATTGAACAACCCTCTACGATGTTCCAGTGCCAAGCTATCTCTGGAAACAAAGAAAAAAAGAAAAAAAATATCCCGTTTAGGAAGAATGTTGTAGTAGCTGCCACTTTTCTTGATTTTCAAGCCAATATATTTCCCTTTCTGTTCAAGCCAAGGGACAGAAAGTTTCCTATACAGGGGTTTCGGACAAGGCGGTTCTAATGGTGTACTTTTTGTTTTGATCTGACTCTTTTTTTAGGAGTTAAGGGTTTTTATATTTCTTAACATTGGACGTGATCGTCTCTTACTAGGTTGCTAGCTACCGCTGCAACCCGGATTGCTAGCTACCGCTGCAACCCGGATTAGGAACTATGGGTTTTTATATTTCTTAACATTGGACGTGATCGTCTCTTACTCGGCTGCTAGCTACCGCTGCAACCCGGATCTCTTACTAGGTTGCTAGCTACCGCTGCAACCCGGATGATCGAGCCTCTATGTACTAACTACATCCAACGACTATGACGTCATTGATCAATATTGTACATAAAAAATTAAGTTTTTCGTAAAAAATAATTGATTAAAAAAAAATTAAGTACAAATAGAACTAGATCTAGAGATTTTCTTTAAAATGAGCCTTTGGACAACTCTCTACGATGTTCCAGTGCCAAGCTATCTGTGGAAAAGAAGAAGAAGAAGAAGAAAGGAAAAAATATCCTGTTTGTGGAGAATAACGTGGTTAAAGTCAATTTTCTTGATTTTCAAGCCAATATATTTTCTTTGTTATTCAAGCCAAAGAGCGGTAAGTTTCCTTTATAGGGGTTTCGGACAAGGCGGTTCTAATGGTGTACTTTTTGTTTTGATCTCACTTTTTTTTAGGAGTTAGGGGTTTTTATTTTTTTAACATTGGACGTGATCATCTCTTACTAGGTTGCTAGCTACCGCTGCAACCCGGATGAAAAAATAAAATAAACACGCCTCCGTGCTCTTTCTTCTGGCAAAAAAATATAACCAAATTCCACATTTTTGCAGATAGGAGCTTGAAACCTCTATATTAAGGTTTCTTGATACGCTGAATCTGATAGTGTTTTTTTCATTAATATTCTATGACTTCTAGGGGATTTTTCTCCCTTTTTTCAAAAATAAGGCAAATTTTCTCAGGCTTCCAACTTTTGATGCGTAAGACTAAACTTGACAACACTTACAAATGTAAAATCAGCATAAAAATACAATCCTTTTGATGTGTCTATTGGTATCAAAATTCCGTTTTCTAGAGTTTCAGTTACTATTAAGACGAGTCACTCTTACAACACAGTTCGTTGCCACGAAGTGTTTGACTCATTGCTGACACAATTTTTGATGAACTATATCGACCCTGTATGAACCTTTTAATGCTTCAACTATTGACTAAAGTTCGCTCTTTAATGTAATGCTAGCTACCGCTGCAACCCGGAGACCATTAACTGTTTGATTTAACACTTAAGTTACTGTAGGTTACAGTTCGTTCCTTATTGAACTTTAAAATGAGCCATTGAACAACTATTTACGATGTTTCAGTGCAAAGCTATCTCTGGAAAAGAAAGAAAAAAAGAAAAAAATATCCCGTTTAGGCAGAATGTTGTAGTAGCTGCCACTTTTCTTGATTTTCAAGCCAATATATTTCCCTTGCTGTTCAAGCCAAAGGGTGGTAAGTTTCCTTTCAAGGGGTTTCGGACAAGGCGGTTCTAATGGTGTACTTTTTGTTTTGACCTGACTCCTTTTTTAGGACTATATGGGTTTTTATATTTCTTAATATTGGACGTGATCGTCTCTTACTAGGTTGCTAGCTACCGCTGCAACCCGGATTAGGAGCTATGGGTTATTATATTTCTTAGAATTGAACGTGATCGTCTCTTACTAGGTTGCTAGCTACCGTTGTGACCCGTATTATACATTTTCTTAATGGGTTCTAAGAAACTAAGGTTTTATTACAAAAGTTTTGTCTCCTTATGGGCTTTACTCTTCGTTCTTTACTATAAAATAAATCGATCCTTTATGTAATTCCTAATTATAATTATGTAACTATATAGAAATTCCCTTTATAATAACTTTAAATTCGTTCTTTATTATAATTTGATCTGACTTTTTTTTAGGAGCTATGGGTTTTTATATTTCTTAACATTGGACGTGATCTTCTCTTACTAGGTTGCTAGCTACTGCTGCAACCCAGATTTTACTATGGGCTAAGGTTCGTTCTTTACTGTAATTGATCTGACTCCCTTTTTAGGAGCAATGGGTTTTTATATTTCTTAACATTGGACGTGATCGTCTCTTACTAGGTTGCTAGCTACCGCTGCAACCCGGATGCATCTTCACACACAAAATGATGAATGACATCACAATAGCGTGTTACAACCATAAATGACTTTATAGTAAAACTTTATGATGACATCAGTTGAAACGGCTGTTCGTTTTATACTATATGATTACAAACAGGAAAAAGCCTACGGCTTTTTCTTCTTTGAAAAAGTAAGAGACGAACCTCAAACAATTAAGTAGATGACCAAGTCTGATGTATGCAATGTTTTGTTATTCCAACGATCGTCTTTTAAAGTATTAATTAATGGCGTCATAGTGCAAGTGTCTAGCACGATCGGCCGTTAATCGAAAGGTTGGTGTTTCAAGGCCACCCGGGGTCGATTTCTTTTAGTTTGTAATTCAGCTATAAATAAAACAATGATAAAGATGATGCTTAGAACATTCCAATTTACAGTATCGATCCTTTATGTAAAATATTTATGAGAGGCAGCCTGGCCGAGTGGTCCAAGGCACTGGTGTTAGCCACCAGTCTCTTCGGAGGCGTGGGTTCAAATCTTACCGCTGGTATAAGATTATGTTTGAAAGACTGCAGTGTGAAAAGACATCAAAAATGCAGTTTTGGTGGAAAAATTTATTCTCTTTTAGAAATAATTTATTTTAGTTACAAAAAGTTTTTAACCCAATTAATTTCCTTTAAAATGAGCTATTGAACAACCCTCTACGATGTTCCAGTGCCAAGCTATCTTTGGAAAAGAAAAAAAGAAAGAAAAAAATATCCCGTTTAGGCAGAATGTAGTAGTAGCTGCCACTTTTCTTTATTTTCAAGCCAATATATTTCCCTTGCTGTTCAAGCCAAAGGACAGAAAGTTTCCTATACAGGGGTTTCGGACAAGGCGGTTCTAATGGTGTACTTTTTGTTTTGATCTGACTCCTTTGTTAGGAAATACGGGTTTTTATATTTCTTAACATTGGACGTGATCGTCTCTTACTAGGTTGCTAGCTACCGCTGCAACCTGGATTGCTAGCTACCGCTGCAACCTGGATTAGAAGTTATGGGTTATTATATTTCTTAGTATAGAAAATGATCATCTCTTATTAGTTTGCTAGCTACCGCTGCACCAGTATTATGTAATAATGACAGTGTTCATTTTTTTATAATCGTTTCTAAGTAACTAAGGTTTTATTACAAAACATTTGTATCCTTATGGGCTTTACTCTTTGTTCTTTACAATAAAATATATCGATCCTTTATGTAATTTATTTACATTCTAGCTAAAATAATGAAGATAATATGAATGAACCACAGGGTTCAGTTTCTTTGGACTTGAGTTCGTTTTTTAACTATAAATACAAACAGGAAAAAGCCTACGGCTTTTTCTTCTTTTAAATAGTAAGAGACGAAACTCAAACAATCAAGTAGCTAACTAAGTCCAATGTATGGAATGGTTTGTTATTTCAGTGATTTACTAACCTATACTATAGTTAAGTGGCCTATATAATTTAGTATAGGCAAGAGGTCGTTCTTTATTATAACTGTTCTCGGTCAGATCTGATCCGTTCTCGGTCTGATCTGATCTGTTATCGGTCTGATCTGGTTTGTTTTCGGTATGATTTGTTCTGTTCTCGGTCTTATCTGATCTGTTCTGGGTCTGATCTGATCTGTTCTCAGTCTAATCTGATCTGCTCTCGGTCTGATCTGATCTATTCTTGGTCTGATCTGAACTGTTCTCAGTCTAATCTGATCTGGTCTCGGTCTGATCTGATCTCTTCTTGGTCTGATCTGATCTGCTCTCGGTCGGATCTGATCTGTTCTCGGTCTGATTGGATCTGTTCTCGGTATGATTTGTTCTGTTCTCGGTCTTATCTGATCTGTTCTGGGTCTGATCTGATCTGTTCTCAGTCTAATCTGATCTGCTCTCGGTCTGATCTGATCTTTTATCGGTCTTATCTTATCTGTAATCGGTATAATATGATCTGGTTTCGGTCTGATTTGATGTGTCCTCGGTCTTATCCGATCTTTTCTCGGTCTGATCTGATCTGTTCTCGGTCTGATCTGATCTGTTCTTTGTCTGATGGAGATTTTTTAAAACTTGTAGCTTACTTATACCACCATGTAGGTTTCTGCCGTAATTCCTTCTTTTCAAAAGTAAATTAATTAGTATGGGCTTTAGTTCGTTCTTCACTAACTTCACTAGAAAATTTATCATTTACAAAGGGCAAGAGATCGTTCTTTAGTATAAAATTTTAAAATTAGTTTTATTTTTTGTTAGGTTTTTGTTTAATAACAAGCAGACATATTTTCTTTGTTGTTAAGCAAAGAGATTTCGTGTTGCAGCTGCCGCTGCAACCCGGATACCGCAACAATCTGGATAGCTTGTAGATACCCCTGGAACCACCGTATATCAGTTACTATGGGTGTGAGATCGTTCTTTACTGAAATTTTTTTCTTTGAAATAGTAAAAGACGAGCCTCAAACAATCAAGTAGCTAACTAAGTCCAAAGTCTGCAATGGTTTGTTATTGCAATGATCGTCCCTTAATGTAACTATTTTTACGAATTATGGGCCATTTTATTTTTTACCATGGGACGTGATCGATCCTTTATGTAAAATGCAATTTCCGTATGGAAAATTTTTACTTATGATGATTTCTTAAGGAATATAATTAAAATAATCATCTATATAAATTTCTTTTATTACTTCATATACTATGGGCTACAGTTCGTTTCTTAATGTAATAAAAATAATTTGTTTTAATTACAAAAGGTTTTTAACCCCATTAATTTCCTTTAAAATGAACCATTGAACAACTCTCTACGATGTTCTAGTGCCAAGCTGTCTGTTGAATTAATAACCTATACTATAATTAGGTGGCATATAAAATTTATTATAGGCAAGAGGTCGTTCTTTATTATTATTCTACTACACAGAGCATTTTTGCCAAATATTCAGTAGAACTAAAAGAACTGTTTAAAACACAGTTAGAAATACTTTTTTCTTGAGGCGGTGTTTCAAGAATTTGTTCTAAATCATTAGTCTTACAAAGACATATTCTAATAAACCTAACAGGCTCGTTTTCGCCATAAAACATTACTTTTCCTTCGCTGTTGATAGGTATGCTTGTATATATATTTTTATTGCTGCTACATAAACTGCAATTGCTCCTTCCAAAATTAATATACGAATTTTCTAAGAAGTACGCCTCTGTATATTCACTGTGTTGTCGAACATCTTCCATTGCATCTATAAACTGTTCCGCAGTTGCCAATCCATACCTTGGAAGCGTTTCATTAAACTGATAACATTACTTTTGGATATTACTATGAAGCTTTGCCTAAGCATTTCTAGCCGACTTTTCAACAGCATCCGCACTTTCAAAGAGAATTTTAATCTGTAATTTTGAATATTTTCGTGATCCTGGTTAAACATGCGTAAAATGTTTCTCAATTTACGAAGAACAGCCTGCATTTTTTGCCATCTTCTTTATTTCTGAATGTAAGTTTTCCCTTTGTCCTTATGCGTTCTTCGGTACAACCTCGCAGAGAATTAAATTTTTTCATTATAGCTTTTTTCACCCCAGTAACTACCCATTATTCTGGTAGCAACTTTTTTCTTATATATTTTTCGGTAATCTTCATCATTGTGATAAGGGCTCCTTGATCTTTTGTCTAGCCTGCTCAATTGTTACTTCTCTGTAAAGTTTATCATTTTGATAACGCTCCTTTATCTTTTGTCTAGCCTGCTCAATTGTTGCTTCTCTATAAAGTTTATCATTTTGATAACGCTCCTTGATGTTTTGTTTGGCTGTCTCATTTTTCACATGTCTATAATCTTCATCATTGTGATAACGCTCCTTGAACTTTTGTTTGGCTTTCTCAATTTTCGCATGTCTATAATCTTCATCATTGTGATAACACATCTTGCTGTTTTGTTTTGCACTCTCAATTATTACTTCTCGATACGCCTGGTCGGTTGAATACCTTTGCTTTTTTCTTTTCGAGATACTATCTCTCTTTTCTTTTGTAGTTCTGTTTTTTAACTTGCGTGTAGCTTGCTTTGATCTAACCATTATGTATTCATGAATGAGACCATTTACAGTTTTGACGTTTCTTATTTAGTAATTATGACGTCACGGCGTAATGATTTTATTTCAAAAAGTCATGGAGCAATGGTATTATTTCATGACGTCATCAGAAACAACAATATAATTTCATGTTTTTCTATTCACGTCATAGCTCTAATATAAAACTATGATGACATTCATTATTTATCTAGTAGGGTTTCAGACAAGGAAGTTCTAATGATGTACTGTTGTTTTGATCTGACTCTATTTTTAGGAGTTTTTGGTTTTTATTATATTTCTTAGCATTGGACTGATCGTCTCTTACTAGGTTGCTAGATACTGCTGCAACCCAAATTCACATATATATATTTATGAGAGGCAGCCTGACCGAGTGGTCCAAGGACTGGTGTTAGCCACCAGTCTCTTTGGACGCGTGGGTTCAAATCTTACCGCTGGTATACGATTATGTTTGAAAGGATGCAGTGTGAAAAGACATCAAAAATACAGTTTTTGGTGGAAAAATTTATTCTCTTTTAGAAATAATTTATTTTAGTTACAATAGATTTGTAACCCAATTAATTTCCTTTAAAATGAGCTATTGAACAACTCTCTACGATGTTCCAGTGCCAAGCTATCTCTGGAAACAAAAGAAAATAAAAAAAAATATCCCGAATTTTCTAAGAAGTACGCCTCCGTATATTCACTGTGTTGTCGAACATTTTCCATTGCATCTATAAACTGTTCCGCAGTGGCCAATCCATACCTTGGAAGCTTTTCATTAAACTGACAACATTTCTTTTGTATATTACTATGAAGCTTTGCCAAAGCATTTCTAGTCGACTTTTCAACAGCATCCGCTCTTTCAAAGGGAATTTTAATCTTTTTGTGATCCTGGTTAAACATGCGTAAAATGTTTCTCAATTTACGAAGATCAGCCTGCATTTTTGCCATCTTCTTGTATTTATGAATGTGATTTTTCCCTTTGTCCTTATGTGTTCTTCGGTACAACCTCGCAGAGAATTTAATTTTTTCATTATAGCTTTTGTCACCCAAGTATCTACCCATTATTCTGGTAGCAACTTTTTTCTTATATTTGTTTCGGTAATCTTTATCGTTGTTCTGTTTATTACTGGTTATACAAAACAAAACATAATACAAAAATAAGTATACACCATAAGAACAGGAATGCGTCATACAAAAGAATCAATAACGATTTGTGATCTTTTTACGTCATCCTTGAAAGACTGCTTGGCGCAGTGGATAGTGTGTTGGAGTTCTACTCCGAAGGCTGCAGGTTCAAATCCTTTCGGAGGCAATTTTTACACAATTATCTATTTAAAGTCTAAATAAAAATTCTATTAATTAGTACTACATTAGATCGTCTTGACTGACATCGATCCTTTATGTATTATTACAAAAAACTGTATTTTCGTGTTTCAAACTAGTAAAAAACGAACTCGGCCAATTATAAATGACATAATGACCAATTATAAATTAGTTTTTTCCTGTCATAAATGACAGGAAAAAACTTGATTTTTCTTGACTCCTCTAAAGAGTAGTTCTCACTCAACTACCCACCAATGAAAATTATAAATAATTTCTAATTGTATCAAATTACAATTTCGGTTTTTGGAGTTATGAGGCTAAAACCTGTTTTGCTTATTGTTAAATAACTGACACTATAAACATAGTTTATGTATATATAGCTTTAAATACATAAGCTATAAAATTATAAATATAAGTATAGACATTCATAAATATATTTTATTACTTTTTTGTGGGAATGAAGTCCATGTTGCTTGAACTACGATATTCTGCATCGAAGGCATCTTTTTTTCTCTTTTTTATCCCGTATTCAGATTGCTGGGCACTGAAAAATACGTGCTTTTGCAATTAAAAAATAATATTTAAAACAAAATCAATATTTTACTGAGAACTGCATTTTGATATACTAGATAATCAATCCTTAATGTGTCATGACTCTGACGTCATAATACAAGGAGTAATGACATCTCCTTATAATAAAGTACATCGGTCCTTTATGTAATCTGCCATAAGTCTTTCTTTTCAAAATTAAATTTTTTACAATCGCCTAGAAATAGTTCTTTACCATATCGTAACTATTTGTTTTATAATAATAATTAATTTTCTTAATTACAAAATGTTTCTATATACAGCAGTTTCCTTTAAAATGAGCCATTACACAGCTCTTTATTATGACCACGAACTGTTTGATTTATTATTTAAGTTATTATGGGTTCAGTTCATTCCTTATTACAAAAAATTTTCAGGAATTATTCTAGTTTCAGCTAATAAATAAATTTTGATAAAATGAAACAGTATTGACAAACATCATTTATGATGAACTATATTTGTCCTTTATGTAAACTTTACTAACCTTTACTATAGTTAAGCCTATAAGATTTAGTATTGGCAAGAGGTCGTTCTTTATTATACCGTATATCAGTTACTATTGGTGAGAGATCGTTCTTTACTGTAAACTTTAAAATGTATTTATTTTTAATGACAAAAGGCACTAAATCTAGTGATTTCCTTTAAAATGAGCCATTAAACAACTCTCTACGATGTTCCAGTGCCAAGCTATCTGTGGAAGAGAAAGATAGAAAAAAATATCCCGTTTGTAGAGATTATAATTGGTATGATGAAATAATAATATGCATATGGTTCTTAAATCATAAAATTTATGCTATAAGATATCATAAAAAAATTAATTATCTTTCTACACGTATCTCATATGGTCTAGTTGCTTAGGATAGTTGGCTTCAACCAACTAATTAGCCAACTAATTAGCACTTGGGTTCCCAAGCTAATTAGCTTGGGTTCGAATCCCGGTGTGGGAATTATTTTCAAAACAAAGTCAGGTGAAATTAATTAGCTAATTTGACAAGACATAGGTAACTAAGGACAAGAGTTCGTTCTTTATTATGGTATACGATTATGTTTGAAAGACTGCAGTGTGAAAAGACATCAAAAATGCAGTTTTTGGTGGAAAAATTTATTGTCTTTTAGAAATAATTTATTTTAGTTACTATAGATTTTTAACCCAATTAATTTCCTTTAAAATGAGCTATTGAACAACTCTCTACGATGTTCCAGTGCCAAGCTATCTCTGGATACAAAAGAAAAAAAAAAGAAAAAAATATCCCGTTTAGGCAGAATGTTGTAGTAGCTGCCACTTTTCTTGATTTTCAAGCCAATATATTTCCCTTGCTGTTCAAGCCAAGTGACAGAAAGTTTCCTATACAGGGGTTTCGGACAAGGCGGTTCTAATGGTGTGCTTTTTATTTTGATCTGACTCCTCTGTTAGGAACTATGGGTTTTTATATTTCTTAACATTGGACGTGATCGTCTCTTACTAGGTTGCTAGCTACCGCTGCAACCCGGATCATTACCATGAACTGTTTGATTGCTTCAAAATTCAAATATCTTTGAAAAGACTGCAGTATGAAAATACATCAAAAATGCAATTTTTTTGACAAAATTGATTCTACTTTAAAAAGTATTTTATTTTCAATTACAAAAGGCACTAGATGTAGCAATTTCCTTTAAAATGAGCTATTATACAGCTCTCTATGATTTTCCAGTGCCCAGCTAGCTGAGGAGAAAGATCAATCGGAAAGAAAAAAATATCCCGTTTGTGGAGAATAACGTGGTTAAAGTCAATTTTCTTTATTTTCAAGCCAATATATTTTCTTGTTATTCAAGCCAAAGGGCGGTAAGTTTCCTTTTTAGGGGGTTTCGGACAAGGCGGTTCTAATGGTGTACTTTTTGTTTTGATCTGACTCTTTTTTTAGGAGTTGGGGAGTTTTATATTTCTTAACATTGGAGGTGATCGTCTCTTACTAGGTTGCTAGCTACCGCTGCAACCCGGATACTTTTTTCAGGAGTTATAGGTTACTTTAGTTTTTAGTATGGGGCGTGATCGTGTCTTACTAGGTTGCTAGCCACCGCTGCAACCCGGATATGGGCGAGAGATCGTTCTTTACTGTACTATCGGTCCTTTATGTATATACATTACTACCCTAAACTATAATTAAGTGGCCTATAAAATTTAGTATAGGCAAGAGGTCGTTCTTTAGTATAAATTCTTTAAAATGAGCCATTGAACAACTCTCTATGATGTTCCCGTGCCAAGCTATCTGTTTAATTACTAACCTATACTATAACTAAGTGGAGTATAAAATTTAGTATAGGCAAGAGGTCGTTCTTTATTATGCTATCTGTTGAATTACTAACCTATACTATAATTAAGTGGCGTATAAAATTAAGTATAGGCAAGAGGTCGTTCTTTATTATATTCCTTTAAAATGAGCCATTGAACAACTCTCTACGATGTTCCAGTGCCAAGCTATCTCTGGATACAAAAGAAAAAAGAAAAAAAAAAGAAAAAAATATCCCGTTTAGGCAGAATGTTGTAGTAGCTGCCACTTTTCTTGATTTTCAAGCCAATATATTTCCCTTGCTGTTCAAGCCAAGGGACAGAAAGTTTCCTATACAGGGGTTTCGGACAAGGCGGTTCTAATGGTGTACTTTTTGTTTTGATCTGACTCCTCTGTTAGGAACTATGGGTTTTTATATTTCTTAACATTGGACGTGATCGTCTCTTACGAGATTGCTAGCTACCACTGCAACCCGGATAAAAACCAGGATGACGTCAGTTACAACTTGGAATTCGTTTTATGCTATATCATTACAAACAGGAAAAAGCCTATGGCTTTTTCTTCTTTGAAATAGTAAGAGACAAACCACAAGTAACTACCCCTGGAACAACCATATATCAGTTACTATGCATGAGCGATCGTTCTTTACTGTAAATTCTATAGTGTCTGTATCACATACTTTGGCCTCCAACTCATTCCCAATTATTGGACAGATCCGAATTCTGTAATCATAAGGCGTTAAGTTGATCTGACATCCCTCTTTTATCGTATTTTCGCTTTCCCCGAGTTGTCTATTTGAGTTGTCTAATAAACAGAAGTTTTTCCTGGGAATTTTGACACATTTTGATATAACACTTTCTAAATATACTAGGATGCTTGGTTTACAGGCTTTGGCTTTCAGCTCATTTTGACTTACTGGGGAGATCACAATTGTAGAGAAATAAGGCAATATAAATTCAAATCCCAAAATATTGAAAGTGTTACCTGGTACTTTAGTCATTTGTTATTTTTCATTGGCATTTTACAAATATTAACATTTAATTATTTACGGTTCTACCTAATCTTTATAAAATGAGTATTAAAGCAGCAGATATAGATGTACTTCGTTTTCTTAATTAGCCGATGCCAAATCGCAATACTTATGCGATTTCAATCCATCCCGGAAAAATAAAATTACGGCAAATAGTTCTTTTGCACGAATTGATTCAATGCCTCTCGAACGGTGGATTACCCCAAAGATTATTGAAAATATTAGAAAATGAAGGAATAAAAACAACGTCTATAGAAGAAAAGAAAAAAGCTCTAAAGCTGTCATTTTGTGTTAAAGGTAAGCAAAGGAATTATGCGCTGTGTTTGTTATTGGCAAGTGTTAGCATACATGTGTGGAAAATGCGGAAACGTCAGAAGCAGGTCAAAATTCTTTTGGCGAACGTTTGGCTTGAAAGTTATGTGGATGACTTGAGACGGAGTCGAGTATGGAGGGAGAGAGTAGATGTGGAATGGACGAGTAAAATTGAGCTTTAAATTTGAAAATTTTGATTTAAATATTTTATCGTAAAAAATGTTTTAAATTATTAAAAAAAAAATTGAGGAATTGATGTTAGTATTAAGATAAATCATATTATTTTTTTTTTATTGGTTTTTGTTTGATTTTTGAGTAGCCAAATGGGTATTAAAAAGGTTTTAGTAGTTTATTTGTGTGTTATAAAAGAAGGATTAGAATGGCGTGCCTAAAGATATTGTAAGGGCACAGCTTTCACCTTCTCCTAGGTTTGTTTTTGGGTTGAGGGAAGGTTGGGAGGATGGAGGATAATGTATAGTTGATTGAGAGCAAGGTTTTATGAAAATTATTTGTCTATTATTAATGTATTTCCAAGGAAAGGGATGCCCTATGGCAGAACGGCACCCTGCTAAACCGGGAATGGTACTTTTTGGCGGTTTTGATTTTTTTTGGTGTATACCTTGTCCTTGTCAATTATGTTTGGCTACCCAAATCCAAATTTCAAAAAAAAAGAAAAAAAAAAGTTATTTTCAAAACCATTATGTCGTAAATAGGCAAGAATTTCAATATGCAGCCATTTTGATTCTGCGTCATAATCAGGTCCATGAATATATGATCTAACACCAAATAATTCTAAATGGATTGAATAACAAAAAGAAATGCAGGGATCCGTTGCAGCGCCAAAAGGTGATAGCCAATAACTAGGTCAATGATTGATCCAAAGAGCTCTTCCTACAAAATGCATATATTAATGAAGAGCTATTTTGGTGTGAGATGATGTGAATCTCCACTCTTCCTCGCAATAGATTCCTCTCTCCTTCCCCATTTTCGAAAGGAAAATCCTGCCTGGTTGGCTTCATAGCAACATTGTTATGAACCTTTCTCGAGTTTTCCTAACGGAGACAATGACTCTGAATAGGGTTTTTGGGTGGCCTCGATCAGTGGAGCCCCTCAAGGAGCTTATTGCCTGGTAACTCAGCATTGCACTCTCTTTTAGGTTGGCTAATGAATAGTTTTCTGGGTCTTCGTTTGGTTATATTTTATGTTGTATAGGCTCTTCTTAGCTATAATGTTTTATAATGAGTTGTCTCCCATCATAGAATATTATTCGCTGGCTTGATTGAATGAGTTTGAGGCATTTGATCTAGGAATGCTTGTGTTTGAAGTAAACTCTTGTTGGTAGAACCAGGATACCAAATACAGAAAACCATATGGTAACCATGATGGGCCTAAATTAACACAAAGTGCCCCTTCAGTTTCTTGGCCCCTACTGGGAAGACCATATTTTGTTCTTGCGATCATACTAAATTCGATATCATTTAAATAATATGAAAATAATGACATAAAATTTTAGGAGGTTAAAAATATCATATTGATACCTAGACTGATGCATCTATTTATTTCAAACTGGACTTGTTAGGAGTTTCGGAAACTTGTCTCCCAATATTGGCAAACGCTAAATTAGATGATATGGTACTTATTTATTCAGGTAGGAATGGGGGGCTACATAAAAAGGGAGTAGAACATGGGATAAATAAGGAAGCTCCAGAATCTTGCATAGGTTTGTATGGTATTATTAGGAGAATTTTATTTGAATTATTAATGACTAAAAAGTGCAAAGTATCACTTATGTTGGTCTGTGCCCTTGCGGAACTGACTGACGGAGATAGTAGCGAGTGACTCTAATGGATTTTAATACAGTTGTTTGAGTAAGCCCACAATATTCTTATAAGAAATGAAGCATTTTTACTAGGATAATGTAAAGACTGGAATAAATAAGGATAGATGGCATGATAAACTATGCCAAACTGACATAAGGTAGTAAAATAGTAATAGTTGTAGACTACTAAAACGTTTTAATATAGATACAGTAATCTAGCATTAACCGGTATTGCCACAATTTCGTCATAAAATGGCATATATGTTAACATGGTGCTCGTCTGATGGTGAGCCATTAGCCATATTGGTCATGTTATGGTGTATCAAAGTCTGGCAGGACTGATGCAGACCACTAGGGTATATAGGAGTGGTTTTATTAATGTTAAAGTAACGAACACCAGTTAGCAGTATCCAAAGCTGATTTAAAGCTATCATTAGAGGGTAAGGGCTTATCAGGCTAGTTATGACGGTGATAGGAATTCAAGATAAGAATTTGAGAGGAACGTTACAAGAACAGTTGCATATGGTAATAGGGACGTATTGTATTAGCATGCTATGTAACTGACGGTAGTCCAGACTAGGCCTACCCAAAGCTAGAAATAGGAATGTGCCCCTTATACTGTTAACTCTCGTAAATCTAAAGAAACTGAAAAAAAACAGAAATATCTGTTAAAACGGCCGTTTTTTAAGTAAAAACAGGTCGTTTCTGTTTTTCGGTAAAAAAACGGAAAAACAGAAACGGATTTCCGTTTTTTTTCACCGTTTTCGTTTCTGTTCCGTTTTTTCATTGCCGGCTTTTACCGTTTCTGTTTTGGCCAAAAACAGAAACGGTGCCGACCGCTATTGTGCAGTACTGTTTTTTTAACTTGCGTATAGCTTGCTTTGATCTAACATTTATCTAATTATGAATGAGAACATTTACAGTTTTGACGCTTCTTATATAGTAATTATGACGTCACGGCGTAATGATTTTATTTCATGACGTCATGGCGCAATGGTATTATTTCATGACGTCTTCAGAAACAACAATATAATTTCGTGTATTTCTATTCACGTCATAGCTCTAATTTCTCTAGTAGGGTTTCAGACAAGGTAGTTCTAATGATGTATAACCCTGTGTATAACTATCCCTGGAACCACCATATATAAGTTACTATAGGCGAGAGATCGTTCTTTACTGTAAATTATTTCAAAACGTCATGGCGCAATGGTATTATTTCATGATGACGTCTTCAGAAACAACAACATAATGTCGTGTTTTTCTATTCACGTCATAAGTCTAATATAAACCTATGACGACATTCATTATTTATCTAGTAGGGTTTCAGACAAGGTAGTTCTAATGATGTACTTTTGCTTTAATCTGACTCTATGTTTAGGAATTTTGGGTTTTTATATTTTTTAGCATTGGACTGATCGTCTCTTACTAGGTTGCTAGCTACCGCTGCAACCCAAATTATGAGAGGCAGCCTGGCCGAGAGGTCCAAGGCACTGGTGTTAGCCACCAGTCTCTTCGGAGGTGTGGGTTCAAATCTTACCGCTGGTATACGATTATGTTTGAAAGACTGCAGTGTGAAAAGACATCAAAATACAGTTTTTGGTGGAAAAATTTATTCTCTTTTAAAAATAATTTATTTTAGTTACTATAGATTTTTAACCCAATTAATTTCCTTTAAAATGAGCCATTGAACAACTCTCTACGATTTTCCAGTTTCAAAGCTATCTGTGGAAAAGAAAGAAAATAATAAAAAAGAAAAAAATATCCCATTTAGGCAGAATGTTGTAGTAGCTGCCACTTTTCTTGATTTTCAAGCCAATATATTTCCCTTGCTGTTCAAGCCAAGGGACAGAAAGTTTACTATACAGGGGTTTCGGACAAGGCGGTTCTAATGGTGTACTTTTTGTTTTGATCTGACTCCTTTGTTAGGAACTATGGGTTTTTATAGTTCTTAACATTGGACGTGATCGTCTCTTACTAGGTTGCTAGCTACCGCTGCAACCCGGATTATGTAATACCACTGTATCCCTGATAGCAAACAGGGAAATATTACAAACAGGAAAAAGCCTACGGCTTTTTCTGCTTTGAACTAGTAAGAGACGAACCTCAAACGATCAAGTAGCTAACTAAGTCCAATGCATGCAATAACTTTTTATTCCAATGATCGTCTTTTAATGTAACATATCAGTTACTAAGGGAGAGAGATCGTTCTTTACTGTAAAATCTCAAAGAATAAGGAAGCTAACTAAGTCCAATGTATGCAATGGTTTGTTCTTCTAATGATCGTCTTTTAATATAATATTTTTAACCCCATTGATTTTCTTTAAAATGAGCTATTGAACAACTCTCTACGATGTTCCAGTGCCAAGCTATCTGTGGAATTACTAACCTATACTATAATTCACTGGCGTATAAAATTTAGTATAGGCATGAGGTCGTTCTTTATTATATTGGGGAGAATAACGTGGTTAAAGTCAATTTTCTTGATTTTCAAGCCAATATATTTCCCTTGCTGTTCAAGCCAAGGGACAGAAAGTTTCCTATACAGGGGTTTCGGACAAGGCGGTTCTAATGGTGTACTTTTTGTTTTGATCTGACTCCTTTGTTAGGAACTATGGGTTTTTATATTTCTTAACATTGGACGTGATCGTCTCTTACTAGGTTGCTAGCTACCGCTGCAACCCGGATCCAAGGCACTGGTGATAGCCACCAGTCTCTTCGGAGGCGTGGGTTCAAATCTTACCGCTGGTATACGATTATGTTTGAAAGACTGCAGTGTGAAAAGACATCAAAAATGCAGTTTTTGGTGGAAAAATTTATTCTCTTTTAGAAATAATTTATTTTAGTTACAAAAGGTTTTTAACCCAATTAATTTCCTTTAAAATGAGCTATTGAACAACCCTCTACGATGTTCCAGTGCCAAGCTATCTGTGGAAAAGAAAAAAAGAAAGAAAAAAATATCCCGTTTAGGCAGAATGTTGTAGTAGCTGCCACTTTTCTTGATTTTCAAGCCAATATATTTCCCTTGCTGTTCAAGCCAAGGGACAGAAAGTTTCCAATACAGGGGTTTCGGACAAGGCGGTTCTAATGGTGTACTTTTTGTTTTGATCTGACTCCTTTGTTAGGAACTATGGGTTTTTATATTTCTTAACATTGGACGTGATCGTCTCTTACTAGGTTGCTAGCTACCGCTGCAACCCGGATCAAGCCAAAGAACGGTAAGTTTGCTATATAGAAGTTTTGGACAAGGCAGTTCTAATAGTATACTTTTCTGTTTTGATCTGAATCTTTTTTCAGGAGTTATGGGTTAATTTAGTATTTACTATGGGGCGTGATCGTCTCTTACTAGGTTGCTAGCTACCGCTGCAAACCGGAAAGCTAGCTACCGCTGCAACCCAGATTACGAACTGTTTGATTACGAACAGGAAAAAGCCTACGGCTTTTTCTTCTTTGGAGTAGTAAGAGACGATCCTCAAAGAATCAGGCTGCTAATTAAGTCCAATATATGCAATGGTTAGCTCTTTTGATGATCACCTTTTGATACAAGCATAATGAAATTAGAGATTCTGTACTGAGAATATTAGACTCGATCGTCTCTTAATAGGCTGCTAGCTACCACTGCACCCAGGATAAATGAAATCTATTTAAAAATATCAGTCATCACTACGAACAATAGTTCGTCCTTTAATGTAAAACTACCGCTGCAACCCGGATTAAGGAGTTATGGGTTTTTATATTTCTTAACATTGGACGTGATCGTCTCTTATTAGGTTGGTAGCTACCGCTGCAACCCGGTCTAGTATGATCATTAAGGAAAATACTTCATCTATATAATGATCCCTTATAATACTTCAGTTAGTGTGGAATAAAGTTCGTTCTTTAATGTACTTACTAGGTTGCTAGCTACCGCTGCAACCCGGATCCAAAGTCTGCAATGGTTTGTTATTGCAATGATCGTCCCTTAATGTAATATTACTAGGTTGCTAGCTACTTCTGCAACCCAAATTCACATATATATTTATTTATGAGAGGCAGCCTGGCCGAGTGGTCCAAGACACTGGTGTTAGCCACCAGTCTCTTCGGAGGCGTGGGTTCAAATCTTACCGCTGGTATACGATTATGTTTGAAAGACTGCAGTGTGAAAAGACATCAAAAATGCAGTTTTTGGTGGAAAAATTTATTCTCTTTTAGAAATAATTTATTTTAGTTACTATAGATTTTTAACCCAATTAATTTCCTTTAAAATGAGCTATTGAACAACCCTCTACGATGTTCCAGTGCCAAGCTATCTGTGGAAAAGAAAAAAAAAAGAAAAGAGAAAAAAATATCCCGTTTGGGGAGAATAACGTGGTTAAAGTCAATTTTCTTGATTTTCAAGCCAATATATTTCCCTTGCTGTTCAAGCCAAGGGACAGAAAGTTTCCTATACAGGGGTTTCGGACAAGTCGGTTCTAATGGTGTACTTTTTGTTTTGATCTGACTCCTTTGTTAGGAACTATGGGTTTTTATATTTCTTAACATTGGACGTGATCGTCTCTTACTAGGTTGCTAGCTACCGCTGCAACCCGGATAAATTTTAAAAAAGAAACTTGTTTATTTACATTCTAGCTAAAATAATGAAGATAATATGAATGAACCACAGTGTTCAGTTTCTTTGGACTTGAGTTCGTTTTTTAACTATAAATACAAACAGGAAAAAGCCTACGGCTTTTTCTTCTTTTAAATAGTAAGAGACGAAACTCAAACAATCAAGTAGCTAACTAAGTCAAATGTATGGAATGGTTTGTTATTTCATATAAATACTGTAATCTTAACTATAGTGAAGTTGCGTATGCAAGTTATTATAGGGAAGAGTTTGATCTTTATTATATTTGAAAGACTGCAGTGTGAAAAGACATCAAAAATGCAGTTTTTGGTGGAAAAATTTATTCTCTTTTAGAAATAATTTATTTTAGTTACTATAGATTTTTAACCCAATTAATTTCCTTTGAAATGAGCTATTGAACAACCCTCTACCATGTTCCAGTGCCAAGCTATCTGTGGAAAAGAAAAAAAAAGAAAAGAGAAAAAAATATCCCGTTTGGGGAGAATAACGTGGTTAAAGTCAATTTTCTTGATTTTCAAGCCAATATATTTCCCTTGCTGTTGAAGCCAAGGGACAGAAAGTTTCCTATACAGGGGTTTCGGACAAGGCGGTTCTAATGGTGTACTTTTTGTTTTGATCTGACCCCTTTGTTAGGAACTATGGGTTTTTATATTTCTTAACATTGGACGTGATCGTCTCTTACTAGGTTGCTAGCTACCGCTGCAACCCGGATATTACTGATTAGGCATCATAGATATTTTTGCAGTTTACATAATAATTTTAGCGATTAAGCCAAAAAAGAAAATTTTGGTTCCAGGAGTTTCGGTTACTATTGAGACAAGTAGCTATTATTACTATAGAGTTCATTACCATGAACTGTTTGATTGCTTCAAAATTGAAATATCTTTGAAAAGACTGCAGCATGAAAATACATCAAAAATGCATTTTTTTTGACAAAATTGATTCTACTTTAAAAAGTATTTTATTTTTCATTACAAAAGTGACTAAATGTTGCAATTTCCTTTAAAATGAGCTATTATACAGCTCTCTATGATTTTCCAGTGCCCAGCTAGCTGAGAAGAAAAATCAAGTGGAAAGAAAAAATATCCCGTTTGGGGAGAATAACGTGGTAAAAGTCAATTTTCTTGATTTTCAAGCCAATATATTTTCTTTGTTATTCAAGCCAAAGGGCGGTAAGTTTCCTTAATAGGGGTTTCGGACAAGGTGGTTCTAATGGTATACTTTTTGTTTTGATCTGACTCTTTTTTTAGGAGTTAGGGGTTTTATATTTCTTTACATTGGAGGTGATCGTCTCTTACTAGGTTGCTAGCTACCGCTGCAACCCGGAAAATGTAACTACACCTGGAACCACCATATATCATTTAGTATGGGAGAGAGATCGTTCTTTACTGTAACATCAATTTTCGCATCTCGATACGCCTGGTCGGTTGAATACCTTTGCTTTTCTCTTTTCAAGATGCTATTTCTGTTTTTTTGGTAGTACTGTTTTTTTAATTTGCGTGTAGCTTGCTTGATTGAAACCATTATGTAACCGTTAGTTGAATTTTTATGTCCCGTATCAAGTATCAAGAACCTAACAAAAAATTAGACTAATTTTTAAATTTTCAGGTATTTTTCTAGTCTAAATTAAAAGATTAAAACTATTGTTCAGACACCATAAATATTTATGCAGTTTATAACTTTAGCGATTCTGAACTAAAAACGAAAATAAAATAAAAATTAATTTTTTCAATTTTTACGTCACGTCGCTCATTAAGTCATATATGGTTATTAGTACACAATAGGTTTTAGATATTACGTCATGTCACTTATTACGTCATATATGGTTATTAGTAGATAATCGGTAAAATATTCGTTCTTTATTATAATATTTATAAGGTTTATTAAACTTTACAAAGTCTCCTTCAAGCACTAGATTATTTGATTGAGCTATTTCTCCAGGGAATATGAAAAAGTCTTTGGAAAATGTTTAGGACAGTTTCTACTATTTCAATGCAATGTAAAACTTTCTTCTTTTTCTAAAAATTATTTTGCTCTTTTTAATGAAACATCAGCCATAATGTTATACGATTTCAATGCAATGTAAATGCGGTTTCTACGATTTCAATGCGGTTTCTTCAATGCGGTTTCTACGATTTCAATGCAATGTAAAACTTTCTTCTTTTTCTAAAAATTATTTTGCTCTTTTTAATGAAACATCAGCCTTAATGTTATACGATTTCACTGCAATGTAAATGCGGTTTCTACGATTTCAATGCGGTTTCTTCAATGCGGTTTCTACGATTTCAATGCAATGTAAAACTTTCTTCTTTTTCTAAAAATTATTTTGCTCTTTTTAATGAAACATCAGCCATAATGTTATACGATTTCAATGCAATGTAAATGCGGTTTCTACGATTTCAATGCGGTTTCTACGATTTCAATGCAATGTAAAACTTTCTTCTTTTTCTAAAAATTATTTTGCTCTTTTTAATGAAACATCAGCCATGTTGTTAAAAATACTAGGGGCTGCTAAGGCTTCTAGACTACCAACCTTGCGTTAACTATGTTTAATTCCTTAAGAGCCCTGGTGCTATAAGTGAAGCTTCAAGTGATTCTTCATGTGGAAACTTAGAAGAGCTTTGGTTTCGAGATCTATATTCATATTGAAAGCTATCGTCCGTAGACTGGTTCAAGGAGTTTAAAATCTATCAAACGAATCGTGTTAGTTTTATCCTTAATATTTTTCCTAAAAGTGTCATTTTTAAATTTATCAGGTGCAAGATCTTTCTTAATCAAATTTGTGGAGAATAACGTGGTTAAAGTCAACTTTCTTGATTTTCAAGCCAATATATTTCCCTTGCTGTTCAAGCCAAATGACAGAAAGTTTCCTATACAAGGGTTTCGGACAAGGCGGTTCTAATGGTGCAATTTTTGTTTTGATCTGACTCCTTTTTTAGGAGCTATGGGTTTTTATATTTCTTAACATTGGACGTGATCGTCTCTTACTAGGTTGCTAGCTACCGCTGCAACCCGGATTACAAAAGGTTTTTAACCCCATTAATTTCCTTTAAAATGAGCCATTGAACAACTCTCTACGATGTTCCAGTGCCAAACGAGCTGTTGAATTTCAGACCTATACTATAATTAAGTGGCGTATAAAATTTAGTATAGGCAAGAGGTCGTTCTTTATTATAAATTGCTAGCTACTGCTGCAACCCAAATTCACATATATATTTATTTATGAGAGGCAGCCTGGCCGAGTCGTCCAAGGCACTGGTGTTAGCCACCAGTCTCTTCAGAGGCGTGGGTTCAATTCTTACCGCTGGTATACGATTATGTTTGAAAGACTGCAGTGTGAAAAGACATCAAAAATGCAGTTTTTGGTGGAAAAATTTATTCTCTTTTAGAAATAATTTATTTTAGTTACTATAGATTTTTAACCCAATTAATTTCCTTTAAAATGCGCTATTGAACAACCCTTTACGATGTTCCAGTGCCAAGCTATCTGTGGAAAAGAAAAAAGAAAAAAAAAAGAAAAAAATATCCCGTTTAGGCAGAATGTTGTAGTAGCTGCCACTTTTCTTGATTTTCAAGCCAATATATTTCCCTTGCTGTTCAAGCTAAGGGACAGAAAGTTTACTATACAGGGGTTTCGGACAAGGCGGTTCTAATGGTGTACTTTTGAATTTGATCTGACTCCTTTTTTAGGAACTATGGGTTTTTATATTTCTTAACATTGGACGTGATCGTCTCTTACTAGGTTGCTAGCTACCGCTGCAACCCGGATCCCTTACTAGGTTGCTAGCTACCGCTGTAACCCGGATATAGGCAAAAGGTCGTTCTTTATTATAATTCAAGCCAAGGGACAGAAAGTTTCCTATACAGAGGTTTCGGACAAGGCGGTTCTAATGGTGAACTTTTTGTTTTGATCTGACTCCTCTGTTAGAAACTATGGGTTTTTATATTTCTTAACATTGGACGTGATCGTCTCTTACTAGGTTGCTAGCTACCGCTGCAACCCGGATAAAATTCAAAAATCAAAATCTTTGAAAAGACTGCAGTATGAATAGACATAAAAAATGCAGTTTTTAGTGGAAAAATGTATTCTCCCTTAGAAATAATTTGTTTAAGTTACACAAGATTTTTATAGGGTATAGATTTTCAGGAGTTATGGGTTACATTAGTTTTTACTATGGGGCGTAATCATCTCTAACAAGGTTGCTGGCTACCGCTGCAACCCAGATGGTATCCAAATGATCGTCTTTTAATATAAAATTTTTAATTTGTTGACTTTAAATATAACTTTACAAGTCTACATTATAGTTAAGCGACCTATACCAGTTATTGTAGGCAAGAGTTAGATCTTTATTACAATTTTATATTTCTTAACATTGGACGTGATCGTCTCTTACTAGGTTGCTAGCTACCGCTGCAACCTGGATCAAAAATGCAGTTTTTGGTTGAAAAATTTATTCTCTTTTAGAAATAATTTATTTTAGGAACTATAGATTTTTAACCCAATTAATTTCCTTTAAAATGAGCCATTGAACAACTCTCTACGATGTTCCAGTGCCAAGCTATCTCTGAAAAAGAAGAAAAAAAAGAAAAAGTGAAAAAAATATCCCGTTTAGGCAGAATGTGGTAGTAGCTGCCACTTTTCTTGATTTTCAAGCCAATATATTTCCCTTGCTGTTCAAGCCAAGGGACAGAAAGTTTACTATACGGGGGTTTCGGACAAGGCGGCTCTAATGGTGTGCTTTTTATTTTGATCTGACTCCTTTTTTAGGAACTATGGGTTTTTATATTTCTTAACATTGGACGTGATCGTATCTTACTAGGTTGCTAGCTACCGCTGCAACCCGGATTACGATGAACCCTATCGATCCTTTTATGTACTTGTAGCTATCCCTGGCGCCACCGTATATCAGTTACTATTGGCGAGAGATCGTTCTTTACTGTAATGAGCCTTTGAACAACTCTCTACGATGTTCCAGTGCAAAGCTATCTCTGGAAAAGAAGAAAAAAAGAAAAAAATATCCCGTATGTGGAGAATAACGTGGTTAAAGTCAATTTTCTTGATTTTCAAGCCAATATATTTCCCTTGCTGTTCAATTCAAATGACAGAAAGTTTCCTATACAGGGATTTCGGACAAGGCGGTTCTAATGGTGTACTTTTTGTTTTGATCTGACTCCTTTTTTAGGAACTATGGGTTTTTATATTTCTTAACATTGGACGTGATCGTATCTTACTAGATTGCTAGCTATCGCTGCAACTCGGATATACAGTATTTTTGCAATTTACATAAAAGCTTTAGAGATTATCAACTAAATACTAAATGATCTTAGAGTTTTTGATTTTTCTATAGCATCATATCCAGTGACAGCTTCATAGAAAGGTGGCCTGATAGCAAAACACATCGAAGAGTTTAAGTTTTAGTTTAGAGTTTTTATTTCTTAACATTGGATGCCATCGTCTCTTACTAGGTTGCTAGCTACCGCTGTAACCCGGATACCGCTGTAACCCTGATAACCAACAGGAAAATATTACAAACAGGAAAAAGCCTACGGCTTTTTCTTCTTTGAAATAGTAAGAGACGAACCTCAAACGATCAAGTAGCTAACTAAGTCCAATGCATGCAATAACTTTTTATTCCATTGATCGTCTTTTAATGTAACATATCAGTTACTATGGGAGAGAGATTGTTCTTTACTGTAACCTCTGTTAGGAACTATGGGTTTTTATATTTCTTAACATTGGACGTGATCGTCTCTTACTAGGTTGCTAGCTACCGCTGCAACCCGGATATGCCAAGGGACAGAAAGTTTCCTATACAGGGGTTTCGGACAAGGCGGTTCTAATGGTGTACCTTTTGTTTTGATCTGACTCCTTTGTTAGGAACTATGGGTTTTTATATTTCTTAACATTGGACGTGATCGTCTCTTACTAGGTTGCTAGCTACCGCTGCAACCCGGATTATGTAATACCACTGTATCCCTGATAGCAAACAGGGAAATATTACAAACAGGAAAAAGCCTACGGGTTTTTCTGATTTGAAATAGTAAGAGACGAACCTCAAACGATCAAGTAGCTAAATAAGTCCGATGCATGCAATAACTTTTTATTCCAATGATCGTCTTTTAATGTAACATATCAGTTACTAAGGGAGAGAGATCGTTCTTTACTGTAAAATCTCAAAGAATAAGGAAGCTAACTAAGTCCAATGTATGCAATGGTTTGTTCTTCTAATGATCGTCTTTTAATATAATATTTTTAACCCCATTGATTTTCTTTAAAAAGAGCTATTGAACAACTCTCTACGATGTTCCAGTGCCAAGCTATCTGTGGAATTACTAATCTATACTATAATTCAGTGGCGTATAAAATTTAGTATAGGCATGAGGTCGTTCTTTATTATATTCGCAAAACTTCATAGTAATATCCAAAAGAAATGTTGCATGTTTAGTGAAAAGCTTCCAAGGTATGGACCGACAACTGTGGAACAGTTTACAGATGTAATGGGAAATCTGATACATCACTGTGAATATATGGAGGCATAATTGTCCTTTACTTAGTTTCAGCTTAAATTCGATGATCGAGCCTTTATGTACACCATCCAACGACTATGACGTCATTGATCAATATTGTATATACAAAATTAAGTTTTTCGTGAAAAATAATTAATAAAAAAAATTAAGTGCAAAAGGCGCTAGATCTAGAGATTTCCTTTAAAATGAGCCATTGAACAACTCTCTACGATGTTCCAGTGCCAAGCTATCTCTGGAAACAAAAGAAAGAAAAAAATATCCCGTTTGTGCAGAATAACGTGGTTAAAGTCAATTTTCCTGATTTTCAAGCCAATATATTTTCTTTGTTATTCAAGCCAAAGGGTGGTAAGTTTCCTTTATAGGGGTTTCGGACAAGGCGGTTCTAATGGTGTACTTTTTGTTTTGATCTGACTATTTTTTTAGGAGTTGGGGGTTTTTATATTTCTTAACATTGGACGTGATCGTCTCTTACTAGGTTGCTAGCTACCGCTGCAACCCAGATATAGTTAAGTTGCCTATGCAATTTAGTATAGGCAAAAGTTGGTTCTTTATTAAAAATTTATGATGAACTCTATCGGTCCCTTATGTAAGTGGCTAGCTACCGCTGCAACCCGGATAATAAACTGATTACAAACGGGAAAAAGCCTACGGCTTTTTCTTCTTTTAAATAGTAAGAGACGAATCTCAAACAATCAAGTAGCTAACTAATTCCAATTTATGCAATTGTTTGTTATTTCAATGATCGTCTTTTAATGTAAAATTACATAATCCATATTTTTGTTTCAGTTAACATGGGCTAGGTGTCCTTCTTTATTGTAATTCGTTCTTTATAATATCCAGTGCCAAGCTATCTGTGGATTTACTGACCTATACTATAATAAAGCGGCGTATAAAATTTAGTATAGGCAAGAGGTCGTTCCTTATTATAAATCGTTCTTTACTGTAAATGTTTGAAAGACTGCAGTGTGAAAAGACATCGAAAATGCAGTTTTTGGTGAAAAAATTTATTCTCTTTTAGAAATAATTTATTTTAGTTACAAAAGGTTTTTAACCCAATTAATTTCCTTTAAAATGAGCTATTGAACAACCCTCTACGATGTTCCAGTGCCAAGCTATCTCTGGAAACAAAGAAAAAAAAAAGAAAAAAATATCCCGTTTAGGAAGAATGTTGTAGTAGCTGCCACTTTTCTTGATTTTCAAGCCAATATATTTCCCTTTCTGTTCAAGCCAAGGGACAGAAAGTTTCCTATACAGGGGTTTCGGACAAGGCGGTTCTAATGGTGTACTTTTTGTTTTGATCTGACTCCTTTTTTAGGAACTATGGGTTTTTATATTTCTTAACATTGGACGTGATCGTCTCTTACTAGGTTGCTAGCTACCGCTGCAACCCGGATCCAAGGCACTGGTGTTAGCCACCAGTCTCTTCGGAGGCGTGGGTTCAAATCTTACCGCTGGTATACGATTATGTTTGAAAGACTGCAGTGTGAAAAGACATCAAAAATGCAGTTTTTGGTGGAAAAATTTATTCTCTTTTAGAAATAATTTATTTTAGTTACTATAGATTTTTAACCCAATTAATTTCCTTTAAAATGAGCTATTGAATGACCCTCTACGATGTTCCAGTGCCAAGCTATCTGTGGAAAAGAAAAAAAAAGAAAAAAAGAAAAAAATATCCCGTTTGGGGAGAATAACGTGGTTAAAGTCAATTTTCTTGATTTTAAAGCCAATATATTTCCCTTGCTGTTCAAGCCAAGGGACAGAAAGTTTCCTATACAGGGGTTTCGGACAAGGCGGTTCTAATGGTGTACTTTTTGTTTTGATCTGACTCCTTTGTTAGGAACTATGGGTTTTTATATTTCTTAACATTGGACGTGATCGTCTCTTACTAGGTTGCTAGCTACCGCTGCAACCCGGATTAAAATGAGCCATTGAACAACTCTCTACGAGGTTCCAAAGCAAAGCTATCTGTGGAAAAGAAAGAAAATAAAAAAAAATAAAAAAATATCCCGTTTAGGCAGAATGTTGTAGTAGCTGCCACTTTTCTTGATTTTCAAGCCAATATATTTCCCTTGCTGTTCAAGCCAAGGGACAGAAAGTTTACTATACAGGGGTTTCAGACAAGGCGGTTCTAATGGTGTACTTTTTGTTTTGATCTGACTCCTTTGTTAGGAACTATGGGTTTTTATATTTCTTAACATTGGACGTGATCGTCTCTTACTAGGTTGCTAGCTACCGCTGTAACCCGGATAACCCAATTAATTTCCTTTAAAATGAGCCATTGAACAACCCTCTACGATGTTCCAGTGCCAAGCTATCTTTGGATACAAAAGAAAAAAAAAATATCCCGTTTAGGCAGAATGTTGTAGTAGCTGCCACTTTTCTTGATTTTCAAGCCAATATATTTCCCTTGCTGTTCAAGCCAAGGGACAGAAAGTTGCCTATACATGGGTTTCGGACAAGGCGGTTCTAATGGTGTACTTTTTGTTTTGATCTGACTCCTTTGTTAGGAACTCTGGGTTTTTATATTTCTTAACATTGGACGTAAGCGTCTCTTACTAGGTTGCTAGCTACCGCTGCAACCCGGATTACTGTAATGGTTTATTCTTTACTAGGTTTCAGCCATCTCTACAGCCATGATACTGGTAGAAATTATATAATCCCTATTTATGTTTCAGTTAATATGGGTTAGATGGTCGTTCTTTATTGTAAACTATCTTTTCAATTTAAAATTTAAAAAAGAAACTTGTTTATTTACATTCTAGCTAAAATAATGAAGATAATATGAATGAACCACAGGGTTCAGTTTCCTTGGACTTGAGTTCGTTTTTTAACTATAAATACAAACAGGAAAAAGCCTACGGCTTTTTCTTCTTTTAAATAGTAAGAGACGAAACTCAAACAATCAAGTAGCTAACAAAGTCCAATGTATGGAATGGTTTGTTATTTCAGTGATCGTCTTTTAATGTAAATTTACTAACCTATACTATAGTTAAGTGGCCTATATAATTTAGTATAGGCAAGAGGTCGTTCTTTATTATAATTACCATACTATAATGCCTTATGTATGATATCCTAATGATCGTCTTTTTGTAATTCTTTATGGTTCCATATAGTCTAGTGGCTAGGATAGTTAACTTTCACTTAACAGGCTCGGGTTCGATTCCCGGTGTGGGAAAATTTTTAACTCTATAATCTTCGAACATTTGAACCTTTTATAATCTATAATGATGTATAATATAAATACTGTAATCTTAACTATAGTGAAGTTGCGTATGCAAGTTAGTATAATAATAACAAAATTTAATTAGAGTTCGTTCTTTATTGTTATGTTAGCATTGGACGTGATCGTCTCTTATTGTGATATTCATGAATGAGACCATTTACAGTTTTGACGTTTCTTATATAGTAATTATGACGTCACTGCATCAAAAATACAGTTTTTATTGGAAAAATTTATTCTCTTTTAGAAATAATTTATTTTAGTTACAAAAGGTTTTTAACCCAATTAATTTCCTTTAAAATGAGCTATTGAACAACCCTCTACGATGTTCCAGTGCCAAGCTATCTCTGGAAAAGAAAGAAAAAAGAAAAAAATATCCCGTTTGGGGAGAATAACGTGGTAAAAGTCAACTTGCTTGATTTTCAAGCCAATATATTTCCCTTGCTGTTCAAGCCAAGGGACGGAAAGTTTCCTATACAGGGGTTTCGGACAAGGCGATTCTAATGGTGTACTTTTTGTTTTGATCTGACTCCTTTGTTAGGAACTATGGGTTTTTATATTTCTTAACATTGGATGTGATCGTCTCTTACTAGGTTGCTAGCTACCGCTGCAACCCGGATGTAAGTGGCGTATAAAATTTAGTATAGGCAAGAGGTCGTTCTTTATTTTAATAAGTCTTCGATAGTCTAATGGTAAGTATGTCCACTTGTTACCTGGGAGAAGCGGGTTCGATTCCCCGTCGGGGAGAACTTTTAATATGTTGAATTAAAAGCACTATCTTTTCAATTTAAAATTTAAAAAAGAAACTTGTTTATTTACATTCTAGCTAAAATAATGAAGATAATATGAATGAACCACAGTTTTCAGTTTCTTTGGACTTGAGTTCGTTTTTTAACTATAAATACAAACAGGAAAAAGCCTACGGCTTTTTCTTCTTTTAAATAGTAAGAGACGAAACTCAAACAATCAAGTAGCTAACTAAGTCCAATATATGGAATGGTTTGTTATTTCAGTGCTCGTCTTTTAATGTAAAAATATAAATACTGTAATCTTAACTATAGTGAAGTTGCGTATGCAAGTTAGTATAGGGAAGAGTTCGATCTTTATTATAATCAATTTTCTTGATTTTCATGCCAATATATTTCCCTTGCTGTTCAAGCCAAGGGACAGAAAGTTTCTTATACAGGGGTTTCGGACAAGGCGGTTCTAATGGTGTACTTTTTGTTTTGATCTGACTCCTCTGTTAGGAACTATGGGTTTTTATATTTCTTAACATTGGACGTGATCGTCTCTTACTAAGTTGCTAGCTACCGCTGCAACCCGGATTAACTCTATAATCTTCGAATATTTGAACCTTTTATAATTTATAATGATGTATAATATAAATACTGTAATCTTAACTATATTAACTATAGTGAAGTTGCGTATGCAAGTTAGTATAGGGAAGAGTTCGATCTTTATTATAATTTTTGTTTTGATCTGACTCCTTTGTTAGGAACTCTGGGTGTTTATATTTCTTAACATTGGACGTGATCGTCTCTTACTAGGTTGCTAGCTATCGCCGCAACCTGGAGGTTGCTAGCTATCGCTGCAACCCAGAAAAAAAACACATTGTGCCTACATCGTTCTTTACTCAGGCAGTGCTAGTGCGTTGCCTATGATAATACACTGATTACACACAGGAAAAAGCCTACGGCTTTTTCTTCTTTTAAATAGTAAGAGACGAGTCTCAAATAATCAAGTAGCTAGCTAATTCCAAAGGTATGCAATTTTTGTTATTCCAATGATCGTTTTTTATTGTAACTAGGTTTCAGCCATCTCTACAGCCATAATACTATTTGAAATTACATAATCCCTATTTATGTTTTAGTTAACATGGGCAAGGTGTCGTTCTTTATTGTAATTATAATAATAATTAATTTTGTTAATTACAAAAGGTTTCTATATACAGCAATTTCCTTTAAAATGAGCCATTACACAGCTCTTTACTATGACAACGAACCGTTTGATATAATACTTAAGTTACTATGGGTTAAACTTCGTTCCTTATTGTAATAAATTAAAAAACCACAGAAAATCAGGCAACTAAGCTATTCAATTACATGCTGTTGTTTGTTATTTACTAATTTTCAGATCGATCCTTTATGTATATACTACTTTTAATTAATATTTCAGTTACTATGAGCAAGTGTTCGTTCTTTATTATAACAGGAGACAAAAAGCAAAACTAATTTTAGAATTTTCATGTATTTTTGTTGTTTAAATTAAAAAATTACTATTACTGATTAGGCATCATAAATATTTTTGCAGTTTACATAATAATTTTAGCGATTAAGCCAAAAAAGAAAATTTTGGTTCCAGGAGTTTCGGTTACTATTGAGACAAGTAGCTATTATTACTATAGAGTTCATTACATGGACTGTTTTATTGCTTCAAAATTCAAATATCTTTGAAAAGACTGCAGTATGAAAATACATCAAAAATGCAATTTTTTTGACAAAATTGATTCTACTTTAAAAAGTATTTTATTTTTAAATACAAAAGTGACTAGATGTTGCAACTTCCTTTAAAATGAGCTATTATACAGCTCTCTATGATTTTCCAGTGCCCAGCTAGCTGAGCAGAAAGAAAAAGCGGAAAGAAAAAAATATCCCGTTTGTGGAGAATAACGTGGTAAAAGTCAATTTTCTTGATTTTCAAGCCAATATATTTTCTTTGTTATTCAAGCCAAAGGGAGGTAAGTTTCCTTTATAGAGGATTCGGACAAGGCGGTTCTAATGGTGTACTTTTTGTTTTGATCTGACTCTTTTTTTAGGAGTTGGGGGGTTTTATATTTCTTGACATTGGAGGTGATCGTCTCTTACTAGGTTGCTAGCTACCGCTGCAACCCGGATATTGAACAACTCTCTACGATGTTCCAGTGCCAAGCTATCTCTGGAAACAAAAAAAAAAGAAAAACAAAATATCCCGTTTAGGCAGAATGTTGTAGTAGCTGCCACTTTTCTTGATTTTCAAGCCAATATATTTCCCTTGCTGTTCAAGCCAAGGGACTGAAAGTTTCCTACACAGGGGTTTCGGACAAGGCGGTTCTAATGGTGTACTTTTTGTTTTGATCTGACTCCTTTGTTAGGAACTATGGGTTTTTATATTTCTTAACATTGGACGTGATCGTCTCTTACTAGGTTGCTAGCTACCGCTGCAACCCGGATAAATTGTAATTAATGTTCAATTTTTAAATTATAACTAGAAAAATTCCTGAAAACTTCAAAATTAGTTTTGGTTTTGTTATGTTCCAGCAATTCAACACGCGATTTTATGAGTAGCGTTGACCAAATACAACTGAATTCCTAGATATATACTAGCAAAACGTATTTTAAGTCTAATGAAGATTTAACTGATGTGTCAAAAGTAAGGTTGCAAGTCGACGATTTTGTTTTGACCTTATTATAATTGGTATGATGGAATAATAATATGCATATGGTTCTTAAATCTAGCTGTTTTATAGTCCCATATGGTGTAGCGGATAGGGTAGCTAGCTTTCATCTAGCAGGCCCGGGTTCGATTCTCGGTATGGGAAAATTTTTAACTCTATAATCTTCGAACATTAGAAGCTCTAAACCTTTTATAATTTATAATGAACCACATCGATCCTTTATGTAAATTCATAGATATATACTAGCAAAACGTATTTTAAGTCTAATGAAGATTTAACTGATGTGTCAAAAGTAAGGTTGCAAGTCGACGATTTTGTTTTGACCTTATTATAATTGGTATGATGAAATAATAATATGCATATGGTTCTTAAATCATGTTATTTTATAGTCCCATATGGTGTAGCGGATAGGGTAGCTAGCTTTCATCTAGCAGGCCCGGGTTCGATTCTCGGTATGGGAAAATTTTTAACTCTATAATCTTCGAACATTAGAAGCTCTAAACGTTTTATAATTTATAATGAACCACATCGATCCTTTATGTAAATGCAATATGGAAAGACAAATGATAAAAGCGGAACACAAGTGATAAAACTGATAAAATGAAGTTTTTTGTAAGTGATTCTTTTTTTTATAAGAAAAGGCACTAGAACTACTAATTTCTATTCAAATAAGCCCTCTCGCAAAATTTGAGGACCTCGATACGATCACCCCTGGAAAAACGAAAAAGGCAAATAAACACACATCCAAGATCTTTTTTCTTGCAAAAAACACCAAATTTCACATTTTTGCAGATAGGAGCTTCAAAGCTCTTCAGTAAAGCTCGCTGATATACTGAAACTGATGGTGTGATTTTATTAAGATTCTGTGACTTTTAGGGGGTGTTACGTCCTTTTTTTGAAAATAAGGAAATTTCTTCAGGCTCTTAACTATTGATGGATATGAGTAAACTTAATGAAACTTATATATTTAAAATCTGCATAAAAATCCAATTCTTTTTGTTGTATCTATTGATATTAAAATACCGTTTTTTAGAATTTAGGTTACTATTGAGACGAGTCACTCTTACTGTACAGTTCGTTACCATCAACTGTTTGAAATTAAAAATCAAAACTAATTCAAAATTTTCTGTTATTTTTCTATTTTTAATTAAAAAAATCAAAATTATTGCTCTGACAGCACAAATATTTTACAGTTTACATAATAATTTTAGTGATCCAAAAAAGTAAAATTGTTTTATTTGAAATTTTCAGGAATTACTCTAGTTTCAATTCAACAATCAGATTTTTTGTTAAAAGTCTAAAGGACGTACTATATTTAAATAACTATATCTACATGCTTTTCATTACGTTAAAAACACTATTTTGATCTTCGTATGTAAGGTGATGTTAATACCATTTGCTATTACAGTGTTGTACAGTGTTGTATCCTTAGAGAGATGTATTTCTTAGGGTTGGACATGATCGTCTGTTACTAGGTTGCAAGCTACCGCTGCAACCCAGATCAAGTTGTCTACATAACTTATTATTGGCAAGAGTTCGTTCTTTATTATAGGTTACAAAAAAAAAAAATTTGGTTCCCGGATACAATAATAACTTTGAACTTAGATGAAAAAAATTTTGGTTCCAGGAGACAAAAAGTAAAACTAATTATTGTAAAAAATTTTTAAAAAAAAGTAAAAAATAACATGGGCAAGGTGTCGTTCTTTGTTGTATGTTACTAAAACTGTAATGTTTCCTGAAATAAGATGAGGAAACGTGTGATGATCTTGTTCAAAATGTATTGATTCTTGAAATAAGATGGAAATAAGCAACTGCATTATTCAAAATACCAAATATATTTATATTATTCGAAATACTTTACTGCTTGAAATAAGATGAGGAAATATACAATGGTGTTACTAAAACTGTAATGTTTCCTGAAATAAGATGAGGAAACGTGTGATGATCTTGTTCAAAATGTATTGATTCTTGAAATAAGATGGAAATAAGCAACTGCATTATTCAAAATACCAAATATATTTATATTATTCGAAATACTTTACTGCTTGAAATAAGATGAGGTATACAATGGTGTTACTAAAACTGTAATGTTTCCTGATTTTAATGTGAAGTGCCGTAAAGAATCAATTGAAGCAAGGGGAAAACCAAACTAATTTTAAAAGTTTCAGGTTTTTTTTCTGGTTTTAATAAAAAAAATGAAAATTATTGATGAGACACCATAATTACTTCTGCACTTTGCAGTTAAATAAAATTATTCAATTTAAAATTTTCAGGAATAGATCTAGTTTCATTTGACAAAAAAGATCTCTTACAAGGAATCAAGCAGCTAACCAAGTCCAATATATACAATGGTATGTTCTTTGAATGATCGTCTTTTAATGTAAACTCTTACTAGGTTGCTAGCTACCGCTGCAACCCGGATCTCTTACTAGGATGCTAGCTACCGCTGCAACCCGGATTATGGGTTTTTATATTTCTTAACATTGGACGTGATCGTTTCTTACTAGGTTACTAGCTACCGCTGCAACCCGTATAATATTTATCATAAACATTTCAGTTAGTATAGGCTAAAGTTTGTTCTTTATTATAACCTATCTAAAATAGGGAAGATAATATGAATGAACCACAGGGTTCAGTTTCTTTGGGCTTGAGTCCGTTCTTTACTATAACTACCGCTTTAATCCAGATTATAAATTACGAACAGGAAAAAGCCTACGGCTTTTTCTTCTTTGGAATAGTAAGAGACGATCCTCAAATAATCAGACAGCTAACTAGGTTTATAATTTGTTCTTTAACATAAACGTCATTTATCGGATATTTTATTAAGTCCTATATGGTCTAGAGGTTGGGATAGCTCTCACCCAGTTGGCTTGAGTTCAAATTTTGTATGGGAAATTTCAACTTATGATGATTTCTTAAGAAACATAATTAAAATTTCTCAAGGTACTAAAAACGATTTATTTTAATTAGAAGAAGTTTTAACACCATAAATTTCCTTTAAAATGAGCCATTGAACAATTCTCTACGAAGTTCCAGTACCAATCTATCTGTTGAATTACTAACATATACTATAAATAAGTGGCGTATAAAATTTAGTATAGGCAAGAGGTCGTTCTTTATTATAACTAATTTTTAAATTTTCAGGTATTTTGTTAGTTTGAATGAAAAGATTAAAATTATTGCTCAGATATCATAAATATTTTTGCAGTTTACATAATAACTTTAGCGATTCTAAACTGAAAAATAAGATATATTAAAAAATGGAATTTTTTGGTCTGAAACTACATAGTCAATCCCACATCGGGTAGTTAGAACCTAACCAAAAATAAAACTAATTTTAACATTTTAAGGTATTTTTCTAGCTTGTATTGAAATATTCAAACTACTGCTCAGATACCATGGATATTTTTGCAGTTTACACAAGCTAATAAGAATATTAATTTATATAATTTATAAAGAATATAAATTAATATAGGTAAGAGGTCGTTCTTTATTATATTTTCTTATGTTTGTTTCGGTAATCTTCATCATTATCATACCGTTCCCTGCTCTTTTGTCTAGCCTGCTCAATTTTTGCTGCTCTGTAATGTTCATCATTACCATACCGTTCTTTTGCTCTCTCAATTATTACTTCTCGATACGCCTGGTCGGTTGAATACCTTTTTTTTGCTCTCTCAATTATTACTTCTCGATACACCTGGTCGGTTGAATACCTTTGCTTTTTTCTTTTCAAGTTACTATCTCTGTTGTTTGTGTAGTACTCTTTCTTCAACTTGCGTATAGCCTGCTTTGATCTAACCATTATTCTAATCAAGAATGAGAGAATTTTCAGTTTTGACTTTCCTTATATACTAATTATGACGTCACTCTATTCACGTCATAGCTCTAATATAAAACTATGATGATCTTATATAGTAATTATGACGTCACTGCATCAAAAATACAGTTTTTATTGGAAAAATTTATTCTCTTTTAGAAATAATTTATTTTAGTTACTATAGATTTTTAACCCAATTAATTTCCTTTAAAATGAGCTATTGAACAACCCTCTACGATGTTCCAGTGCCAAGCTATCTCTGGATACAAAAAAAAAGAAAAAAATATCCCTTTTGACGAGAATAACGTGGTTAAAGTCAATTTTCTTGATTTTCAAGCCAATATATTTCCATTGCTGTTCAAGCCAAGGGACAGAAAGTTTCCTATACAGGGGTTTCGGACAAGGCGGTTCTAATGGTGTACTTTTTGTTTTGATCTGACTCCTTTATAGGAGCTATGGGTTTTTATATTTCTTAACATTGGACGTGATCGTCTCTTACTAGGTTGCTAGCTACCGCTGCAATCCGGATTTTTCAAAATACGGAGAGGGGGTCAATTTGTCGTTTTTTTCATTTTTCAATGAAAACACCCTCAAAAAAGGTATTTTGAAAATTTCAGAGGGGTGAAAATACCCCCTCAATTGATGCCACTGATTGTACGCTGCCTTTTTTATGTGAGAAATCTCTCCTTTATGTGTTGAACCAATTCTCACTAAACAGTTTTTTTTTAAACTTGTTTTCATACTTGCAATTACTAAGGGTTGTGGGTCACTCCTTACTCAGCGCAAAAAAATCAAATCAGAGATGAAAGGCCTGAGATCAGGAAAGTGAGACCTTAGCAATCATGTGAAGAAAATAATGGCCATATGCTATAATATGTGCTGTTCAAAGATACTTTTTGATTACGTGAGTAATTAAAAACACCTGAATTAAGACAGATTTAGGAAATCTTTTGTTCAGATTATTGTCAGATGGGTTTTGCTTCCTTAAGAGTTTTTGAGAAGTTGTTACTACAAACGTTATGAACTTAAGAATTTATTTCACATTTGGCTAAGATCTTAACAATCAGGGTAATGGAAAATTTTTGAAACTTGACTATTTTGGAATTACCGAAATTGACTATGGACACAGGAAAGACAGATGACCAGCTAAACTTTTGGTACTTATTTAGAATCTGGTAAACACACGAGAAGTGAGGTTTGGTTAATGCTAATGAAATAAAACAAAGTATGGTAAAAATATAATAGTTCAGAAACAAATTTGGGCTATATATTTGCACATTAGGGGGTGTGGCAAAGCATAGCATATATTACGTTACCTAACCGTTACCTAACTACGTTACCTAACCTAGGTACCTTTTTTGCCCCTTTAACCCCAAAAAACCGAAGTTTAAATCTTTATCACGGAGTGAGCAATACCTCACTAGGCAGCGAAAACCTATTTTTCATATAGCATCTTCAATATTTCGATGCGGTTTTCTCGCGTGTTTACCGGATTCTAAATAAGTACCAAACTTTTCTCTACTGGAAAAAGGTCAACAGCAAAGTTTTTGCAGGTCAGAAAACGATTTCGGTGCTTAGGAGACCGTTTTTTTCATTGCTGCTGAAATTATCATCAAAGCTATATAGGATTTTAAGCTGTGGGATAATGGGAAAATGTCAAACAGAAATATGCTGGAATTGTGAGTGTTGTTTATATTACCGCCTAGAACATAAGCTAAAACATTTATGAGGAAACAACAATAATGTTTTCAGCAAAATCTGCTAACAGGTAATAACAAGCTATTCAATATTTTGAAGCTTTTTTTTTAAAAAAAAAGAAGAGAAAAACCTGCTCATCATCAAGTTTCTATTTATTGGAAAAACAAAATATAACGTCCAGTTCTCCTGCTTCCGAGTAACTCTATTAATCACAAGTCTAGTAATTATAAGTCCCAAAGTCAGAATGGATTATTAACCTTCCCAATTATCACCATATTAGTTTTTTGGTTGCCGAGGTTCAAAGACTCCGGGAGGCGGACGCATAGCAGGGACGTCCCTTTCTTGCATAATAGGTCTCTTCAAACGCTCTTCGTATTCCTCTCTGTTTCGGCGACGCAGCTCGTCGTAGTTAACAGTCTTTTCTGGCTCTGGGTTATTTACCCCTTTGTCAAGGAACCGCGAGTCCAAATCCAATGATGGAGTGTATGTGTCTGGAAATCCTGATAAAGGACGATCACCATAGCTCTCATAATCAGGGGTTTTCTGAGGTGCAACAACACGGACTCCAAAATCCACAGGAGTATCTATGTCAGATTCGGCTGTCTTTAAACCTTTTTGACGACGCAACTGATCACCCAGCTCACTCGTAGGAGATCGAATAAATTTATCTGCACATGCTTTGGAGTAGGATGCTTTTCCAGCAATATAGCCTAGACAAGATGCAGCAAGTACTTTTGGTACAACACCAAAACGAAGGCTAGCTTGTAAAAAACCGCTCCTTATAGCATACAACGTGGCGGCACTAAAGCCTAATGCAAAAGGAACACATCTGTAGTAGAAACTTTCCGATCTACATTCTGAATAAATTTTCTGATCTTCTTTAGAAAGCTTAGGAAATTGGAATTGTGGTTGTTGAACTTGCTGTGCCATGATTAAATCGCCCCTAAAAGAAGAAATTTTTTATATCCCGTATCAAGTATCAAGAACCTAATAAAAAATTAAACTAATTTTTAAATTTTCAGGTATTTTTCTAGTCTAAATTAAAAGATTAAAACTATTGTTCAGACACCATAAATATTTTTGCAGTTTATAACTTTAGCGATTCTAAAATAAAAACGAAAATAAAATAAAAATTAATTTTTTCCATTTTTACGTCACGTCGCTCATTAAGTCATAAACCTATTGTGTACTATTATTAGTACACAATAGGTTTTAGATATTACGTCATGTCACTTATTACGTCATATATGGTTATTAGTAGATAATCGGTAAAATATTCGTTCTTTATTATAAAATTATGTAATACTAACTACATCCAACGACTATGACGTCATTGGTCAATATTGTATATAAAAAATTAAGTTTTTCGTAAAAAATAATTAATTGAAAAAAAAATTAAGTGCAAAAGTTGCTAGATCTAGAGATTTCCTTTAAAATGAGCCATTGAACAACTCTCTACGATGTTCCAGTGCCAAGCTATCTGTGGAAAAGAAGAAAGAAAAAATATCCCGTTTAGGCAGAACGTTGTAGTAGCTGCCACTTTTCTTGATTTTCAAGCCAATATATTTCCCTTGCTGTTCAAGCCAAGGGACAGAAAGTTTTCTATACAGGGGTTTCGGACAAGGCGGTTCTAATGGTGTACTTTTTGTTTTGATCTGACTCCTTTTTTAGGAACTATGGGTTTTTATATTTCTTAACATTGGACGTGATCGTCTCTTACTAGGTTGCTAGCTACCGCTGCGACCCGGATTGCTAGCTACCGCTGCAACCCGGATCAGCCTATATATTTTCCTTGTTTTTCAAGCCAATGGACGGTTCCTAGATAGGGGTACTGGACAATGCGGTTCTACTAGTGAACTTTGTTTTTTGATCTGATTCTAGTTTTAGAAGTTATGGAATTTTTTATTTTTTACTATTGGGCATGATCGTCTCTTACTAGGTTGCTAGCTACCGCTGCAACGCAGATAAAAAAAATTGATTGGTGAATTGAAACTAGAGTAATTGCTGAAAATTTTAATTAAAATAATTTTTATATCATGGATCTCTACAGTCATTATGTAAACGGCAAAAATATTTATGGTGTCGGAGCAATAATTTTAATTTTTTAGTTAAAACTAGAAGAATACCTGAAAATTTTTATATTAGTTTTTATTTTTGATAGTGCCTTGATACTTGGCACGTCGTTTTATGGGAATTAATAATTTTTACAGAATGAAATTTAAATTTGATGTAACTCCAGTGTTTTACACTGTTGCAACTTTGGGAGTATTATATTACTTAGAAAGGAAAAAGAATGTGCCAGTTTTGGATGATATTGGTATAATTGCTGAAAACTGTATTGGGGGTATAAGAGGATTATTTTCCAAAGTAATGGAAGATAAGAACAAGGAAAAGGTAGAATATGTACCAGAAAATGATAAAAATGATAGAAAATGAGCTACATGAAACAAAAGACAAGCAGCAATATAGTTAAATAATGTTTTAAGAGTAAAACGACCATAAATCACTATTAATAAATAATGAAGCCCAAAACGGTGTTTGATGAGGCAATGTTAATTTCCATAGTAAATCGTTAGCCTCAGCCTCTTAGGGAGGTAATTGAAATTAATACATACAAGAAGACCTCGGTTTAAACAAAGATACTGGAAGTATTTTTATAAGCCCAATTTACAATGATTTAATGTAATTGAATTCAATTATCATTCCTCCTCATTTTAAACCAAGATCAATTGAGTTCGTAGGGCTGCCATGGGTTCAAGGAGACAAAAATAGGGACTTTAAGGACTTTTTCTGGCGGAAAAAGATCTTTAGGGACCTTCCTGACATCAAAAAAGGGACCACTGACGAAAATCATTTCCAGCTACTCCAAATGTTCCGTCCAAATGCCAAGTTTGGGTTTGCAACAGACCGCAGCAACTTATCCATGTTTCGTAAACCATACTTTGGTAACACGGGTACTTCGTAAATTAGAAAATTATTCACTTGAGCTAATTCTTTAGTATTGTTCGAACATGGTCTTATACTGGAATTTAAATCCGAGGAAAGCGGAAGTTTCAAGCCAAATATCTTGTGCGTTGTCGGTCCAAAAGTACATAGCCCGATATGTATTCTTCGGTGCACATTCAGACAGCTTGAGTTGTGAGAAGCATTTCTCACATAGATTACATTTAAATGGTCTCGCTTGTCTTTTTCTGCGTTTTCTGCTTCTTCTTCCATGTTATTTTGTGGTATTGTCGTTTTCTGCTTCAATCGTTCTTCTTCCGTCCTTTTTTCAAATCTCTTTGATTTTCGAAATAGCTTCTTCAACTTGAAACGACAGTCGTTTCACAGTCGTTCTTTTGATTAACTTTGGATACGTCCTTGAATGTTATCATAAATATTTTTGAAGTTTACATAATAACTAGCGATTCTAAACTGAAAAATAAGATATATAAAAAATTGAATTTTTTGGCCTGAAAATACTTATTAAATTCTACACCGGGTAGCTATTATGTACTTTATTTCCAACGACTGCATCCAATATGCATCCAATGACTATGACGTCATTGATCAATATTGTACATAATAAATTAAAAAAGGAAAACGCCTACGGCTTTTCGTCTTTGAAATAAGAGACGATCCTCAATTAATCAGACAGCTAACTAGGTTTATAATCTGTTCTTTAACATTAACTTCATTAATCGGATATTTTAATATATCCTATGTGGTCTAAAGGTTGGGATAGTTCTCACCCAGTTGGCTTGAGTTCAATTTCCGTATGGGAAATTTTTACTTATGTTATATATTAAAATTATGATATATGATGATATATGACTTATGAATATAATTAAAATTTCTTAAATGTAGTAAAAATAATTTGTTTTAATTACAAAAGGTTTTTAACCCCATTAATTTCCTTTAAAATGAGCGATTGAACAACTCTCTACGATGTTCCAGTGCAAAGCTATCTGTTGAATTACTAACCTATTCTGTAATTAAGTGGCGTATAAAATTTAGTATTGGCAAGAGGTCGTTCCTTATTATAACGTCTCTTACTAGGTTGGTAGCTACCGCAGCAACCCGGATGAATAAGTAACCTATACTAAAATTAAGTGGTGTATAAAATTTAGTATAGGCAAGAGGTCGCTCCTTATTATAAAAAGAAAGAAAAAAATATGCCGTTTAGGCAGAATGTTGTAGTAACCGCCACTTTTCTTGATTTTCAAGCCAATATATTTCCCTTGCTGTTCAAGCCAAATAACAGAAAGTTTACTATACAGGGGTTTCGGACAAGGCGGTTCTAATGGTGTACCTTTTGTTTTGATCTGACTTTTTTTTAGGAGTTATGGGTTTTTATATTTCTTGAAATTGGACGTGATCGTTTCTTACTAAGTTGCTAGCTACCGCTGCATCCCGGAGGTTGTTAGCTACTGCTGCAACCCGGATTTTCCTAAAAATTGATTCTATTTAAAAAAAATTAAGTCTTTACTGTAATATTCCAATGATCGTCTTTTAATGTAATAACCTATAATATATTTAAGTGGCGTATAAAATTTAGTATAGGCAAGAGGTCGTTCTTTATTATAAAAAGACATCAAAAATGCAGTTTTTGGTGAAAAAATTTATTCTCATTTAGAAATAATTTACTTTAGTTACAAAAGGTTTTTAACCCAATTAATTTCCTTTAAAATGAGCCATTGAACAACTCTCTACGATGTTCCAGTGCAAAGCTATCTGTGGAAAAGGAAAAAAGAAAAAAATATCCCGTTTAGGCAGAATGTTGTAGTAGCAGCCACTTTTCTTGTTTTTCAAGCCAATATATTTCCCTTGATGTTCAAGCCAAGAGACAGAAATTTTACTATACAGGGGTTTCGAACAAGGCGGTTCTAATGGTGTACTTTTTGTTTTGATCTGACTCTTTTTTTAGGAGTTAGGGGGTTTTTATATTTCTTAGCATTGGACGTGATCGTTTCTTACTAGGTTGCTAGCTACTGCTGCAACCCGGACTATCCCTGGATCCACCATATATAAGTTACTATGGGCGAGAGATCGTTCTTTACTTTAAATTTTGAAAAAGAACTTTGCCCTTCGTCTAATTTATCGCACATCTTCTAACCACTCGTGTCTTTACTCATCGTTTTCATTTATGACTCGCTCAGATTCTCTCTTTTGCATATCTTCTCATCACCCGTGTCTTTGCTCTTTATTTTCATTTTTGACTTTATTAGGATCTATGTATATTTCATAGTATTGGACGTGGTCGTCTCTTACTAGGTTGCTTGCTACTGTTGTAACCCAGATTACGAACAGGAAAAAGCCCATAGCTTTTTTCTAGTTTGGATAGTAAGAGACGAAATTCTGAGAATTAAGCAGGTAAGTAAGTAAAATATTGTTCCATACCCAGAAAAGCTCAAAGCGTATTTCCTTGGATTACCTTTTAATTGGTCATTTCAGTTAATATGGGTTAGAAATCGTTCTTTACTATAAAACAAATCTCTACGATGTTCCAGTGCCAAGCTATCTGTGGAAAAGAAGAAGAAGAAGAAAGAAAAAATATCCCGTTTGTGGAGAATAACGTGGTTAAAGTCAATTTTCTTGATTTTCAAGCCAATATATTTTCTTTGTTATTCAAGCCAAAGGGTGGTAAGTTTCCTTTATAGGGGTTTCAGACAAGGCGGTTCTAATGGTGTACTTTTTGTTTTAATCTGACTCTTTTTTAGGAGTTAGGGGTTTTTATATTTCTTAACATTGGACGTGATCGTCTCTTACTAAGTTGCTAGCTAGCGCTGCAACCCGGATAGTAAGAGACGAACCTCAAAGAATCAGGCAGCTTATTATGTCCAATGTATGCAAATTTGTGTTATTTTAATGATCATCTTGTAATTTAACTTTAATATGAAATATGCAGTTTTTTGTAAAAAAAAACTGATTCTATTAAAAATAATTTGTTTTAATTACAAAAGGTTTTTAGCCCCATTAATTTCCCTTAAATGAGCCATTGAACAACTCTCTACGATGTTTCAGTGCCAAGCTATCTGTGGAATTAATAACCTATACTATAATTAAGTTGTGTATAAAATTTAGTATAGGAAAGAGGTCGTGTTTTATTATAAAAAACGATTTATTGATTTTTGGATTTTTGGGAGTTATGGATTTTTATATTTCTTAACATTGAACGTGATCGTCTCTTACTAGGTTGCTAGCTAACGCTGCAACCCGGGTTTACTATGGGGCGTGATCGTCCCTTGCTACGTTGCTAGCTACCACTGCAACCCGGATAGTGAAATGTTATTCCAATGATCGTATTTTAATGTAGAATCAAATGTAACCTTTTATGACGTCATCTATACCACAGACCTCTTTTCTTTTTCCCGTTGCATTAGTTACTATGAGATAGACTTCGGTCCTTACTGTAAGACTTTAGCGATTCTAAACTGAAAAACTAACTCAGTCCAATATATGCAATGGTGTGCTTTTCTAATGATCGTCCTTTAATATAAACTATGGACTAAAGTTCGTTCTTTAATGTAGAAATTCGATGATCGAGCCTTTATGTAACCCGGATAGAAAAATTATTATCATATCTTATATGTAACTTTTATTTTATACGTCTTCGATAGTCTAATGGTAAGTATGCCCACTTGTTACCTGGGAGAAGGGGGTTTGATTCCCCGTTGGGGAGAACTTTTAATATGTTGAATTAAAAGCACTATCTTTTCAATTTAAAATTTAAAAAAGAAACTTGTTTATTTACATTCTAGCTAAAATAATGAACATAATATGAATGAACCACAGTGTTCAGTTTCTTTGGACTTGAGTTCATTTTTTAACTATAAATACAAACAGGAAAAAGCCTACGGCTTTTTCTTCTTTTAAATAGTAAGAGACGAAATTCAAATAATCAAGTAGCTAACTAAGTCCAATGTATTGAATGGTTTGTTATTTCAGTGATCGTCTTTTAATGTAAAATTTTTTGACAAAATTGATTCTACTTTAAAAAGTATTTTATTTTTAATTACAAAAGCGACTAGATGTTGCAATTTCCTTTAAAATGAGGTATTATACAGCTCTCTATGATTTTCCAGTGCCCAGCTAGCTGAGAAGAAAAATCAAGCGGAAAGAAAAAAATATCCCGTTTGTGGAGAATAACGTGGTAAAAGTCAATTTTCTTGATTTTCAAGCCAATATATTTTCTTTGTTATTCAAGCCAAAGGGCGGTAAGTTTCCTTAATAGGGGTTTCGGACAAGGTGGTTCTAATGGTATACTTTTTGTTTTGATCTGACTCTTTTTTTTAGGAGTTAGGGGTTTTATATTTCTTTAAATTGGACGTGATCGTCTCTTACTAGGTTGCTAGCTACCGCTGCAACCCGGAATGTGAGGTGATCGTCTCTTACTAGGTTGCTAGCTACCGCTGCAACCCGGATAATTAAGTTGCGTATAAAATTTATAATAGGGAAGAAGTCGTTCTTTATTATAAGTTCGATTCCCGTTATGGGAAAACTTTTAACTCTATAATCTTCGAACATTTGAACCTTTTATAATTTATAATGATGTATAATATAAATACTGTTAACTATAGTGAAGTTGCCTATGCAAGTTAATATAGGAAGAGTTCGATCTTTATTATAAAAAGTTTCCTATACAGGGGTTTCGGATAAGGCGGTTCTAATGGTGTACTTTTTGTTTTGATCTGACTCCTTTTTTAGGAACTATAGGTTTTTATATTTCTTAACATTGGACGTGATCGTCTCTTACTAGGTTGCTAGCTACCGCTGCAACCCGGATAACAATGTAACACATCAGTAACTATGGGAGAGAGATCGTTCTTTAGTGTAAAAAAAAATATCCCGTTTAGGCAGAATGTTGTAGTAGCTGCCACTTTTCTTGATTTTCAAGCCAATATATTTCCCTTGCTGTTCAAGCCAAGGGTGAGAAAGTTTACTATACAGGGGTTTCGGATAAGGCGGTTCTAATGGTGTACTTTTTGTTTTGATCTGACTCCTTTTTTAGGAACTATAGGTTTTTATATTTCTTAACATTGGACGTGATCGTCTCTTACTAGGTTGCTAGCTACTGCTGCAACCCGGATAACCACGATGACGTCAGTTACAGCTCGGGTTTTGTTCTATGCTATATCATTACAAACAGGAAAAAGCCTACGGCTTTTTCTTCTTTGAAATAGTAAGAGACAAACCTCAAGCAATCAAGTAGCTAACTAAGTCCATTGTATGTAGTGGTATGCTATTCCAATGATCGTCTTTTAATGCATTTTTTAATTTTCTTTAAAATGAGCCATTAAACAACTCTCTGCAATGTCCCAGTGCCAAGCTATCTGTCGATTTACTAACCTATACTAAAATTAAGTGGCGTATGAAATTTAGTATAGGCAAGAGGTCGTTCTTTATTATATTTCCCTTATAGGATTATCGGACAAGGCGATTCTAATGGTGTACTTTTGTTTTGATCTGACTCTTTTTTTTAGGAGTTATGGGTTTTTATATTTCTTAACATTGGAAGTCATCGTCTCTTACTAGGTTGCTAGCTACCGCTGCAACCCGGATGTTAGTTATTCAAGCAAAAGGGCGGTAAGTTTGCTTTATAGGGGTTTCGGACAAGGCGGTTCTAATGGTGTACTTTTTGTTTTGATCTGACTCTTTTTTTAGGAGTTATGGGTTTTTATATTTCTTAACATTGGAAGTCATCGTCTCTTACTAGGTTGCTAGCTACCGCTGCAACCCCGATTTTAATGAAAATGTCTGGAATTTAAATATAAATGTACAAGCATATGCTGTAGTTAAGCTGTCTATGCAAGATAGTATAGGCAAGAGTTCGTTCCTTATCTTAATCACATATATATTATTTATGAGAGGCAGCCTGGCCGAGTGGTCCAAGGCACTGGTGTTAGCCACCAGTCTCTTATCTTAATCACATATATATTATTTATGAGAGGCAGCCTGGCCGAGTGGTCCAAGGCACTGGTGTTAGCCACCAGTCTCTTCGGAGGCGTGGGTTCAAATCTTACCGCTTGTTTACCATTATGTTTGAAATACTGCAGTGTGAAAAGACATCAAAAATGCAGTTTTTGGTGGAAAAATTTATTCACTTTTAGAAATAATTTACTTTAGTTACAAAAGGTTTTTACCCCAATTAATTTCCTTTAAAATGAGCCATTGAACAACTCTCTACGATGTTCCAGTGCCAAGCTATCTCTGGATACAAAAGAAAAAAGAAAAAAAGAAAAAAATATCCCGTTTAGGCAGAATTTTGTAGTAGCTGCCACTTTTCTTGATTTTCAAGCCAATATATTCCCCTTGCTGTTCAAGCCAAGGGACAGAAAGTTTCCTATACAGGGGTTTCGAACAAGGCGGTTCTAATGGTGTACTTTTTGTTTTGATCTGACTCCTCTGTTAGGAACTATGGGTTTTTATATTTCTTAACATTGGACGTGATCGTCTCTTACTAGGTTGCTAGCTACCACTGCAACCCGGATTGCTAGCTACCGCTGCAACCCAGATTTCTTAACATTGGACGTGATCGTCTCTTACTAGGTTGCTAGCTACTGCTGCAACCCGGATTATGTAATATCCAATAATTGTCTTTTAATGTAATCTCTTTGGAGGCACCGCTGCAACCCGGATTATTCTATATCATCACAAACAGGAAAAAGCCTACGGCTTTTTCTTCTTTGAAATAGTAAGAGAAGAACCTCAAGCAATCAAGTAGCTAACATAGTCCAATGTATGCAGTGGTATGTTATTCCAATGATCGTCCTTTAATGTAATTAATATATTGGCCTTAAATATAACTTTACTAGCCTACACTATAGTTAAGTGGCCTATAAAATTTAGTAGAGGCAAGAGGTCGTTCTTTATTATAAAAATGTTCAACCAATGTAAATTTTGCACTTTCTGTCAGTTTCTGAAGGATTGCAGCTTCCGGTATTTAAGGTAAATTATCAACACCAACCGCTTTTTCAGCAAGACGTGCTTCAAGTATTTTATTTAAATCTTCTAGGGTGTATGCACGTATTGTTTTGTAGAGACGGTTGTTCTCTCTTAACCACAACAGTGCTCCATGGACTTTTCTCAGATCTATTAGTGCAGTCCAAACATTCTTGTTGTAAGTAGGCTGACCATTGACAATGACTACAAAACTATCAATGTTAAGAAGTTTTTCAGGCTGAATATCTGCATTTGCTTGCACATCAACAGGTAGATATACTATTCTCCCCTTAAGAGCGTCAACAAGTTCTGTTCTAGGTCTCTTCAATGCAGTTACCTGCCCTAATCTGACGATCGTAAGACAAGGCATTACAAATCGAATCATTGCCATTTCAAAATTATTTAAACACTTTATACATTCCGGTGTACAGTCTATATGAAGGTTATTTAATACTGATCGGACATTCTCCTGACTTTTCAACATTTTCCCAGCACAGTAATCACAGACAGAGAATAAATCTATGACATCCTCTTTCCAACCTGTACAATGAATTAGCTGTTCTCTGTCATCTTTGGGTATGTCCTGTTGTAGGTGTTCAAAAATCGTTGCCATCATTACATACAAACCTTTCTTATTTGAAAGGGATCTTAGACTCTTCAATTGGTATTTTGTCTTTATCTGCTCACAACTGTCACAATGCATTGTGGGGTATACATCCCTGATGTTAGCTACCTTATCAAGGCTCTCACCAAATAATTTTATTATTGTATTTTCATCCACAGAAACTCTAATATTGCTGTCACCGTAAATGAAGTCTTGACTATTATTACGACAGAGTCTACTTGACACTTCTTCTATATAATGACTTAGTTCCTTGTACGAGCCCTCGACTTTTAGTAGATTAATATGTTGTATAATCTTACATTTTGATACTGCCTTATATACGCTATTAATAAAACAGTTCAAGACAGGAAAATGTGGAGCTAGTGCCCTTAGAGAACGCAAATAGCTCTGACATCCCTCATTTGGGCTACAGTATAACGAATGCCCATGCTTTCTTGCGTCCCTGTAATTGATTTCACAATAATCGACGCCGCCAAGGTAGAAATTAACCACTTTGTCAGTTGAAAATTTTAATGCTATATTATTTTCAAGGATATCAAAAAGAATTTGACATAACTCAATATCCGTCGGATAGAGCTTGCAGATATCAGGGTGACATTGCCAAGTAACCTGCTGCCCAATTTTTGGTTTTGATTGTTTACTCAGATTGTTATAGGTGACTTCAGCCATCATAATTTCCTTGTCAGATCTAGATTCAGAGCATTTTTCAATAGTTGTCTCGTACTTTTTAGGACAGTTTGTTCTACTACACAGAGAATTTTTTGCCAAATATTCAGAAGAACTAAAAGAACTGTTTAAAACACAGTTAGAAATGCTTTTTTCTTGAGTTGGTGTTCCAGGAATTTGTTCTAAATCATTAGTCTTACAAACACATTTACTAATAACCCTAACAGGCTCGTTTTCGCCATAATTGAAAAACATTGCTTTTCCTTCGCTGTTGATAGGTATGCTTGTATATATATTTTTATTGCTGCTACATAAACTGCAATTGCTCCTTCCAAAATTAATATACGAATTTTCAAAGAAGTACGCCTCCGTATATTCACTGTGTTGTCGAACATTTTCCATTGCATCTATAAACTGTTCCGCAGTTGCCAATCCATACCTTGGAAGCTTTTCGTTAAACTGACAACATTTCTTTTGGATATTACTATGAAGCTTTGCCAAAGAATTTCTAGCCGACTTTTCAACAGCATCCGCTCTTTCAAAGAGAATTTTAATCTGTAATTTTGAATACTTTTCGTGATCCCGATAAAACATGCGTAAAATGTTTCTCAATTTACAAAGATCAGCCTGCATTTTTGCCATCTTCTTGTATTTCTGAATGTAATTTTTCCCTTTGTCCTTTACGTTCTTCGGTACAACCTCGCAGAGAATTTAATTTTTTCATTATAGATTTTCTCACCCCAGTTACGCTCCTTGATCTTTTGTTTGGCTGTCTCAATTTTTACTTCTCGATACACCTGGACGGTTGAATACCTTTGCTTTTGGTTTTTCTTATATTTGATGCGGTAATCTTCATCATTGTGATAACTATCCTTGAACTTTTGTTTGGCTGTCTCAATTTTTGCATGTCTATAATCTTCATCATTGAGATAACACATCTTGCTGTTTTGTTTTGCTCTCTCAATTATTACTTCTCGATACGCCTGGTCGGTTGAATACCTTTGCTTTTTTCTTTTCAAGTTACTATCTCTGTTGTTTGTGTAGTACTGTTTTTTCAACTTGCGTATAGCTTGCTTGATTGAAACCATTATGTAATTATGAATGAGAACATTTACAGTTCTGACGCTTCTTATATAGTAATTATGACGTCACGGCGTAATGATTTTATTGACGTCATAGCGCAATGATATTATTTCATGACGTCTTCAGAAACAACAATAAATTTTCGTGTTCTTCTATTCACGTCATAGCTCTAATATAAAACTATGACGACATTCAATATTTATCTAGTAGGGTTTCAGACAAGGTAATTCTAATGATGTACTTTTGTTTTGATTTGACTCTATTTTTAGGAGTTTTGTTATATTTCATAGCATTGGACTGATCGTCTCTTACTAGATTGCTAGCTACTGCCGCAACCCAGATTCACATATATATTTGTTTATGAGAGGCAACCTGACCGAGTGGTCCAAGGCACTGGTGTTAGCCACCAGTCTCTTCGGAGGCGTGGGTTCAAATCTTACCGCTGGTATACGATTATGTTTGAAAGACTGCAGTGTGAAAAGACATCGAAAGTGCAGTTTTTGGTGTGAAAAATTTATTCTCTTTTAGAAATAATTTATTTTAGTTACAAAAGGTTTTTAACCCAATTAACTTCCTTTAAAATGAGCTATTGAACAACCCTCTACGATTTTCCAGTACCAAGCTATCTCTGGATACAAAAGAAAAGAGAAAAAAATATCCCGTTTGTGGAGAATAACGTGGTAAAAGTCAATTTGCTTGATTTTCAAGCCAATATATTTTCTTTGTTATTCAAGCCAAAGGGCGGTAAGTTTCCTTAATAGAGGTTTCGGACAAGGCGGTTCTAATGGTGTACTTTTTGTTTTGATCTGATTCCTCTGTTAGGAACTAAGGGTTTTTATATTTCTTAACGTTGGACGTGATCGTCTCTTACTAGGTTGCTAGCTACCGCTGCAACCCGGACTACCACTTAAGCCCTTATTATGTGATAGGTTGCTAGCTACCGATGCAACCTAGATATTCTTATTTCTGCTACTATGGGCTAAGGTTCGTTCTTTCATGTAAAACTAGCAAAACATTTTTTAAGCCTGATGAAGATTTAAATAATGTGTCAAAAGTAAGGTTGCAAGTTGACGATTTTGTTTTGGCCTTATTATAATTGGTATGGTGAAGTAATAATATGCATATGGCTCTTAAAATCATACTTCTTTATGGTTCCATATGGTCTAGTGGCTATGATAGTTAAATTTGACTTAACAGGCTCGGGTTCGATTCCCGGTGTGGGAAAATTTTTAACTCTATAATCTTCGAACATTTGAACCTTTTATAATTTATAATGATGTATAATATAAATACTGTAATCTTAACTATAGTGAAGTTGCGTATGCAAGTTAGTATAGGGAAGAGTTCGATCTTTATTATAATGACTCCTCCCTGAATTGCATTTTCTGGGTCATCTTCAATGTTTTCATCAATATTTTCTGCCTTCAGAATTTCTTTTGCACGTTCTCGGACCCTTTCTTCAAATTCTATATCGCTTTTCCTCTTAACAACAAATTTTTCGTGGTAAGCTACCATGTCGGGATAGTTTACACTTTCAACACAGTAGGTTTCGTAGTTGCTATTTCCACTGACTACTAGTTCATTTTCATTTCTCCAAGGTTTAAACAATTTTAAAAGATCTCCATAATAAGCATTTTTCTTCTCGTCAGTTTCAAATGGGTTTACCTTTCTGTGCTGTATGATATACGGTTTAAAAAGCCTTTTTCTGAGGTAGAAGGACCCGTCAGTTAACATCATATTATCATCAGTACCATTACGCTCCCGTTCATACCAAGACAATAACTGAAAAAGACTGATATTTTCCATATGTTCCGGTCTTTTAGGGTATATATCAATAACCCAGTGGGCAATGTACAGATCACTACTCTGTGGATCGTTTTTAGCAAGCTTTTCAAGCTCCTCATACCTTCTCAGTGTCCTCTTTACCTCGCTCTTTTTCGCAAGGTCAATATATCTAAATTGCCTAGAAATACTATACAATTTAGTACCAAGAAGCCTATCAGCAGCTTCAACTGCTCCAACTTGACGGGTTTTTATGGACTTCAACAAGTAGGACCTTTCTGTGCTGTATGATATACGGTTTAAAAAGCCTTTTTCTGAGGTAGAAGGACCCGTCAGTTAACATCATATTATCATCAGTACCATTACGCTCCCGTTCATTTAGTTAACATGGGCAAGGTGTCGTTCTTTATTGTAATAACTAAATCGAATGTATACAATGATTTATTATTCCACCACCGCAGCCCGGATAGTATGCAAGCTACTGCTGCAACCTGGATTCCAGTTACTATGGGCTATAGTTCGCCCTTTAATGTAATTTCTTGATTTTCAAGCCAATATATTTCCCTTGCTGTTCAAGCCAAGGGACAGAAAGTTTCCTATAAAGGGATTATGGAAAAGGCGGTTCTAATGGTATACTTTTTGTTTTGATCTGACTCGTTTTTTAGGAACTATGGTTTTTTGTATTCCTTAACATTTGACGTGATCGTCTCTTACTAGGTTGATAGCTACCGCTGCAACCCGGATTGTAGTTCAATTACTATAGGCTATAGTTGGTTCTTTACTATAATTATAATGCAACCCGGATTCACATATATATTATTTATGAGAGGCAACCTGGCCGAGTGGTCCAAGGCACTGGTGTTAACCACCAGTCTCTTCGGAGGCGTGGGTTCAAATCTTACCGCTGGTATACGATTATGTTTGAAAGACTGCAGTGTGAAAAGACATCGAAAATGCAGTTTTTGGTGGAAAAACTTATTCTCTTTTAGAAATAATTTATTTTAGTTACAAAAGGTTTTTAACCCAATTAATTTCCTTTAAAATGAGCTATTGAACAACCCTCTACGATGTTCCAGTGCCAAGCTATCTCTGGAAACAAAGAAAAAAAAAAGAAAAAAATATCCCGTTTAGGAAGAATGTTGTAGTAGCTGCCACTTTTCTTGATTTTCAAGCCAATATATTTCCCTTTCTGTTCAAGCCAAGGGACAGAAAGTTTCCTATACAGGGGTTTCGGACAAGGCGGTTCTAATGGTGTACTTTTTGTTTTGATCTGACTCCTTTTTTAGGAACTATGGGTTTTTATATTTCTTAACATTGGACGTGATCGTCTCTTATTAATGGGCAAGGTGTTTTTACAAGAACTCCAATTATTTCTCCGTTTGGTAGCAACTTGAAGCTTGTTACTGTTCCCATTGATCCATTTACTAGCTCCTTAGCAACACAAATATTTCTTTGGAGCATTACACGTGCACCTACTGCAAGTAACAAGCTCATGAAAGAACCGGCTGTTCTTTTTTTGTCGTTGCCAAAGTTCAAAACAGTGTTTGCTGCTTTCTGTTCGATTCGTTTGTCTTCAACAACTGAAGAGAGTTGATCAACTGCAGAAAGTTTAACGTAGTCTGAGCAGCTTTTTGTAAGAAGTAAATCGTTAACTACCATACAATTTTCATTGGTGGGCATAAGAATGACAGGTCTGTTTCCCTCTTCATACAATTTTGAGTAAAGATCTATTATTTCGTCATTTGAAGCTCTGTAGGAGTTCCCAATTTTTCTCTTGTAAAGACTATTCAAATTTTCACCAGTGCAAAACCCCTGTCTAATTTCAGCAAGTGTATTAGCATAACTCTTATCCATCTTTTGTCTCACATTTATGCTTAGTTCCTCATACTCAAATACATGCCAGAGGTTAAAAGTACAAACTGATCCGATCCTGTTTTTTACTTCTAGTCGTGTGAGAGGCATATAAGGAGGATTACCACTTACTGGTCTTAATTGAAGAAAATCTCCCAAAAATACGCAGTTAGCATTACCCATTGGCAAATCAACTGCCAATATTTCTGATAATCTTAAATGAATGTAGGTTAAAAGAAGAGACGAAACCATACTAATTTCATCAATAATAAAAAGTCTTGTCTCCTTAAGTGTCTTTCTCAAAGTAAGAAGTTTTTCAGTGGAGAGAGGTGTGTATTTTGTGGTGTTTTCCTGATCAATAGCTAAACTTAAACAACTATGTATTGTTAAACCATTTATGCTATGTGCAGCAATACCAGTAGGTGCCATAACTACAACGGGACAATCTTCATTCTTGAACTTGTTGCAAAGTAGTCTTCTCACGACACTGATAACCCTAGATTTTCCTGTACCCCCACATCCAGATACAATCAACTTCAAAGATGTTGCACCATTGCGCTTGGTAACTGAGTCTAATTTTTTGTCAACAACTCTCTTTTGATCAATATTGAGCGAATCATAATCATTTTTCAACCTGTCTTCGGTGTCACCATTTAAAATCTGTTTGTTTGCGTCTAACAAATCCTCCATAGCATCTGCTGCTCTGTCAATGACTCCTCCCTGAATTGCATTTTCTGGGTCATCTTCAATGTTTTCATTAATATTTTCTGCCTTCAGAATTTCTTTTGCACGTTCTGGAACCCTTTCTTCAAATTCTATATCGCTTTTCCTCTTAACAACAAATTTTTCGTAGTAAGCTACCATGTCGGGATAGTATACACTTTCAACACAGTAGGTTTCGTAGTTGCTATTTCCACTGACTACTAGTTCATTTTCATTTCTCCAAGGTTTAAACAATTTTAAAAGATCTCCATAGTAAGCATTTTTCTTCTCGTCAGTTTCAAATGGGTTTACCTTTCTGTGCTGTATGATATACGGTTTAAAAAGCCTTTTTCTGAGGTAGAAGGACCCGTCAGTTAACATCATATTATCATCAGTACCATTACGCTCCCGTTCATACCAAGACAATAACTGAAAAAGACTGATATTTTCCATATGTTCCGGTCTTTTAGGGTAGATATCAATAACCCAGTGGGCAATGTACAAATCACTACTCTGTGGATCGTTTTTAGCAAGCTTTTCAAGCTCCTCATACCTTCTCAGTGTCCTCTTCACCTCGCTCTTTTTCGCAAGGTCAATATATCTAAATTGCCTAGAAATACTATACAATTTAGTACCAAGAAGCCTATCAGCAGCTTCAACTGCTCCAACTTGACGGGTTTTTATGGACTTCAACAAGTAGGACATAGTTCGTTGACCAAGACTTTTGCATGCATTATTTACTTCCTCCCACATTGCTTCTATTTCGACACTCTCTGCTTTTGTCATGTAATCGGTAATGTAATACGGTAATTTAGAGCCCAAATGGCCAATATATTGACCATCAATGTTTGCTTGATTAGCAATAAGTAACGTAGGAGAATAGTCATTTATATAACGCTCGTCATCTCTTCGAAGCAGATGATATATTCTTTTTCTTGGCCTTTTACGGTTTGTACCATGAGCCAAGCAGTCAAGGATGTCATATAATTCTGTTCGTTCCTTTGTAGGACGAGGAAAGCCAAACTTACAATACGTAACCCATCTTCCTCTTTTTCTCTTATACTTTCTTTGACAGTATTTATTACAGCGGTGCACTTGATGGTCTTTGACCAGTTTGTGAAGAGTTGGACTAGTCAATCTATGTGGTATTTCACAAGTTATAATACTATTGATATACTGAATCACTTCAGACGCTGTTGATTTCCCAATAATAGGAGCATCTTCAATCCACAACACACAGTGTACATGAGGCGCACCTCGTTTCTGATACTCGATACGCCAGAAATGATCCTTAATTTTACCAAACAAAGGATTTGTCTTTGAACAAATTAGCTCATTAAATATAGGTGTCCATTTTTTGTCAGAGTGCATGGAAACTGCAATTGGATCTAGACACGTCAACTCTGCTGGGGTCATTTTTGCCACACCAGGTAAGTTCTTATGGACAGTCCGTAAATAGTCAATAAATTCAGGAGTGTACCACTCAGCACATGAAACTGTCAGAAACAAAGTCGGTGGACCCAATTGCTCAATCATTGACTTTACTTTATAGGAAAGAGATTGAAAATACTGCCGAGATCCTCTGATTTTTGATTGAACAGAAAACAAAGTCGCTTCCATCTCTCCATCACGGGAATGAAGCCTGTCTATAAAATTGACGAGCATTTTGATTTGGTTTCACAGTCCGCGACATATGACCGACGCTATTACACATGTAAGAGAATTCTTGCAATTGGAAGCTGTGAAAAAGAAACTGTTTGTCAAGACGAAACTTAGTATGTCTGCTAAGAAGCCTTGATTTAAAATATTCTGCATTCCTAATCCGAAATGGTCTTGCCTTGTCACGCAAGCCATATTTGCCTTTCGGGAAAAGATTTGGAAACACTTTTAGATCAAGTTCTTCCTGAAACAAGTCTTCGCTCTCACCTTTTAGTTTCTTGATTTGAAATTGGTCAGTACCAAGATCTTTCATCTGCTTAAAATCTTCAATGAAGTCTTTTGGAACCGCTGAATTGAGAGGCTGGACAGAAAAATGTTCAACCAATGTAGATTTTGCGCTTTCTGTCAGTTTCTGAAGGATTGCAGCTTCCGGTATTTCAGGTAAATTATCAACACCAACCGCTTTTTCAGCAAGACGTGCTTCAAGTATTTTTTTTAAATCTTCTAGGGTGTATGCATGTATTGTTTTATAGAGACTGTTGTTCTCTCTTAACCACAACAGTGCTTCATGGACTTTTTTCAGATCTATTAGTGCAGTCCAAACATTCTTGTTGTAAGTAGGCTGACCATTGACAATGACTACAAAACTATCAATGTTAAGAAGTTTTTCAGGCTGAATATCTGCATTTGCTTGCACATCAACAGGTAGATATACTATTCTCCCCTTAAGAGCGTCAACAAGTTCTGTTCTAGGTCTCTTCAATGCAGTTACTTGCCCTAATCTGACGATCGTAAGACAAGGCATTACAAATCGAATCATTGCCATTTCAAAATTATTTAAACACTTTATACATTCCGGTGTACAGTCTATATGAAGGTTATTTAATACTGATCGGACATTCTCCTGACTTTTCAACATTTTCCCAGCACAGTAATCACAGACAAAGAATGAATCTATGACATCCTCTTTCCAACCTGTACATTGAATTAGTTGTTCTCTGTCATCTTTGGGTATGTCCTGTTGTAGGTGTTCTAAAATCGTGGCCATCATTACATCAAAACCTTTCTTATTTGAAAGGGATCTTAGACTCTTCAATTGGTATTTTGTCTTTATCTGGTCACAACTGTCACAATGCATTGTGGGGTATACATCCCTGATGTTAGCTACCTTATCAAGGCTCTCACCAAATAATTTTATTATTGTATTTTCATCCACAGATACTCTAATATTGCTATCACCGTAAATGAAGTCTTGACTATTATTACGACAGAGTCTACTTGACACTTCTTCTATGTAATGACTTAGTTCCTTGTACGAGCCCTCGACTTTTAGTAGATTAATATGTTGTATAATCTTACATTTTGATACTGCCTTATATACGCTATTAATGAAACAGTTCAAGACAGGAAAATGTGGAGCTAGTGCCCTTAGAGAACGCAAATAGCTCTGACATCCCTCATTTGGGCTACAGTATAACGAATGCCCATGCTTTCTTGTGTCCCTGTAATTGATTTCACAATAATTCAAGCCGCCAAGGTAGAAATTAACCACTTTGTCAGTTGAAAATTTTAATGCTATATTATTTTCAAGGATATCAAAAAGAATTTGACATAATTCAATATCCGTCGGATAGAGCTTGCAGATATCAGGGTGACATTGCCAAGTAACCTGCTGCCCAATTTTTGGTTTTGAATGTTTACTCAGATTGTTATAGGTGACTTCAGCCATCATAATTTCCTTGTCAGATCTAGTTTTAGAGCATTTTTCAATAGTTGTCTCGTGCTTTTCAGGACAGTTTGTTCTACTACACAGAGAATTTTTTGCCTAATATTCAGTAGAACTAAAAGAACTGTTTAAAACACAGTTAGAAATGCTTTTTTCTTGAGTCGGTGTTCCAGGAATTTGTTCTAAATCATTAGTCTTACAAACACATTTACTAATAACCCTAACAGGCTCGTTTTCGCCATAATTGAAAAACATTGCTTTTCCTTCGCTGTTGATAGGTATGCTTGTATATATATTTTTATTGCTGCTACATAAACTGCAATTGCTCCTTCCAAAATTAATATACGAATTTTCTAAGAAGTACGCCTCCGTATATTCACTGTGTTGTCGAACATTTTCCATTGCATCTATAAACTGTTCCGCAGTTGCCAATCCATACCTTGGAAGCTTTTCGTTAAACTGACAACATTTCTTTTGGATATTACTATGAGGCTTTGCCAAGGAATTTCTAGCCGACTTTTCAACAGCATCCGCTCTTTCAAAGAGAATTTTAATCTGTAATTTTGAATACTTTTCGTGATCCTGGTAAAACATACGTAAAATGTTTCTCAATTTACAAAGATCAGCCTGCATTTTTGCCATCTTCTTGTATTTCTTAATGTAATTTTTCCATTTGTCCTTATGCGTTCTTCGGTACAACCTCGCAGAGAATTTAATTTTTTCACTATAGATTTTGTCACCAAAGTAACGATCCTTGATCTTTTGTTTGGCTGTCTCAATTTTTACTTCTCGATATACCTGGACGGTTGAATACCTTTGCTTTTGGTTTTTCTTATATTTGATGCGGTAATCTTCATCATTGTGATAAATCTCCTTGATCTTTTGTTTGGCTGTCTTAATTTTTGCATGTCTATAATCTTCATCAATGTGATAACACATCTTGCTGTTTTGTTTTGCTCTCTCAATTATTACTTCTCGATACGCCTGGTCGGTTGAATACCTTTGTTTTGCTCTCTCAATTATTACTTCTCGATACGCCCGGTCGGTTGAATACCTTTGCTTTTTTCTTTCAAGATACTATCTCTGTTGTTTGTGTAGTACTGTTTTTTCAATTTGCGTGCAGCTTGCTTGATTGAAACCATTATGTAATTATGAATGTGAATATTTACGGTTCTGACGCTTCTTATATAGTAATTATGACGTCACAGCGTAATGATTTTATTGACGTCATAGCGCAATGATATTATTTCATGACGTCTTCAGAAACAACAATATAATTTCGTGTTTTTCTATTCACGTCATAGCTCTAATATAAAACTATGACGACATTCAATATTTATCTAGTAGGGTTTCAGACAAAGTAATTCTAATGATGTACTTTTGTTTTGATTTGACTCTATTTTTAGGAGTTTTGTTATATTTCTTAGCATTGGACTGATCGTCTCTTACTAGATTGCTAGCTACTGCTGTAACCCAGATTCACATATATAGTTATTTATGAGAGGCAACCTGGCCGAGTGGTCCAAGGCACTGGTGTTAGCCACCAGTCTCTTCGGAGGCGTGGGTTCAAATCTTACCGCTGGTATACGATTATGTTTGAAAGACTGCAGTGTGAAAAGACATCAAAAATGCAGTTTTTGGTAGAAAAATTTATTCTCTTTTAGAAATAATTTATTTTAGTTACTATAGATTTTCAACCCAATTAATTTCCTTTAAAATGAGCTATTGAACAACCCTCTACAATGTTCCAGTGCCAAGCTATCTGTGGAAAAGAAAAAAAAGAAAAAAATATCCCGTTTGGGGAGAATAAAGTGGTTAAAGTCAATTTTCTTGATTTTCAAGCCAATATATTTTCCTTGCTGTTCAAGCCAAGGGACAGAAAGTTTCCTATACAGGGGTTTCGGACAAGGCGGTTCTAATGGTGTACTTTTTGTTTTGATCTGACTCCTTTGTTAGGAACTATGGGTTTTTATATTTCTTAACATTGGACGTGATCGTCTCTTACTAGGTTGCTAGCTACCGCTGCAACCCGGAGGTTGCTAGCTACCGCTGCAACCTGGACTACCCGGATTACTATACCTTGGTTTGTTCTTTACTAGGTTTCAGCTATCTCTGTAACCATGATACTTATGAAACTTTTATAATTCCCAGTTTTAATGAACTAGATCGAGCTTTTATGTAACATATTCTGCATTTACGATGAACCATATCAATCCTTTTATTTTATTATTGTATTTTCATCCACAGAAACTCTAATATTGCTATCACCGTAAATGAAGTCTTGACTATTATTACGACAGAGTCTACTTGACACTTCTTCTATATAATGACTTAGTTCCTTGTACGAGCCCTCGACTTTTAGTAGATTAATATGTTGTATAATCTTACATTTTGATACTGCCCTTATATACGCTATTAATAAAACAGGTCAAGACAGGAAAATGTGGAGCTAGTGCCCTTAGAGAACGCAAATAGCTCTGACATCCCTCATTTGGGCTACAGTATAACGAATGCCCATGCTTTCTTGAGTCCCTGTAATTGATTTCACAATAATCCAAGCCCCCAAGGTAGAAATTAACCACTTTGTCAGTTGAAAATTTTAATGCTATATTATTTTCAAGGATATCAAAAAGAATTTGACATAATTCAATATCCGTCGGATAGAGCTTGCAGATATCAGGGTGACATTGCCAAGTAACCTGCTGCCCAATTTTTGGTTTTGAATGTTTACTCAGATTGTTATAGGTGACTTCAGCCATCATAATTTCCTTGTCAGATCTAGTTTTAGAGCATTTTTCAATAGTTGTCTCGTACTTTTCAGGACAGTTTGTTCTACTACACAGAGAATTTTTTGCCAAATATTCAGTAGAACTAAAAGAACTGTTTAAAACACAGTTAGAAATGCTTTTTTCTTGAGTCGGTGTTCCAGGAATTTGTTCTAAATCATTAGTCTTACAAACACATTTACTAATAACCCTAACAGGCTCGTTTTCGCCATAATTGAAAAACAATGCTTTTCCTTCGCTGTTGATAGGTATGCTTGTATATATATTTTTATTGCTGCTGCATAAACTGCAATTGCTCTTTCCAAAATTAATATACGAATTTTCTAAGAAGTACGCCTCCGTATATTCACTGTGTTGTCGAACATTTTCCATTGCATCTATAAACTGTTCCACAGTTGCCAATCCATACCTTGGAAGCTTTTCGTTAAACTGACAACATTTCTTTTGGATATTACTATGAAGCTATGCCAAGCATTTCTAGCCGACTTTTCAACAGCATCCGCTCTTTCAAAGCGAATTTTAATCTGTAATTTTGAATACTTTTCGTGATCCCGATAAAACATGCGTAAAATGTTTCTCAATTTACAAAGATCAGCCTGCATTTTTGCCATCTTCTTGTATTTCTGAATGTAATTTTTTCTTTGTCCTTATGCGTTCTTCGGTACAACCTCGCAGAGAATTTAATTTTTTCATTATAGCTTTTGTCACCCCAGTATCTACCCATTATTCTGGTAGCAACTTTTTTCTTATGTTTGTTTCGGTAATCTATATCATTATCATACCGTTCCTTGCTCTTTTGTTTGGCTGTCTCAATTTTCGCATGTCTATAAACTACATCATTATAATAACGCTGTTTGTCACTATCAATTTTCGCATCTCGATACGCCTGGTCGGTTGAATACCTTTGCTTTTCTCTTTTCAAGATGCTATCTCTGTTTTTTTGGTAGTACTCTTTTTTTAACTTGCGTGTAGCTTGCTTGATTGATACCATTATGTAACCATTAGTTGAATTTTTATGTCCCGTATCAAGTATCAAGATACTAACAAAAAATTAAACTAATTTTTAAATTTTCAGGTATTTTTCTAGTCTAAATTAAAAGATTAAAACTATTGTTCAGACACCATAAATATTTTTGCAGTTTATAACTTTCGCGATTCTGAACTAAAAACGAAAATAAAATAAAAATTATTTTTTTCAATTTTTACGTCACGTCGCTCATTAAGTCATATATGGTTATTAGTACACAATAGGTTTTAGATATTACGTCATGTCACTTATTACGTCATATATGGTTATTCGTAAATAATAGGTAAAATATTCGTTCTTTATTATAATTACGTCACATATGGTTATATTTTAATGTATTATTACAAACAGGAAAAAGCCTACGGCTTTTTCTTTTTTGGAATAGTAAGAGACGAACCTCAAAGAATCAGGATGCTAACTAAGTCCAATATAACCAATGGTTTGTTCTTCTAATGATCATCTTTTAATTTGGCGTTACTTACTAGGTTGCTAGCTACCACTGCAACCCGGATTATGTAATTAATAGGTTGCTAGCTACCGCTGCAACCTAGATATTCTTATTTCTGCTACTAAGGGCTAAGCTTCGTTCTTTACTGTAAATTATATATAAAAAAAAACTAATTGAAAAAAACCATTTATGATGAACTATTTCGGTCCTTTATGTAAATTTTTTAGGAGCTATGGGTTTTTATATTTCTTAACATTGGACGTGATCGTCTCTTACTAGGTTGCTAGCTACCGCTGCAACCCGGAGGTTGCTAGCTACCGCTGCAACCTGGACTACCCGGATTACTATACCTTGGTTTGTTCTTTACTAGGTTTCAGCTATCTCTGTAACCATGATACTTATGAAACTTTTATAATTCCCAGTTTTAATGAACTAGATCGAGCTTTTATGTAACATATTCTGCATTTACGATGAACCATATCAATCCTTTTATTTTATTATTGTATTTTCATCCACAGAAACTCTAATATTGCTATCACCGTAAATGAAGTCTTGACTATTATTACGACAGAGTCTACTTGACACTTCTTCTATATAATGACTTAGTTCCTTGTACGAGCCCTCGACTTTTAGTAGATTAATATGTTGTATAATCTTACATTTTGATACTGCCCTTATATACGCTATTAATAAAACAGGTCAAGACAGGAAAATGTGGAGCTAGTGCCCTTAGAGAACGCAAATAGCTCTGACATCCCTCATTTGGGCTACAGTATAACGAATGCCCATGCTTTCTTGAGTCCCTGTAATTGATTTCACAATAATCCAAGCCCCCAAGGTAGAAATTAACCACTTTGTCAGTTGAAAATTTTAATGCTATATTATTTTCAAGGATATCAAAAAGAATTTGACATAATTCAATATCCGTCGGATAGAGCTTGCAGATATCAGGGTGACATTGCCAAGTAACCTGCTGCCCAATTTTTGGTTTTGAATGTTTACTCAGATTGTTATAGGTGACTTCAGCCATCATAATTTCCTTGTCAGATCTAGTTTTAGAGCATTTTTCAATAGTTGTCTCGTACTTTTCAGGACAGTTTGTTCTACTACACAGAGAATTTTTTGCCAAATATTCAGTAGAACTAAAAGAACTGTTTAAAACACAGTTAGAAATGCTTTTTTTCTTGAGTCGGTGTTCCAGGAATTTGTTCTAAATCATTAGTCTTACAAACACATTTACTAATAACCCTAACAGGCTCGTTTTCGCCATAATTGAAAAACAATGCTTTTCCTTCGCTGTTGATAGGTATGCTTGTATATATATTTTTATTGCTGCTGCATAAACTGCAATTGCTCTTTCCAAAATTAATATACGAATTTTCTAAGAAGTACGCCTCCGTATATTCACTGTGTTGTCGAACATTTTCCATTGCATCTATAAACTGTTCCACAGTTGCCAATCCATACCTTGGAAGCTTTTCGTTAAACTGACAACATTTCTTTTGGATATTACTATGAAGCTTTGCCAAGCATTTCTAGCCGACTTTTCAACAGCATCCGCTCTTTCAAAGCGAATTTTAATCTGTAATTTTGAATACTTTTCGTGATCCCGATAAAACATGCGTAAAATGTTTCTCAATTTACAAAGATCAGCCTGCATTTTTGCCATCTTCTTGTATTTCTGAATGTAATTTTTTTCTTTGTCCTTATGCGTTCTTCGGTACAACCTCGCAGAGAATTTAATTTTTCATTATAGCTTTTGTCACCCCAGTATCTACCCATTATTCTGGTAGCAACTTTTTTCTTATGTTTGTTTCGGTAATCTATATCATTATCATACCGTTCCTTGCTCTTTTGTTTGGCTGTCTCAATTTTCGCATGTCTATAAACTACATCATTATAATAACGCTGTTTGTCACTATCAATTTTCGCATCTCGATACGCCTGGTCGGTTGAATACCTTTGCTTTTCTCTTTTCAAGATGCTATCTCTGTTTTTTTGGTAGTACTCTTTTTTTAACTTGCGTGTAGCTTGCTTGATTGATACCATTATGTAACCATTAGTCGAATTTTTATGTCCCGTATCAAGTATCAAGATACTAACAAAAAATTAAACTAATTTTTAAATTTTCAGGTATTTTTCTAGTCTAAATTAAAAGATTAAAACTATTGTTCAGACACCATAAATATTTTTGCAGTTTATAACTTTAGCGATTCTGAACTAAAAACGAAAATAAAATAAAAATTATTTTTTTCAATTTTTACGTCACGTCGCTCATTAAGTCATATATGGTTATTAGTACACAATAGGTTTTAGATATTACGTCATGTCACTTATTACGTCATATATGGTTATTCGTAAATAATCGGTAAAATATTCGTTCTTTATTATAATTACGTCACATATGGTTATATTTTAATGTATTATTACAAACAGGAAAAAGCCTACGGCTTTTTCTTTTTTGGAATAGTAAGAGACGAACCTCAAAGAATCAGGCTGCTAACTAAGTCCAATATAACCAATGGTTTGTTCTTCTAATGATCATCTTTTAATTTGGCGTTACTTACTAGGTTGCTAGCTACCACTGCAACCCGGATTATGTAATTAATAGGTTGCTAGCTACCGCTGCAACCTAGATATTCTTATTTCTGCTACTAAGGGCTAAGCTTCGTTCTTTACTGTAAATTATATATAAAAAAAAACTAATTGAAAAAAACCATTTATGATGAACTATTTCGGTCCTTTATGTAAATTTTTTAGGAGCTATGGGTTTTTATATTTCTTAACATTGGACGTGATCGTCTCTTACTAGGTTGCTAGCTACCGCTGCAACCAGGATTGCTATGGATTACAGTTCGTTCCTTATTGTACGTTTGCGGAGAATAACGTGGTTAAAGTAAATTTTCTTGATTTTCAAGCCAATATATTTCCCTTGCTGTTCAAGCCAAAGGGCGGTTAGTTTCCTTTAAAGGGGTTTCGGACAAAGCGGTTCTAATGGTGTACTTTTTGTTTTGATCTGACTCCTTTTTTAGGAACTATGGGTTTTTACATTTCTTAACATTGGACGTGATCGTCTCTTACTAGGTTGCTAGCTACCGCTGCAACCCGGATTACTAACCTATACTATAGTTAAGTGGCCTATGTAATTTAGTATAGGCAAGAGGTCGTTCTTTATTATAATCAGACACCATAAATATTTTTGCAGCTTATAACTTTAGCGATTCTGAACTAAAAACGAAAATAAAATAAAAATTAATTTTTTCAATTTTTACGTCACGTCGCTCATTAAGTCATATATGGTTATTAGTACACAATAGGTTTAAGATATTACGTCATATCACTTATTACGTCATATATGGTTATTAGTAGATAATCGGTAAAATATTCGTTCTTTATTATAATTTACTACAAGCCCTTTTTAGGAACTATGGGTTTTTATATTGCTTAACATTGGACGTGATCGTCTCTTACTAGGTTGCTAGCTACCGCTGCAACCCGGATATCATTACAAACAGGAAAAAGCCTACGGCTTTTTCTTCTTTGAAATAGTAAGAAACGAACCTCAAGTAACTACCCCTGGAACCACCATTTATCAGTTACTATGGATGAGAGATCGTTCTTTACTGTAGTTTATTTTTAATTACAAAAGTGACTAGATGTTGCACTTTCCTTTAAAATGAGCTATTATACAGCTCTCTATGATTTTCCAGTGCCCAGCTAGTTGAGGAGGAAAATCAAGCGGAAAGAAAAAGATATCCCGTTTGTGGAGAATAACTTGGTTAAAGTCAATTTTCTTGATTTTCAAGCCAATATATTTTCTTTGTTATTCAAGCCAAAGAGTGATAAGTTTCCTTAATAGGGGTTTTGGACAAGGTGGTTCTAATGGTGTAATTTTTGTTTTGATCTGACTCTTTTCTCAGGAGTTAGGGGTTTTTATATTTCTTAACATTGGACGTGATCGTCTCTTACTATGTTGCTAGCTACCGCTGCAACCCGGATTGCTAGCTACCGCTGCAACCCGGAAAATACGATAAAATAATAATATGCATGTGGTTCTTAAATCAAGCTGTTTTATAGTCCCATATGGTGTAGCGGATAGGATAGCTGGCTTTGATCTAGAAGGCCCGGGTTCGATTCCCGGTATTTGAAAATTTTTAACTCTATAATCTTCGAACATTAGAAGCTCTAAACCTTTTATAATTTATAATGAACCACATCGATCCTTTATGTAATGGTATACGATTATGTTTGAAAGACTGCAGTGTGAAAAGACATCGAAAATGCAGTTTTTGGTGGAAAAATTTATTCTCTTTTAGAAATAATTTATTTTAGTTACAAAAGGTTTTTAACCCAATTAATTTCCTTTAAAATGAGCTATTGAACAACCCTCTACGATGTTCCAGTGCCAAGCTATCTCTGGAAACAAAGAAAAAAAGAAAAAAAGAAAAAAAATATCCCGTTTAGGAAGAATGTTGTAGTAGCTTCCACTTTTCTTGATTTTCAAGCCAATATATTTCCCTTTCTGTTCAAGCCAAGGGACAGAAAGTTCCCTATACAGGGGTTTCGGACAAGGCGGTTCTAATGGTGTACTTTTTGTTTTGATCTGACTCCCTTTTTAGGAGCAATGGGTTTTTATATTTCTTAACATTGGACGTGATCGTCTCTTACTAGGTTGCTAGCTACCGCTGCAACCCGGATCTTTGAAAAAGTAAGAGACGAACCTCAAACAATTAAGTAGATAACCAAGTCTGATGTATGCAATGTTTTGTTATTCCAACGATCGTCTTTTAAAGTATTAATTAATGGCGTCATAGTGCAAGTGTCTAGCACGATCGGCCGTTAATCGAAAGGTTGGTGTTTCAAGGCCACCCGGGGTCGATTTCTTTTAGTTTGTAATTCAGCTATAAATAAAACAATGATAAAGATGATGCTTAGAACATTCCAATTTACAGTATCGATCCTTTATGTAAAATATTTATGAGAGGCAGCCTGGCCGAGTCGTCCAAGGCACTGGTGTTAGCCACCAGTCTCTTCGGAGGCGCGGGTTAAAATCTTTACCGCTGGTATACGATTATGTTTGAAAGACTACAGTGTGAAAAGACATCAAAAATGCAGTTTTTGGTGGAAAAATTTATTCTCTTTTAGAAATAATTTATTTTAGTTACAAAAGATTTTTAACCCAATTAATTTCCTTTAAAATGAGCTATTGAACAACCCTCTACGATGTTCCAGTGCCAAGCTATCTTTGGAAAAGAAAAAAAGAAAGAAAAAAATATCCCGTTTAGGCAGAATGTTGTAGTAGCTGCCACTTTTCTTGATTTTCAAGCCAATATATTTCCCTTGCTGTTCAAGCCAAGGGACAGAAAGTTTCCTATACAGGGGTTTCGGACAAGGCGGTTCTAATGGTGTACTTTTTGTTTTGATCTGACTCCTTTGTTAGGAACTATGGGTTTTTATATTTCTTAACATTGGACGTGATCGTCTCTTACTAGGTTGCTAGCTACCGCTGCAAATCGGATTACTATAGAGTTCAATACCATGAACTGTTTGATTGCTTCAAAATTCAAATATCTTTGAAAAAAATGCTGCATGAAAATGCATCAAAAATGCAATTTTTTTGACAAAATTGATTCTACTTTAAAAAGTAATTTATTTTTAATTACAAAAGGCACTAGATGTTGCAATTTCCTTTAAAATGAGCTATTATACAGCTCTCTATGATTTTCCAGTGCCCAGCTAGCTGAGAAGGAAAATCAAGCGGAAAGAAAAAAATATCCCGTTTGTGGAGAATAACGTGGTAAAAGTCAATTTGCTTGATTTTCAAGCCAATATATTTTCTTTGTTATTCATGCCAAAAGGCGGTAAGTTTTCTTTATAGAGGTTTCGGACAAGGCGGTTCTAATGGTGTACTTTTTGTTTTGATCTGACTCTTTTTTTAGGAGTTGGGGGGTTTTATATTTCTTTACATTGGAGGTGATCGTCTCTTACTAGGTTGCTAGCTACCGCTGCAACCCGGATTATTTTATTTAAAATTTTCAGGAATAATTCTAGTTTCAGTTGACAAATAAGATTTTTTTCTTCAAGGAATCGAGCAGCTAACTAAGTCCAATATATACAATGGTATGTTCTTCGAATGATCTCTTTTAATTAGGTTCCTAGCTACCGCTGCAAACCGGAACTATTAAAAAATATTTTATCTTTAATTACAGAAGGAACTAGATGTAGCAAGTTTTACTATTGAGACGAGTCGCTCTTACTATACAACATATAGTTCGTTATCACGAACTGTTTGCTTTGATGTATCTATTGGTACCAAGATTTTGTTCTTTAGAGTTTCAGTTACAATTGAGACAAGTAGCTATTATTACTATAGATTTCAATACCATGAACTGTTTGATTGCTTTAAAATTCAAATATCTTTGAAAAGACTGCAGTATGAAAATACATCAAAAATACAATTTTTTTGACAAAATTGATTCTACTTTAAAAAGTATTTTATTTTTAATTACAAAAGTGACTAGATGTTGCAATTTCCTTTAAAATGAGCTATTATACAGCTCTCTATGATTTTCCAGTGCCCAGCTAGTTGAGGAGGAAAAAAAAGCGGAAAGAAAAAAATATCCCGTTTGTGGAGAATAACGTGGTTAATGTCAATTTTCTTGATTTTCAAGCCAATATATTTTCTTTGTTATTCAAGCCAAAAAGTGATAAGTTTCCTTTATAGGGGTTTTGGACAAGGCGATTCTAATGGTGTAATTATTGTTTTGATCTGACTCTTTTCTTGGGAGTTAGGGGTTTTTATATTTCTTAACATTGGACGTGATCGTCTCTTACTATGTTGCTAGCTACCGCTGCAACCCGGATCCTTTCAAGCAAGACCATATTTTTTCAAGGTTTAAAATTATTATGTGCACAATACCCCGTGTCGAGTATCTAAAACCTAGCAAAAAACAAAACTAATTTTAAAATTTTCAGGTATTCATCTTGTTTGAATTACAAAATTAGTATTATTGGTTAGACACCATAAATATTTTTGCAGTTTACATAATAAGTTTAGCGATTCTGAACTGAAAACTAAACTAATTGGAATTATAAGACAATAATATGGAGATACGTATTTTACGTTTTACAAACCAAAAAAAGTTTGGTTCCAGGATACAATAATAACTTTGAACTGAGATGAAAAAATTTTTCTTCCAGGAGACAAAAAGCAAAACTAATTTTAGAATTTTCCTGTATTTTTGTTGTTTAAGTTAAAAAATTACTATTACTGATTAGACATCATAAATATTTTTGCAGTTTACATAATAATTTTAGCGATTAAGCCAAAATGAAAATTTTGGTTCCAGGAGTATCGGTTACTATTGAGACAAGTAGCTATTATTACTATAGAGTTCATTACCATGAACTGTTTGATTGCTTCAAAATTCAAATATCTTTGAAAAGACTACAGTATGAAAATACATCAAAAATGCATTTTTTTTTGACAAAATTGATTCTACTTTAAAAAGTATTTTATTTTTAATTACAAAAGGCACTAGATGTAGCAATTTCCTTTAAAATGAGCTATTATACAGCTCTCTATGATTTTCCAGTGCCCAGCTAGCTGAGGAGGAAAAAAAAGCGGAAAGGAAAAAATATCCCGTTTGTGGAGAATAACGTGGTAAAAGTCAATTTTCTTGATTTTCAAGCCAATATATTTTCTTTGTTATTCAAGCCAAAGGGCGGTAAGTTTTCTTTATAGGGTTTTCGGACAAGGCGGTTCTAATGGTGTACTTTTTGTTTTGATCTGACTCTTCTTTTAGGAGTTGGGGGGTTTTATATTTCTTAACATTGGAGGTGATCGTCTCTTACTAGGTTGCTAGCTACCGCTGCAACCCGGAAAAACGAAAATAAAATAAAAATTAATTTTTTCAATTTTTACGTCACGTCGCTCATTAAGTCATATATGGTTATTAGTACACAATAGGTTTTAGATATTACGTCATGTCACTTATTGCGTCATATATGGTTATTAGTAGATAATCGGTAAAATATTCGTTCTTTATTATAACTTACCCCAAAGAAACATCCTCCACGGAAAGATTCTCCGAAGTAACCCCCTCCTCCAGCCCCCCCACCAGAAAAAAATTCTTCTTGAAAATGTCTGTTTACTTCCCAATAACCAATACAATATGTAAGCAATGGGCAAAGTTCATAACTTGCAGCCCTTCCCCTAGGAACTGTGGGGGATTAAGTCATCCTAAAAGACACATTTATTATATTTTCGACTATGCTGAACAAAATAGCTATCTCAAAGTTTTAATTGGGTGACTTTGAGTTAAAAATGAGCGTGGGAGGGGGCCTAGTTGCCCTCCATTTTTTGGTCACTTAGAAAGGGCACTAGAACTTTTAGTTTCCGTTCCAATGAGCCCTCCTACGATATCCTACGAGCACTGGGTCAATACGATTACCCCTGGGGAAAAAAAACAAACAAATAAACGTGATCTTTCTTCTGGCAAAAAATGCAAAATTCCACATTTTTGTAGATAGGAGCTTGAAACCTCCACAGTAGGGTTCTCTGATACGCTGAATATGATGGTGTGAATTTCATTAAGGTTATATAACTTTTAGGGGGTCTTTCCCCCTTTTTTCGAAAATCAGCCAAATTTTCTAAGGCGCGTAACTTTTGATGGGTAATATTAAACTTGATGAAACTTATATATTTGAAATCAGAATTAAAATCTGATTCTTTTGATGCATCTATTGGTACCAAAATTTCGTTTTTTAGAGTTTCGGTTACCATTGAGCCGGGTCGCTCCTTACTTACAGTTCGTTACCACGAACTGTTTGATATTTGTTATTTTATTTTAAAACTAGTCAAAGAGCCTGTAGAACGATTAAAAAACCATGCTGTATACGGTCTTGTAAGGAAAATAGACGAAAATATTTTGCAACTTCCCCAAAAAATTTTAAGTAGCCTCCATCCCAGCTCGAGAAAAAGAAAACTTTTCCTGAAAGTTCCAACTCAATCCCCAAAATGAGGAGCAAAACAGAATATATTCACGAAAGGGCTTATAAAAATCGTACCTTTTTAATGAAATTAGGAGAGGGTCCATTTGGAAGAACATTGCCACATCTGATGCCTTTTTAAAAAAAAAGACCCATTCACAATGAGATTTGCCTAATACCTGGACTTCGCTAGTGCTAAAATGAGCCAATCAGATTTTTTTGCATAGTTTTTTTATTGGCCCAAAAATTCTACAAAGGATTCTGATCGGCTAAAATTAGCGCTAGCTTAGTTTCGGTATTAATAAAATCTCGTTGTGAATGAGCAGTAACGAAATATAAAGTTAAAATAAATGCAATTTTGACAGAAACGGCATCTTCATATGGAAAATGATATAACACGCGTATCTTTTGAAAAGTTGCTTCTCTAAGGTATGGTGTCATGTTTATGACTCCGCTACCTCATTCTCTGAAATATCGTCATTTATTTTTGAAGTGTCGTCATAGGCTGGTTTTTAGAGTATTCCTTGTATTACATTTTTTTTTCAAAACACGTTTTTAAATTTCCAGTTACTATGGGGTGGAGTTCGATCTTTACATGGTTGCTCCTAAGGGAGCAACCATAATAAAATACCATTTTCATTGTGATTTTTTTTTCAGAAAAAGGCGGCATAGAAAAACGTCTTTTTTTCCATAGGTTAGACTTTCCCCAAAGAAAGCCAGTTAAATTTGCCTGACTTGCCATTTGAGCCTTAAAAGTGCCAGCGGAGATTTAAGCTGCCAGAAGAAGTAAAAACGCACAAATGACTTACCTGAAAAACCATAATGAAAAAATGCTTAAGGATTTTGTTAACCTTCGATGACGTGCTCATTTTCTTTGCTCTCCGAGAGATGTTGGGCCATTAATCTTGTAGAAGAGAAAAAATGATAAAGGTGTAAATGTGCTACACCCAAAACAAAACATTGTGTTTCCTAATGCAAATTATCATTAAGAAAAATTCGCTGTCAACATTGGCTGTCGGCAGCTCTTCTCTACAGAAAATCTTAAAACATAGTAATGCCAGCGGTTCGGAAAAATCCAGATATTAAAAAAAAAACCTGGAAGTAAAATTTTTCACAAGAAACAAAAACAGTTGTTATAGTTTTTGGGCTCAGTGGCTTCAATGCGATGCAATATGGTTTTTCAGTACACATTTCCATAAATATTTCTTATTTTCTTTCTTAAAATACCTATCTTAAATAGTTCTTTTTTTCCAACCTGTTGTGTGTCTGGACCATCTCCTGTAAATTACAATCCTATTCATTCTGTAGAGGAAGAGTTGTGAGAAAGACAAACTTTAGCGTAAAGAGCGAGGCGTTGAGGAGGGGACAGCACCTTTCATATACGGAATAATTTCTGTTCGTTTTAAGTTTTAACGTTGTTCCTTACTTTCAGTTAAAAAAACTTGTTTTTTTATTTAATTTTTGAACGTTTTTAAATTAATTCAGGTTTTAATTTTAGCTTACCGTGCATGGATAATTAAAAAAAAGAAAAAAATTGAATATTAATTTTACTTTTATTTGGTTAAATAGCTTTCTCGAAAATTGTTTAATTTTATTTACGAACGTTTTTATTAGTAATAAATATACGTTACTTACGAATTAACTTACGTAACGAACTTCTATATTCATATATTTTTAATACACATATTAGAGGATTCGCCCCCTAGTCAATACCTTGCTCTTTAAGCTAAAGTCCGAATTTTGTTCCAATTCTTTAAGAGTGACCTCTTAATCACAAATTCCGTTAATTAGAATAAATAGCTCTTATGAAAGTACTAAAAAATCTTTGGCTTAAAGAGCGAGGTATTGACTAGGGGGTGAACCCAATCATATACGTAATGTTTTCTGTCCTTTTAAGTTTTGATGTTGCTCCTCACTTTCAGTTGGAACACTTTTTTTTTATATTATTTCTGATCTTTTTTTTAAATAATGCTGGGAAATTCGGCGAGCCCTTCATAGCAATGTCCCTTCCCCCATGAAAACTTTCTTCGTGGAAAGATCCTCCCACATAACCCCCGACCCCCCCCCCCCCCCGACAGGACCCACTACCAGAAAAAATACCCCCTGAAAACGTCTGTATACTTCCCAATAACCAATACTATATGTTAACATTGGGTAAAGTTCATAACTTTCAGCCCTCCCCCCGGGGATTTCGGGGGATTAAGTCATCCTATAAGACATAGTTATCATATTTTCGACCCTGCTGAACAAAATGGCTATCTCAAAATTTTGATCGGGTGACTTTGGGAAAAACATTAGCGTGGTAGGGGGCCTGGTTGCCCTCTATTTTTTGGTCACTTAAAAAGGGCACTAGAACTTTTTATTTCCGTTCCAATGAGCCCTCCCACGATATTCTACGACCACCGGATTGATACAATCACCCCTGAAAAAAAAAAACAACAAAAAAAACAAATAAACACGCATCCTTGATCTTTCTTCTGGCAAAAAAAATGCAAAATTCCACATTTTTGTAGATAAGAGCTTGAAACCTCTGCAGTAGGGTTCTCTGATACGCTGAATATGGCGGTGTGATTTTCATTAACGTTCTATAACTTTTATGGGGTCTTTCCCCCTTTTTTCGAAAATCAGGAAAATTTTCTCAGGTGCGTAACTTTTGATGGGTAGGACTAAACTTGATGAAACTTGTATATTTGAAATCAGCATTAAAATCTGATTCTTATGATGTATCTATTGGTATCAAAATTCCGTTTTTAGAGTTTCGGTTACCATTGAGCCGGGTCGCTCCTTACTTACAGTTCGTTACCACGAACTGTTTGATTATCTTCTCAAAAGATATGTGTTCCACATCTTGTATATGAAGATGCAATTTTTGTTAAAAATTACATTTTATTTTAATATTACGTTTTTGTACTTATAACAGGCACTAGATACAGCAATTCCTTTTCAAATGAGCCCTTAAACGTCTCTTTATGATGTTTCAGCGTCTCAAATGCGGTGACAGGAAAAAAAGAAGGAAAGAAAAATTGAGGCACATTACTGCTTCCTGTGCGAAAGTGATTTTCCTTGTTGCTCTGCAAGGGGACTGTAATTCTCCGAAATAGGATTTTCGGCTATGGTGATTCTGATAGTACACCCTTTATTTTGATCCGACATGATTTTTGGGGGGTTTTCAGGCTATTTTTCGAAATTCCTATGAATTTTTTTTCGCAACGACTTTTATAATTAAGATTAATTGAAATAATAGTTGTCATCTCTGAATGGTGTTTTTTCCTCGCTCGACATTTTTTTTTATTTTTTATTATTAACGAGTTTTTGAATTTGGCTTACAATGGGCTAGGGTTACTTCTTTACTAGGCAGTCCCCAAGAGATCAACCATGAACCAATGAGATATAGTCGCTCGCTTTTGGACAAAAAACAAGAGAGAAAAACGCATGCTCTCTTATGGGCATCCAAACACCAAGTGGTTGGTGACTTGTCTTATATCTGCTCTCTGGGAAAACTGTTCTTTAATTCGATTTTTAGCCTACAAAGCTAAGAAACGTCATGGTATTCAGATTAGCTGTTGACTAACATCTCACCGACACTCAAAATTAAATAAAGTAAAATAGTATTTTCTTGAATCATTCACAATTATTTCTTGTTGGATACTAGATTTCTGTTCGCTCTTTGTTTCTGTAGATCGTTTCATAGGGTTATACAATCATGAACCCTTAGACAGTTTTTTCACTGCCTTGTTTCTCATGCTTTTTTTTACTCACTGTCTTGCAGCTGCCTGCTTTTTCTCTATTTATTTTTCACCGGCGTTAATTCACCGAAATTAGAAGGAGAGGGGCTATTCTCAAAATTTTGAAGAATGTATTTTCAAAATATGAGAAGGGGGCTTTTTTCCGTGAAAATACCCAAAAAAAGCTGTTTTAAACGAAAATACCAAAAAAGTTGTTTTCCACAATCTAGGGGGGAATCCTGGGATGAAGGAAAATACCCCCTCTCCCAAATTTAGGGGGCTTTTTTCCGTGAAAATACCCAAAAAAGCTGTTTTAAATGAAAATACCAAAAAAGTTGTTTTCCACAATCTAGGGGGATCCTGGGATGAAGGAAAATACCCCCTCTCCCAAATTTAAGCCACTATTATGTTTCTATTTTTTCCTTTCCATTTGATGCTTTTTAAGTAAAAAATAATTTATGCCCTTTTTGCAGATCGTTCCAAAAGATTACAAAACCATGGAAGCCTTAGCCCGTTCAATTGACAAGAATGTTTTATCTAGTCATTTGGATGAAAACGAAAGATCTGACGTTTTTGACGCCATGTTCTCAGTCTCGGCGTCACCTGGAGAGAAAATTATCCAGCAAGGAGATGAAGGTGACAATTTTTACGTCATCGACTCTGGTGAAGTTGAGGTAAAGTTGACTTGTAGTGTTCTTACTTGTCTTATTTATCCTAATTATTCTTACGCCAGTAATGGCGATGATACAATTAGTCTTGGCAGTTTCCTTTCTCCCCTTATAAAACGGTTGGAAGTCTTTTTAAAGGAGATTAAAGATGGCATTTTAAGGATAATTATGTTGCAATAGCGTTGCTCTTAACTGCTGATGAAAAGACATCAAAAAAGCAGTTTTTGGTGTAAAAATTTATTCTCTCTTAGAAATAATTTATTTTAGTTACTATAGATTTGTAACTCAATTAATTTCCTTTTAAATGAGCTATTGAACAACTTTCTACGATGTTCCAGTGCCAAGCTATCTCTGGAAAACAAGAAAAAAAGAGAAAGAAAAAAATATGCCGTTTGTGGAGAATAACGTGGTTAAAGTCAGTTTTCTTGATTTTCAAGCCAATATATTTCCCTTGCTGTTCAAGCAAAGGGACAGAAAGTTCACTCTACAGGGGTTTCGGATAAGGCGGTTCTAATGGTGTAATTTTTGTTTTGATCTAATTCCTTTTTTTAGGAGCTATGAGTTTTTATATTTCTTAACATTGGACGTGATCGTCTCTTACTAGGTTTCTAGCTACCGCTGCAACCCGGATTAGTATAGGCAAGAGGTTGTTCTTTATTATAGCCATTGAACAACTCTCTCCGATGTTCCAGTGCCAAGCTATCTCTGGAAACAAAAAAAAAAAGTATCCCGTTTAGGCAGAATGTTGTAGTAGCTGCCACTTTTCTTGATTTTCAAGCCAATATATTTCCCTTGCTGTTCAAGCCAAGGGAAAGAAAGTTTACTATACAGGGGTTTCGGACAAGGCGGTTCTAATGGTGTACTTTTGAATTTGATCCGATTCCTTTTTTTAGGAGCTATGGGTTTTTATATTTCTTAACATTGGACGTGATCGTCTCTTACTAGGTTGCTAGCTACCGCTGCAACCCGGATAGCTACCGCTGCAACTCGGATTATATTTCTTAACATTGGATGTGATCGTCTCTTACTAGGTTGCTGGCTACCGCTGCAACCCGGAAATTCAATAATCGAGCCTTTATGTACTAACTACATCCAACGACTAAGACGTCATTGATCAATATTGTATATAAAAATTAATTTGCAACCCTGATTTTACTATGGGGAGTGATCGTCTCTTACTAGGTTGCTAGCTACTGCTGCAACCCGGATCTAGTAAATTTATCATTTACTATAGGCAATAATTCTAATAACATTGGAAATTATGTACATTACTTTATCATTAACTATAATTAAGTTGAGTATCTAATCTACTATAGGCAAGAGTTCATTCTTTATTCTAAAAGTTTTAGTTACTATGTGCCTTGGTTTGTTCTTTACTAGGTTTCAGCTATATCCGATGAAATTTATGCTATAAGATATCATAAAACAATTAATTAGCTTTCTACACGTAGCTCATATGGTCTAGTGGCTTAAGATAGTTGGCTTTGAACCAATTAGCTTGGGTTCGAATCCCGGTGTGGGAATTATTTTTAAAACAAAATCCGGTGAAATTAATTAGCTAATTTGACAAGACATAGGAAATTAAGGGCAAGAGATCGTTCTTTATTATAAAAAAAAAAAAAGAAAAAAATATCCCGTTTAGGAAGAATGTTGTAGTAGCTGCCACTTTTCTTGATTTTCAAGCCAATATATTTCCCTTGCTGTTCAAGCCAAGGGACAGAAAGTTTCCTATACAGGGGTTTCGGACAAGGCGGTTCTAATGGTGTACTTTTTGTTTTGATCTGACTCCTTTTTTAGGAACTATGGGTTTTTATATTTCTTAACATTGGACGTGATCGTCTCTTACTAGGTTGCTAGCTACCGCTGCAACCCGGATGGTATACGATTATGTTTGAAAGACTGGAGTGTGAAAAGACATCGAAAATGCAGTTTTTGGTGGAAAAATTTATTCTCTTTTAGAAATAATTTATTTTAGTTACAAAAGGTTTTTAACCCAATTAATTTACTTTAAAATGAGCTATTGAACAACCCTCTACGATGTTCCAGTGCCAAGCTATCTGTGGAAAAGAAAAAAAAAAGAAAAAAGAAAAAAATATCCCGTTTGGGGAGAATAACGTGGTTAAAGTCAATTTTCTTGATTTTCAAGCCAATATATTTCCCTTGCTGTTCAAGCCAAGGGACAGAAAGTTTCCTATACAGGGGTTTCGGACAAGGCGGTTCTAATGGTGTACTTTTTGTTTTGATCTGACTCCTTTGTTAGGAACTATGGGTTTTTATATTTCTTAACATTGGACGTGATCGTCTCTTACTAGGTTGCTAGCTACCGCTGCAACCCGGATGAACAATTCTCTACGATGTTCCAGTACCAATCTATCTGTTGAATTACCAACCTATACTATAAATAAGTGGCGTATAAAATTTAGTATAGGCAAGAGGTTGTTCTTTATTATAATGATCTGACTCTATTTTTAGGAGTTTTGTTATATTTCTTAGCATTGGACTGATCGTCTCTTACTAGGTTGCTAGCTACTGCTGCAACCCAGATTCACATATATATCATTTATGTGAGACAGCCTGGCCGAGTGGTCAAAGACACTGGTGTTAGCCACCAGTCTCTTCGGAGGCGTGGGTTCAAATCTTACCGCTGGTATACGATTATGTTTGAAATACTGCAGTGTGAAAAGACATCAAAAATGCAGTTTTTGGTGGAAAAATTTATTCTCTTTTAGAAATAATTTATTTTAGCTACAAAAGGTTTTTAACCCAATTAATTTCCTTTAAAATGAGCTGTTGAACAACTCTCTACGATGTTCCAGTGCAAAGCTATCTGTGGAAAAGAAAGAAAAGAGAAAAAATTATCCCGTTTGTGGAGAATAACGTGGTAACAGTCAATTTGCTTGATTTTCAAGCCAATATATTTTCTTTGTTATTCAAGCCAAAGGGCGGCAAGTTTCCTTTATAGAGGTTTCGGACAAGGCGGTTCTAATGGTGTACTTTTTGTTTTGATCTGACTCCTCTGTTAGGAACTATGGGTTTTTATATTTCTTAACATTGGACGTGATAGTCTCTTACTAGGTTGCTAGCTACCGCTGCAACCCGGACTTCAAAATTAAAATATCTTTGAAAAGACTGCAGTTTGAAAAGACTTCAGTTTGAAAATACATCAAAAATGCAAGTTTTTTGACAAAATTGATTCTACTTTAAAAAGTATTTTATTTTTAATTACAAAAGCGACTAGATGTAGTAATTTCGTTTAAAATGAGCTATTATACAACTCTCTATGCTAATCCAGTGCCCAGCTAGTTGAGGAGAAAAAAAAGCGGAAAGAAAAAAATATAATCCCGTTTGTGGAGAATAGCGTGGTTAAAGTCAATTTTCTTGATTTTCAAGCCAATATATTTTCTTTGTTATTCAAGCCAAAGGGCGGTAAGTTTCGTTTATAGGGGTTTTGGACCAGGCGGTTCTAATGGTATACTTTTTGTTCTGATCTGACTCTTTTTTTAAGAGTTAGGGGTTTTTATATTTCTTAACATTGGACGTGATCGTCTCTTACTAGGTTGCTAGCTACCGCTCCAACCCGGATATTCTCTACGGCAAACTTACTGTGGTATTCCTTATTTTTAAAAAGATCAACCACACGAAATTAGTTTGCTGAATGAAGACCCGCACGATCGTTTGCGGGTAAGCAAACTAATCACATTAGTTCTTAGGAAGATGACGATAACGATATTATTTACTATAATCCTTGCAACAGCTAGGATCGAACCTCAGTCCCGAATTTTTCTAGACGCGGTAGCACCCACTTTGCTGTTACAAGTTATTCAATTTGGATATTTAAAATATATATGATGAGAGATAAGTAGCTCGTCTCTGAGAGAAAATGACATCATAGCCTAGATAGCTAACTGTCACTGCAAACATTATGTCGCCCTCTACATTTATCATATCTTATATGTAACATTTTTTGTTATAAGTCTCTGATAGTACAATGATAAATACACCCGCTTGTGACGCGGGTAACAGGGGTTCAATTCCCAATCGTGGGGAATTTTTATACATTGTTTTTAAATATAACTGTACAGGCATATACTGTTGTTAAGTGGCATATACAAGTTATTATAGGCAACAGTTTGTTCCTTATAATACTAACTATTATTTTAATCCTTCGGTTACTATGGGGTAAAATTCATTCTTTAATGTAATTTTATTTCTTAACATTAGACGTGATCGTCTCTTATTAGGTTGCTAGTTACCACTGCAACCCGGTTGCCTATGCAAGTTAGTATACGCAAGAGTTCGTTCTTTATTGTACTAATGGTGTAATTTTTGTTTTGATCTGACTCCTTTTTAGGAGCTAGGGGTTTTTATATTTCTTAACATTGGACGTGATCGTCTCTTACTGGGTTGCTAGCTACCGCTGCAACCCGGATCAAGCCAAAGAACGGTAAGTTTGCTATATAGAAGTTTTGGACAAGGCATTCTAATAGTATACTTTTTGTTTTGATCTGAATCTTTTTTCAGGAGTTATGGGTTATTTTAGTATTTACTATAGGGCGTGATCGTCTCTTACTAGGTTGCTAGCTACCGCTGCAACCCGGATGATTACAAACAGGAAAAAGCCTACGGCTTTTTCTTCTTTGAAATAGTAAGAGACTAGCCTCAAATAATCAAGTAGCGAACTAAATCAAATATATGTAATTGGTTTTTATACCAATGATCGTCTTTTAATGGAAAATTTTAATATATTGACCTTAAATATAACTGTACTAGACTATACTATCTGTAAGTGGCCTATAAAAGTTTAGTATAGGCAAGAGGTCGTTCTTTACTGTATTTAAAAGAGAATTTTAATCTGTAATTTTGAATACTTTTCGTGATCCTGGTAAAATATACGTAAAATGTTTCTCAATTAACGAAGATCAGTCTGCATTTTTGCATTTTCTTGTATTTCTGAATGTAATTTTTCACTTTGTCCTTATGCGTTCTTTGGTTCAACCTCGCAGAGGTTGAACCAAAGACGTTGAGAGTATTATGACATCATTGATCAATCTTTAACCTGAAATTATAATCTTGTTTTATTTACTATGGGCCAGAAGTTCGTTCTTTACTGTAATATAAATACAAACAGGAAAAAGCCTATGGCTTTTTCTTCTTTTAAATAGTAAGAGACGAAACTCAAACAATCAAGTAGCTAACTAAGTCAAATGTATGGAATGGTTTGTCATTTCAGTGATCGTCTTTTAATGTAAATTTACTAACCTATACTATAGTTAAGTGGCCTATATAATTTAGTATAGGCAAGAGGTCGTTCTTTATTATAATTTGTAATTCAGTTATCAATAAAACCATATCATTACTATATCATTAACAATAATTAATTTGAGTGTGCAATTTAGTATGGGCAAGAGTTCGTTCTTTATTATACACCGAAAAAAGGGGGAAGCAACCCCTAAAAGTAATATAACCTTAATAAAAATAGTGGCTTATTTAGTATAGGAAACAGTTCGTTCTTTATTATATCAATTCTTGCTTCTCTGTAATCTTTATCATTATCATACCGTTCCTTGCTCTTTTGTCTAGCCTGCTCAATTGTTGCTTCTCTATAAAGTTTATCATTGTGATAACGCTCCTTGATCTTTTGTCTAGCCTGCTCAATTCTTGCTTCTCTGTAATCTTCATCATTACCATACCATTCCTTGATCTTTTGTTTGGCTGTCTCAATTTTTGCATGTCTATAATCTTCATCATTGTGATAACACATCTTGCTGTTTTGTTTTGCTCTCTCAATTATTACTTCTCGATACGCCTGGTCGGTTGAATACCTTTGCTTTTTTCTTTTCGAGATACTATCTCTGTTGTTTGTGTAGTACTGTTTTTTTAACTTGCGTATAGCTTGCTTTGATCTAACCATTATCTAATTATGAATGAGAACATTTACAGTTCTGACGCTTCTTATATAGTAATTAAGACGTCACGGCATAATGATTTTATTTCATGACGTCATGGCGCAATGGTATTATTTCATGACGTCTTCAGAAATAACAATATAATTTCGTGTATTTCTATTCACGTCATAGCTCTAATTTATCTAGTAGGGTTTCAGACAAGGTAGTTCTAATGATGTACTTTTGTTTTGATCTGACTGTATTTTTAGGAGTTTTGGGTTTTTATATTTCTTAGCATTGGACTGATCGTCTCTTGCTAGGTTGCTAGCTACTGCTGCAACCCAAATTATGAGAGGCAGCCTGGCCAAGTGGTCTAAGGCACTGGTGCTAGCCACTAGTCTCTTCGGAGGCGTGGGTTCAAATCTTACCGCTGGTATACGATTATGTTTGAAAGACTGCAGTGTGAAAAGACATCAAAAATGCAGTTTTTGGTGGAAAAATTTTTTCTCTTTTAGAAATAATTTACTTTAGTTACTATAGATTTTTAATCCAATTAATTTCCTTTAAAATGAGCCATTGAACAACTCTCTACGATGTTCCAGTGCCAAGCCATCTCTGGATACAAAAGAAAAAAAAAAGAAAAAAAAATATCCCGTTTAGGCAGAATGTTGTAGTAGCTGCCACTTTTCTTGATTTTCAAGCCAATATATTTCCCTTGCTCTTCAAGCCAAGGGACAGAAAGTTTCCTATACAGGGGTTTCGGACAAGGCGGTTCTAATGGTGTACTTTTTGTTTTGATCTGATTCCTCTGTTAGGAACTATGGGTTATAATTCCACAAATATTATCATCACCTCGAGAATACTTCTTTTTCAGTTTAGATAGCATATGACGGATACTAGAGACAGTAACAACGGACCCAACACTTCCTTCATTTGACGCTAGGAGGGAGTCGAGCTCTTTTTCGAACTCTTCCTCGAGAGCCTTGTTCGGCGGTGAGAATTCGTCGGTGAAATATTTATTCCAATCACTTTCACTTGGCAAAATTTCTTCTTTGCGAGATTTCGGACTCCTTTTCTTTTGATATACTTCCAGACTGCATTTGGGTCACCTTCAAGCACTTTGCAATTCTGGTCCATTAAGTCGGTTCGGTGTTTAGTACGGGTCTTGGCGAACTTTCGCTTACTATATAGCCTGATATCATTCAAGACACCTTGACGAGGGCGCCCGCACTTGTTCCATAGTGTATACCAGAATTTAGATCGACTACAAGACTCGGACAACTGTACATTCTGAGACCACTGTGGATTTTCACTTCCGATTCGAACTTTTCGTGTCGGAACTGCAGCCTTTTCGGCACAGCGTAGGGCATGTGTAATTTCTGCACAGTAATTGTTCAGGAGTATCTGCTTCTCATTATCGGGAACAGGCGAACCTTGTTGAAGCAGTTGAAATGGGACCTTTATCTTTTCAAGTATATTATCATACACGGACTTGAAAAGCGCAGAGTCGGCTTTTCCCCACTCAGATTTTACCACCCATTTACGGTGACATTCACCGGGCTGAGTAGGTTTATTAGTGACACAGAACACATTCGAGATGGGTAGGTGGTCGGAAGCACAGATGCTTACTTTTACCCTACATTTTCCGTTTGTCTTCACATCTGCAGAGCACAGCATTGAGTCAAGGGAGGATACAGAGCCGGAGTTATGTACATACGTGTAGTCCAGGTCATTTTCAAGTACACGGAGACTTTCACAGGCAGCAACCAGAACCTGAGTTCTCGGGCTGTTGTCGCACAGGTTACAGTTTATGTCTCCGGTTACAATGCATGACAGTTTTTGCGTAACACATCCGTCAACTGCTCCACAAATCTGTCCACAAGCAACATTGAATCTTGCATCAGATTCATCGTCACGATAATCCGTGGGCATATAGACACAGAATAGGGCTGTATCAGCAATTCGGACACCGACGAAGAAATCAGACTGCTTGTACAAGGAAGGATTAAGACTTCTGCGTACCAGTATTGAAATACCACCAGAGGGTCTATCTCTGCCAGAACGCTTTGCAGGAACACTGAATACGCTGGAACTGTCATTGACCTCAAGAAGCTGAAGTCCTTCTGTTGTAAGAAAGTGCTCCTGTAGACAGACTACGTCATATTATTGTACTAATTGCTCAACCAGAGGTAGTTTAGCCAGAACTCCACCATTCATGTTCCATGATACAACTTTAAGTTCAAGATTATTCATTGTTTTAACGCTTTCTGTGCTTCAGGGCATTTAAAACTGTAACAGGGATGGTTTGCCGAACCACATAGAGCACATTTGAGGGGGTTCTGGCAGGGATTGTCCTTTGAGCTGGAGTGTTTCCCAGCGCAACGGGAGCACTTTGGTGGATTTGGACATGCCTTTGCTGCGTGGCCAAAGCATTGACACTTGTAGCACTGGATTGGCATAAATTTGTATTCGTGAATCGGTAGCCGCTCATACCCAATCACGGGGGGAGACTTGATTGCACTCTTTAGGTCTTCACGCGAATCAAACTTCAGTTTGAATGACCTGGTTTTACCTATTCCAGAAGCTTTGACACATTTCGACACTAAACTGCGTAAGTCCTCTTCTGAAATACTAGCAGGGACGTGGCGAATTATCCCGAAGAAAGAGGGGCTTTTTACTCTCGCGACAAAGGAATTATCGGTACTGGTAATAGCCTGTGCAATGGAATCGGCGGTCGCTTTGTCTTTCACGAGAACTTTCCAAGCACTCTTACGAGGCCTCAGTTCGACAATGTCACTGCTTGTCTGTCCGCAAAGTCCATTTAAATAGTCTTTCCGTGATTCGGGATCAGTCAGTCCTTGGGGCGGATTCTTGAGAACTACGGCGTAAGTCTGTTTATGCTTTCCGTTATTCTCTCGTGAGTGATAGGGATTGCGCAGCTGGTACTCAGACTCGACAAAACTGTCGAACTTTCGGCATAGCTCTCCCACTTTTCTCGTCAAAGTTGCACTTATTTCGCCTGGAATAATCGGTACGTCATCAGGTTGGTATAATACGAACCGCGGGAGCGAAATGTTTTTTCGTCACACAGCTTAAAAACTTTCATTATGTCAATGACATTATTTGAACTTTTATCTCTTGCAGTCACTCTCGTCGCATATTCGGCTTCATCCCAAATCACCTTTTTCGCTTCCAATATATCCGCATCGGAGAAATGTGAAACCGCACTTTTGACAATACTGTCTATCGGGTTTCCAGCCTTCATCGCCCGCTCAACAAAGTTCAGTACAGCATTTAACACAAGCTTCACGCTCGCCATTTTGCTACGGAATGATTATTACGCAATCCGCGAGCAATTAAGGCTTTAAAGATTTAGCGGTAGATAAGACCCGTGGGAAGTGCAACACACGAATCACCTTATCCCAGCAGTTTAAGGATAAAAAATCCCGCTAGTACTGTACGGCCTCTTGAATGTTCGTTGTTGCTCACTTCTGCACAGGCTATCTCCGAAAAATGCAGCCCGAATTATATCGCCGAAAATGGCAAAATATACTGTCTAAATTTGGCAGCTATGCAATATTTGGCAACTATGTAACTTCACTTATTCAGAAGAAACAGTGATGGCAACAAAGATGGCGCTATATGAAAATAGCAGAATAGATGGCGTGCCAGTCTATATAAGAAAAAAAGAAGATGGTGCTGGTGAGAATACCCAGAGAGAAATACCTATACTAGGAATTATAGAAGGTCCCTCAAATACTACTCAACTAAAAATCTAGAATTAAAGTGTAGAAATCAATATGGAAATAACCTCAAGGTAATGCAGAATCTTTATCCCATTAAGGGCAAAGATGCAAACTCAGCTACAATAACTTTGTATATAACATAGATGGCATCCAAATCTTTTTTTTTTTTTTTTTTTTTTTTTTTAAGAATTTATTGCATACAAAAAGCAAAAGACAGTACAAATTAGTGACTCAAAGAGTGTTACTTTGACCGAAACTTTTTAAACAACGGATGCTTTGATCCCGCTCCCGGTCTTCTACTTTCTGAATAGATAGCATCATCAGAACCACTAAGGGATGAAAAAGTGGCTCCAGTTCTCCGAAGGTAGGCGGAGGCCTTTTCACCCGCCAAAGTTTCCTCTTGCCCTTCTGTGTCACTGGCAGTCAATACTTGTTGAAGTAAATGAACTCGCTCCTCTTTAGTTTTAAAATGTAAATATCTCTCTTCCATTCCGCTAAGATGTGTAACGACCTTGTAGCTGTAGCCTTGGTTAACCAAAAATCGTTGACGTTTCCGAGAATATCCCATTTCGGTGGTGTCACGTGATACCAAGGTGTAAAAGAACGCATTGTAATCTTCAGCAATGGCAGCTTTTTTGGCTCTCAAAATTCTTCCTAACCTTTGTGCCTCCTGACGTCTAGAGCCACCATGGGCGGATATCTGGATAAGGACATTTGCATCCGGCAAGTCGAAAGAAGTGTCAGCAATTTTACTGACGAAAATTGTATTTACTGATGGGTTGTTCTTAAACACTTGAAGAGCTTCGAGTCGTTCAGCCTGTGAAGTAGAGCCACAGAGGAAGGGCTTTCTAAGAGTAGTGGCGTAGTATTTGAGTGCATACACGTTGTCTGAGAAAACAATAATTTTGTCTTGCCTCCTCTCGTGGTATTTAATCAGAAATTCACAAGTCCGGAACTTGTTTGGGTTCATCACATACAGTAGCAATTGCTTAGCAGACTTGGCTGATAGATATTCCTTGTAGAATTCCGGTGCCATGTCACACCACACTTCGGCACATTGAACTTTAGCTATGTAGCCCTTCTCTTGAAGTTCAAGCCAATTGGCCTCATACATTTTGGGACCAATTAGAAAATTCAGATCAGCAATTTTGTCATCTTCACGCAATAAAGTAGCCGTCAATCCAAGTTTACAGTGAGCCTGGACGATTGTTAAAACACGACGAAAAATTTTGGCTGGAATTGTGTGAACTTCATCAAGAACCATAATGCCCCATTCTTGGTCCTGAAGCCACTTCATTGTCTGTTCTCCTTCATATGCTCTTTTTTGGCCATATGTTATCATAGGGTATGTGGTAATCAAAATACTGGCGTTCGTTGGTTTTTCCTTAGCATCGGACGTAAATCGGCAGATTATATTGTCAGTGGCAGTGCTCCACATCTTAAACTGGGCCTTCCACTGCTCCACCGAAACAGTTGAATTGCACAACACCAGGGCCTTCTTCCGAACTGTACATACGGCTGTAACTCCGACTAGACTCTTTCCAGCGCCGCACGGTAAGACAATAAGACCCGAACGAGCACGACCGTTGCCAAACATTTTCCTCAGAGCCTTTTCTTGATATGGACGGAGGACTGTACCTGGCTTTAAATCAATGGGGATATCCGGATTCTGTGTATCTTTTTTAAAGTCATACTCGGCCAAAAGAGGATATTTCAACGTGATGCATCTCTTCTGCAAGGATTCCAAATGATTTTGATCTATTTCGAACGATATGATTTCTTTGGATAAATACTCGTCGTCATCGTCATCTTTATCAATTTTGGCGTAGAAATTCGAAATATCTTCAGGAATATCTGCAGTACTGACCAACGGAGGGGCGTCCAACCCAGTTCCAGTGCCGGTAATGACAGCATCATTACTTGGTCCAGCCGCGGCAGCCTTTGATCCAAAAGTCACGGCTGCCACCCTTCCCTGACTACTTCTAATAACCTCATCTTCTGAGCCTCGAGTTGCACGGGTTTCTTGTATTTCGGGGTCTTTCAACAGCTTCTGAATGACGTCAACATGCTGAGACTCCACAAAATAACGATTCTGTTTAAGCACTAATTTGACCTTGCCGTAGGATAGTGTACAGAGGGTAATAAACTCCTCAATTCCTTTAGGCACTGTTGTCTTACTCAGCCTTTTCAAATATTCAATAATGTCTTTAGTCTCCAGTCCGACACTAACGGCTGCGTACAGCGAATATACTGTCAACTTGTACTCTTGTATATACTTGGGTCGCGAAACAGGTTCAGTAATGGCAACCAAAAAGTCATGGGCGTGTTTGTACACTGGAGAGAAAGACTCGAGGAAAATGTGACCATTTGGCAACACCCATAAAGGACGCGCTTCATGATCTGGCTTGAGTGTCATCTCATTTCTATAATCTTTAGCACCGAATGTATCCTCTTGTGCAGAAAAATCTATGCGTTCAATATCTTGCTTTGCAGCTCCCGGGAGACCCTCAGAAACATCAACATCTTTAAGGGATTCTTCAAATTCTGCTTCAATATCTCTTCCTTTTCCTTTCTTTCTCCTATCTTTGTCTTTTCCACGTGATCCTGCACCCATTTCTGTAGCTTAATAAATTTTTATATTAATAATGGACTGAGGTTTCACGTGTCCTTCTGTTTATCCTTAAGCTTATAACATTTTAAGGTATTTTTCCAGCTTGTATTGAAATATTCAAACTATTGCTCGGATACCATGGATATTTTTGCAGTTTACACAAGCTGCAAAGAACGCACAGGCTGATCTTTGTAAACTGAGAAAAATTTTACGAATGTTTTACCGGGATTACGAAAAATATTCAAAATTAAAGATTAAAATTATCTCTAAAAGAATAGATTTTGTTGAAAAGTCAGCTAGAGATGCTTTCGCAAAACTTCATAGTAATATCCAAAAGAAATGTTGCTTGTTTAGTGAAAAGCTTCCAAGGTATGGACCAGCAACTGTGGAACAGTTTACAGATGTAATGGGAAATCTTATACATCACTGTGAATATATGGAGGCATAATTGTCCTTTACTTAGTTTCAGCTTAAATTCGATGATCGAGCCTTTATGTACTACATCCAACGACTATGACGTCATTGATCAATATTGTATATGCAAAATTAAGTTTTTCGTGAAAAATAATTATTAAAAAAAATTAAGTGCAAAAGGCGCTAGATCTAGAGATTTCCTTTAAAATGAGCCATTGAACAACTCTCTACGATGTTCCAGTGCCAAGCTATCTCTGGAAACAAAAGAAAGAAAAAAATATCCCGTTTGTGCAGAATAACGTGGTTAAAGTCAATTTTCTTGATTTTCAAGCCAATATATTTTCTTTGTTATTCAAGTCAAAGGGTGGTAAGTTTCCTTTATAGGGGTTTCGGACAAGGCGGTTCTAATGGTGTACTTTTTGTTTTGATCTGACTATTTTTCTAGGAGTTAGGGGTTTTTATATTTCTTAACATTGGACGTGATCGTCTCTTACTAGGTTGCTAGCTACCGCTGCAACCCGGACTAGCTACCGCTGCAACCCGGATAAACTGAAAAATAAAATATATATTAAAAAATGTAATTTTTTGGTCTGAAAATACATAGTCAATCCCACATTGGGTAGTTAGAACCTAACCAAAAATAAAACTAATTTTAACATTTTAAAGTATTTTTCCAGCTTGTATTGAAATATTCTAACTATTGCTCGGATACCATGGATATTTTTGCAGTTTACACAAGCTGCAAAGAACGCACAGGCTGATCTTTGTAAACTGAGAAAAATTTTACGAATGTTTTACCGGGATTACGAAAAATATTCAAAATTAAAGATTAAAATTATCTCTGAAAGAATAGATTTTGTTGAAAAGTCAGCTAGAGATGCTTTCACAAAACTTCGTAGTAATATCCAAAAGAAATGTTGCATGTTTAGTGAAAAGCTTCCAAGGTATGGACCGGCAACTGTGGAACAGTTTACAGATGTAATGGGAAATCTTATACATCACTGTGAATATATGGAGGCATAATTGTCCTTTACTTAGTTTCAGCTTAAATTCGATGATCGAGCCTTTATGTACTACATCCAACGACTATGACGTCATTGATCAATATTGTATATACAAAATTATGTTTTTCGTGAAAAATAATTAATAAAAAAAATTAAGTGCAAAAGGCGCTAGATCTAGAGATTTCCTTTAAAATGAGCCATTGAACAACTCTCTACGATGTTCCAGTGCCAAGCTATCTCTGGAAACAAAAGAAAGAAAAAAAATATCCTGTTTGTGCAGAATAACGTGGTTAAAGTCAATTTTCTTGATTTTCAAGCCAATATATTTTCTTTGTTATTCAAGCCAAAGGGTGGTAAATTTCCTTTATAGGGGTTTCGGACAAGGCGGTTCTAATGGTGTACTTTTTGTTTTGATCTAACTATTTTTCTTGGAGTTAGGGGTTTTTATATTTCTTAACATTGGACGTGATCGTCTCTTACTAGGTTGCTAGCTACCGCTGCAACCCGGAAAAAACAGGAAAAAGCCTACGGCTTTTTCTTCTTTTAAATAGTAAGAGACGAAACTCAAACAATCAAGTAGCTAACTAAGTCCAATGTATGGAATGGTTTGTTATTTCAGTGATCGTCTTTTAATGTAAAAATATACATACTTTAATCTTAACTATAGTGAAGTTGCGTATGGAAGTTAGTATAGGGAAGAGTTTGATCCTTATTATATTTAAACTGAGCTATTATACAGCTCTCTATGATTTTCCAGTGCCCAGCTAGCTGAGGAGAAAGAAAAAACTTTCAGTTAACATGGGCTAGGTGTCGTTCTTTATTGTATACTGCTGCAACCCAAATTCACATATATATTTATTTATGAGAGGCAGCCTGGCCGAGTGGTCCAAGACACTGGTGTTAGCCACCAGTCTCTTCGGAGGCGTGGGTTCAAATCTTACCGCTGGTATACGATTATGTTTGAAAGACTGCAGTGTGAAAAGACATCAAAAATGCAGTTTTTGGTGGAAAAATTTATTCTCTTTTAGAAATAATTTATTTTAGTTACTATAGATTTTTAACCCAATTAATTTCCTTTAAAATGAGCTATTGAACAACCCTCTACGATGTTCCAGTGCCAAGCTATCTGTGGAAAAGAAAAAAACAGAAAAGAGAAAAAATATCCCGTTTGGGGAGAATAACGTGGTTAAAGTCAATTTGCTTGATTTTCAAGCCAATATATTTCCCTTGCTGTTCAAGCCAAGGGACAGAAGGTTTCCTATACAGGGGTTTCGGACAAGGCGGTTCTAATGGTGTACTTTTTGTTTTGATCTGATTTCTTTGTTAGGAACTATGGGTTTCTATATTTCTTAACATTGGACGTGATCGTCTCTTACTAGGTTGCTAGCTACCGCTGCAACCCGGATAATATCCAAAAGAAATGTTGCATGTTTAGTGAAAAGCTTCCAAGGTATGGACCGGCAACTGTGGAACAGTTTACAGATGTAATGGGAAATCTTATACATCACTGTGAATATATGGAGGCATAATTGTCCTTTACTTAGTTTCAGCTTAAATTTGATGATCGAGCCTTTATGTATTTCAGCTATATCCGATGAAACTTACATATTCCCCATTTATACTGAACTGTATCGGTCCTTTATGTATTGATTGCTTCAAAATTCAAATATCTTTGAAAAGACTGCAGTATGAAAATACATCAAAAATGCAGTTTTTTTACAAAATTGATTCTACTTAAGAACTATTTTATTTTTAATTGCAAAAGCGACTAGATGTAGTAATTTCCTTTAAAATGAGCCATTATACAGCTCTCTATGATTTTGCATTGTCCATCTAGCTGAGGAGTAAAAAAAAGCGGAAAGAAAAAAAGATGCTGTTTGTGGAGGATATCGTGGTTAAAGTCAATTTTCTTGATTTTCAAGCCAATATAATTTCATCGTTATTCAAGCCAAAGGACGGGAAGTTTTTTATATAGAAGTTTTGGTAAAGGCGGTTCTAAAAGTGTACTTTTTGTTTTGATCTGAATCTTTTTTCAGGAGTTATCGGTTACATTAGTTTCTACTATGGGGCGTGATCGTCTCTTACTAGGTTGCTAGCTACCGCTGCAACCCAGATGATGGTGCTAGCTACCGCTGCAACCTGGACTTTACTAACCTATACTACAGTTAAGTGGCCTATAAAGTTTAATATAGGCAAGAGGTCGTTCTATATTATACTAGCTACCGCTTCAACCCAGATGATGGTGCTAGCTACCGCTGCAACCTGGACTTTACTAACCTATACTACAGTTAAGTGGCCTATAAAGTTTAATATAGGCAAGAGGTCGTTCTATATTATATTCCTTTAAAATGAGCCATTGAACAACTCTCTACGATGTTCCAGTGCCAAGCTATCTCTGGAAACAAAAGAAAGAAAAAAATATCCCGTTTGTGCAGAATAACGTGGTTAAAGTCAATTTTCTTGATTTTCAAGCCAATATATTTTCTTTGTTATTCAAGCCAAAGGTTGGTAAGTTTTCTTTATAGGGGTTTCGGACAAGGCGGTTCTAATGGTGTACTTTTTGTTTTGATCTGACTATTTTTCTAGGAGTTAGGGGTTTTTATATTTCTTAACATTGGACGTGATCGTAGTAGCTTCCACATTTCTTGATTTGCAAGGCAATATATTTTCCATGTTGTTCAAGCAAAGGGACGGTAAGTTCCCTATGAAGGGGTATCGGACAAGGCAGTTCTAAGTGTACTTCGATTTTTTTTTTATCTAATTCTAGTTTTATGATTTATGGAATATTTCATTTTTTACTGTGGAGTGTGATCGTCATCGTCTCTTACTAGGTTGCTAGCTACCGCTGCAACCCGGATATCCGATGAACCTTAAGTAGTCCGCATTTAGACTGTATCGATCCTTTATGTATTTCGGACAAGGCGGTTCTAATGGTGTATTTTTTGATTTGATCTGACTCCTCTGTTAGGATGTATGGGTTTTTATATTTCTTAACATTGGACGTGATCGTCTCTTACTAGGTTGCTAGCTACCGCTGCAACTCGGATGTAAAATATAAATACTGTAATCTTAACTATAGTGAAGTTGCGTATGCAAGTTAGTATAGGGAAGAGTTCGATCTTTATTATAACTAGCTACCGCTGCAACCCGGATTAACTAATTTCAATGTATTCAATTGTTAGTTATTCCAATGATCGTCTTTTAATGTAATCTAATGGTGTACTTTTTGTTTTAAACTGTCTTTTTTTAGGAGTTTTGGTTTTTTATATTTCTTAAAACTGGACGTGATCGTCTCTTACTAGGTTGCTAGCTACTGCTGCAACCCGGATATTTATTATAATTTTTGATATATTGAATTTAAATATAACTGTACTAGCCTATACTATAGTTAAGTGGCCTACAAAATTTAGCATAGGCAAGAGGTCGTTCTTTATTATATTTTTTGTATTAACAAATTTATTATCATGTCATATATGTAACTTCTATTTGATGAGTCTCTGACGGTACAATTGTATGCATATCCATTTTTTACGCGGGAGATTGGGGTTCGATTCCTCTTATGGAAGAACTTTTAATTTACGGAAGTTAAAGCAATATCCTTTAAATTTAAAATTTTAAAAAGCCACAGGAATCAGTTCCTTTGGGCTTGAGTTCGCTCTTTACTATACCACAAGAAGAACAAACTCTTCCATATATTGGACTTTGTTAGCTGCCTGATTCTTTGAGGTCAGTCTCTTATTATAATCAATTACTATGGACTACAGATCGTTCTTTAATGTAATTCAATTTCCGTATGGGAAATTTTTACTTATGATGATTTCTTAAGGAATATAATTAGAATTTCTTCATGTAATAAAAATAATTTGTTTTAATCACAAAAGGTTTTTAACCCCATTAATTTCCTTTAAAATGAGCCATTAAACAACTCTCTACGACGTTCCAGTGCAAAGCTATCTGTTGAACTTATACTATAATTAAGTGGCGTATAAAATTTAGTATAGGCAAGAAGTCGTTCTTTATTATAAAACTCAAACAATCAAGTAGCCAACTAAGTCCAATGTATGGAATGGTTTGTTATTTCAGTGATCGTCTTTTAATGTAAATTTACTAACCTTTACTATAGTTAAGTGGCCTATATAATTTAGTATAGGCAAGAGGTCGTTCTTTATTATATATATTTCTTAACATTGGAGGTGATCGTCTCTTACTAGGTTGCTAGCTACCGCTGCAACCCGGATGACAGTATTTTATACCAAAGCTGATTATAATCTTGTTTTAGTTACTATGGACTGAAGTTCGTTCTTTACTATAAATAATATAAATACTGTAATCTTAACTATATTAACTATAGTGAAGTTGCGTATGCAAGTTAGTATAGGGAAGAGTTCGATCTTTATTATAATTTTATATCAGTTACTATGGGAGAGAGATCGTTCTTTACTGTAATTTATTGTAAAATAATTTGTTTTAATTACAAAATGTTTTTAACCCCATTAATTTCCTTCAAAATGAGCCATTGAACATCTCTCTACAATATTCCAGTGCCATGCTATCTGTTGAATTACTAACCTATACTATAATTACGTGGCGTATAAAATTTAGTATAGGTAAGAGGTCGTTCTTTATTATAATTCTTATATAGTAATTATGACGTCACTGCATCAAAAATACAGTTTTTATTGGAAAAATTTATTCTCTTTTAGAAATAATTTATTTTAGTTACAAAAGGTTTTTAACCCAATTAATTTCCTTTAAAATGAGCTATTGAACAACCCTCTACGATGTTCCAGTGCCAAGCTATCTGTGGAAAAGAAAAAGAAAAAAAAAAAGAAAAAAATATCCCGTTTGGGGAGAATAACGTGGTAAAAGTCTATTTTCTTGATTTTCAAGCCAATATATTTTCTTTATTATTCAAGCCAAAGGGCGGTAAGTTTCCTTTATGGAGGATTTGGACAAGGCGGTTCTAATGGTGTACTTTTTGTTTTGATCTGACTCTTTTTTTAGGAGCTACGGGTTTTTATATTTCTTAACATTGGAGGTGATCGTCTCTTACTAGGTTGCTAGCTACCGCTGCAACCCGGATTTCTAAGAAGTACGCCTCCGTATATTCACTGTGTTGTCGAACATTTTCCATTGCATCTATAAACTGTTCCGCAGTTGCCAATCCATACCTTGGAAGCTTTTCGTTAAACTGACAACATTTCTCTTGGATATTACTATGAAGCTTTGCCAAAGAATTTCTAGCCGACTTTTCAACAGCATCCGCTGTTTCAAAGAGAATTTTAGTCTGTAATTTTGAATACTTTTCGTGATCCCGATAAAACATGCGTAAAATGTTCCTCAATTTACAAAGATCAGCCTGCATTTTTGCCATCTTCTTGTATTTCTGAATGAAATTTTTCCCTTTGTCCTTATGCGTTCTTCGGTACAACCTCGCAGAGAATTTAATTTTTTCATTATAGATTTTGTCACCCCAGTAACGCTCCTTGATCTTTTGTTTGGCTGTCTCAGTTTTTACTTCTCGATACACCTGGACGGTTGAATACCTTTGCTTTTGGTTTTTCTTATGTTTGATGCGGTAATATTCATCATTGTGATAACTCTCCTTGAACTTTTGTTTGGCTGTCTCAATTTTTGCATGTCTATAATCTTCATCATTGTGATAACACATCTTGCTGTTTTGTTTTGCTCTCTCAATTATTACTTCTCGATACGCCTGGTCGGTTGAATACCTTTGTTTTGCTCTCTCAATTATTACTTCTCGATAGTCCTGGTCGGATGAATACCTTTGCTTTTTTCTTTTCAAGATACTATCTCTGTTGTTTGTGTAGTACTGTTTTTTCAACTTGCGTATAGCTTGCTTCGATCTAACCATTATCCGGGTTGCAGCGGTAGCTAGCAACCTAGTAAGAGACGATCACCTCCAATGTTAAGAAATATAAAAACCCGTAGCTCCTAAAAAAGGAGTCAGATCAAAACAAAAAGTACACCATTAGAACCGCCTTGTCCGAAACCCCTGTATAGGAAACTTTCTGTCCCTTGGCTTGAACAGAAAGGGAAATATATTGGCGTGAAAATCAAGAAAAGTGGCAGCTACTACAACATTCTTCCTAAACGGGATATTTTTTTCTTTTTTTTTTTCTTTGTTTCCAGAGATAGCTTGGCACTGGAACATCGTAGAGGGTTGTTCAATAGCTCATTTTAAAGGAAATTAATTGGGTTAAAAACCTTTTGTAACTAAAATAAATTATTTCTAAAAGAGAATAAATTTTTCCATCAAAAACTGCATTTTCGATGTCTTTTCACACTGCATTATAATAAAGAACGACCTTTTGCCTATACTAAATTTTATACGCCACTTAATTATTTAGTATAGGTTAGTAATTCCACTGATAGACTGGCACTGGAACATCGTAGAGAGTTGTTTAATGGCTCATTTAAAAGGAAATTACAATAAAGAACGACACCTAGCCCATGCTAACTGAAACATAAATAAGGACTAGCAAGAGACGATCATATAATAAAGAACGACCTCTTACCTATACTAAATTTTATACGCCACTTAAGTATAGTATAGGTTAGTAATTCAACAGATAGCATGGCACTGGAACATTGTAGAGAGTTGTTCAATGGCTCATTATCCGGGTTCCAGCGGTAGCTAGCAACCTAGTAAGAGACGATTATAATAAAGAACGAATATTGTGTACTAATAACCATATATGACTTAATTAGCGACGTGACGTAAAAATTGAAAAAATTAATTTTTATTTTATTTTCGTTTTTAGTTCAGAATCGCTAAAGTTATAAACTGAAAAAATATTTATGGTGTCTGAACAATAGTTTTAATCTTTTAATTTAGACTAGAAAAATACCTGAAATTACGGTTCGTTGTCATAATAAAGAGCTGTGTAATGGCTCATTTTAAAGAAAACTGCTGTATATAGAAACCTTTTGTAATTAAAAAAATTAATTATTATTATAAAACAAATTATTACGATGTGGTAAAGAACTAACTCTAGGCGATAGCAACTAATTTAATTTTGAAAACAAGAATTACAGCAGAAACCTAAATGATAGTATAAGTAAGCTACATTTAATAACGACCGTCCACCAGGATTTGAACTCGGATCGCAGGATTCAAAGTCTTAAGTGCTAACCACTACACCAAGAAATGTTCATATAACAAAGAATTTTAACAGTATATGATAACTTAAAGACCAAACTCTATCCATCAGTATTGTCTATCAGATCGTTTTAACGAACTTTATAGCAATTTTATACATTAAAAGACGATCATTGGAATAAGAAATTATTGCATACATTGGACTTAGTTAGCTACTTGATCGTTTGAGGTTCGTCTCTTACTATTTCAAAGAAGAAAAAGCCGTAGGCTTTTTCCTGTTTGTAATATCCGGGTTGCAGCGGTAGCTAGCAACCTAGTAAGAGACGATCACGTCAAATGTTAAGAAATATAAAAACCCATAGTTACAATAATTACAATAAAGAGCGTGTATGGGCGTGAGGAGTGGTTATATCATCATAGTAGTAGCTATAGCTGCAATCTAGTAAAAGTCCAATTGCCAAAGCCAAAAGCGGTGGCGTAATCTTGTGAAAGTTCAGGGTTGCAGCGGTAGCTAGCAACCTAGTAAGAGACGTTCACATCCCGTAGTAAAAACAAAATAGCCCATAACTCCTAAAACTACAGTCAGATCAAAAAAGAAGTCCAAAATTAGAATTGCTTTTTCCAACACCCTTATTTAGGAAAATAATTACATTAAAAGACGATCATTGGAATAAGAAATCATTGCATACATTGGACTTAGTTAGCTACTTGATCGTTTGAGGTTCGTCTCTTACTATTTCAAAGAAGAAAAAGCCGTAGGCTTTTTCCTGTTTGTAATATCCGCGTTGCAGCGGTAGCTAGCAACCTAGTAAGAGACGATCACGTCAAATGTTAAGAAATATAAAAACCCATAGTTACAATAATCCGGGTTGCAGCGGTAGCTAGCAACCTAGTAAGAGACGATCACGTCCAATGTTAAGAAATATAAAAACCCCTAACTCCTAGAAAAATAGTCAGATCAAAACAAAAAGTACACCATTAGAACCTCCTTGTCCGAAACCCCTATAAAGGAAACTTACCACCCTTTGGCTTGAATAACAAAGAAAATATATTGGCTTGAAAATCAATTACATTAAAGGACGAACTATAGCCCATAGTAACTGGTATCCGGGTTGCGGTGGTATCGAGCAACCTAGTAAGAGACGATCCAGCCCCATAGTAAGAAATGAAATAGATACATTAAAAAACGATCATTGGAATAAAAACCATTGCATACATTGGACTTAGTTAGCTACTTGATTGTTTGAGGTTCGTCTCTTACTATTTCAAAGAAGAAAAAGCCGTAGACTTTTTCCTGTTTGTAATCAGGTTTGCATTCTATATATCTGGGTTGTATTGAAAAAGATCCAGGTTGTAGCGGTAACCCACGCCTCCGAAGAGACGGGTGGCTAACACCAGTGCCTTGGACCACTCGGCCAGGCTGCCTCTCATAAATAAATATATATGTGAATTTGGGTTGCAGCAGTAGCTAGCTACCTAGTAAGAGACGATCAGTCCAATGCTAAGAAATATAAAAACCCAAAACTCCTAAAAATAGAGTCAGATCAAAACAAAAGTACATCATTAGAATTACCTTGTCTGAAACCCTACTAGATAAATAATGAATGTCATCATAGTTTTATATTAGAGCTATGACGGGAATAGAAAAACACGAAATTAAATTGTTGTTTCTGAAGACGTTATGAAATAATACCATTGCGCCATGACATCATGAAATAAAATCATTACGCCGTGACGTCATAATTAGTATATAAGAAAAGTCAAAACTGTAAATTCTCTCATTCTGGATTAGATAATGGTTAGATCAAAGCAAGCTATACGCAAGTTGAAAAAAAAGTACTACACAAACAACAGAGATAGTAACTTGAAAAGAAAAAAGCAAAGGTATTCAACTGACCAGGCGTATCGAGAAGTAATAATTGAGAGAGCAAAACAAAGGTATTCAACCGACCAGGCGTATCAAGAAGTAATAATTGAGAGAGCAAAACAAAGGTATTCAACCGACCAGGCGTATCGAGAAGTAATAATTGACAGAGCAAAACAAAACAGCAAGATGTGTTATCACAATGATGTAGTTTATAGACATGCAAAAATTGAGACAGCCAAACAAAAGATCAAGGAACGGTATGGTAATGATGAAGATTACAGAGAAGCAACAATTGAGCAGGCTAGACAAAAGAGCAAGGAACGGTATGATAATGATAAAGATTACCGAAACAAACATAAGAAAAAAGTTGCTACCAGAATAATGGGTAGATACTGGGGTAACAAATATAATAAAGAACGACCTCTTTCCTATACTAAATTTTATAGGCCACCTAACTATAGTATAGGCTAGTACAGTTATTATTTTTAAGGTCAATATATTAAAATTTTCCACTAAAAGACGGCCATTGGAATAAAAACCCAATACATACATTTGATTTAATTAGCTACTTGATTGTTTGAGGCTAGTTTCTTACTATTTCAAAGAAGAAAAAGCCGTAGGCTTTTTCCTGTTTGTAATCAATTAGAAAGAGTTCTACCTTTAAAATGAGTTAAGTAGTTACATTAAAGGACGATCATTTGCATAACAAACCATTGCATACATTAGACTTTGTTTACACTAAAGAACAAACTTCCAGCCGATTGTAGCTAAAATAAGATTATAATTAATGTTAAAGATTGATCAATTTACAGTAAAGAACGATCTCTGGCCCATCGTAACTGATATAAGGTGGTTTATATTATCCGGGTTGCAGCGGTAGCTAGCAACCTAGTAAGAGACGATCACGTCCAATGTTAAGAAATATAAAAACCCATAGCTCCTAAAAAAGGAGTCAGATCAAAACAAAAAGTACACCATTAGAACCGCCTTGTCCGAAACCCCTGTATAGGAAATTACAGTAAAGAACGATCTCTTACCCTTAGTAACTGATTACATAATTATAACAAAGAACGACTTCTTCCCTATGATAAATTTTATACGCAATTTAATTATTACATTAAAAGACGATTATTGCAATAACGAACAATTGTATACATTGGAATTAGTTAGCTACTTGATTGTTTGAGGTTCGTCTCTTACTGTTTCAAAGGAGTATAGTTAAAGGGTCAAACATCTTTGGTTTTGGTGATGATATGACCCTCCTAAGTTCCTGGGGAAAGGGCTACACACTGTATCGGTATCGGACATATTGATATCACGCGTATCGGTATTGGCGTATTGTTATTAGGCGTATTGGTATCGTAAGTATCTAGACAGATTTTTAATAGATCATATAAAAATACTGCTCATATCTACGTCCTTCCTATAAATTAAACCACCAGCAAGTTCCAAATGGCACTGAAACGGCACTTTTGGTGCCATGTCTCAAGTGGAAAAGCTGGGGTTAGTGGGCACCAGTATCCGGGTTGCAGCGGTAGCTAGCAACCTAGTAAGAGACGATCACCTCCAATGTTAAGAAATATAAAAACCCGTAGCTCCTAAAAAAAGAGTCAGATCAAAACAAAAAGTACACCATTAGAACCGCCTTGTCCAAATCCTCCATAAAGGAAACTTACCGCCCTTTGGCTTGAATAACAAAGAAAATATATTGGCTTGAAAATCAAGAAAATAGACTTTTACCACGTTATTCTCCCCAAACGGGATATTTTTTTCTTTTTTTCTTTTTTTTTCTTTTGTATCCAGAGATAGCTTGGCACTGGAACATCGTAGAGGGTTGTTCAATAGCTCATTTTAAAGGAAATTAATTGGGTTAAGAATCTATAGTAACTAAAATAAATTATTTTTAAAAGAGAATAAATTTTTTCAATAAAAACTGTATTTTTGATGCAGTGACGTCATAATTACTATATAAGAAACGTCAAAACTGCAAAAGGTCTCATTCATGAATACATAATGGTTAGATCAAAGCAAGCTGCACGCAAGTTAAAAAATCAGTACTAAAAAATCAAGAAAAGTGGCAGCTACTGCAACATTCTGCCTAAACGGGATATTTTTTTTCTCTTTTCTTTGTTTCCAGTATAATTATAATAAAGAACGAATAATTTACCGATTATCCACTAATAACCATATAGAACGAATATTTTACCGATTATCCACTAATAACCATATATGACGTAATAAGTGACATGACGTAATATCTAGAACCTATTGTGTACTAATAATAGTACACAATAGGGTTATGACTTAATGAGCAACGTGACGTAAAAATTGAAAAAATTAATTTTTATTTTATTTTCGTTTTTAGTTCAGAATCGCTAAAGTTATAAACTGCAAAAATGTTTATGGTGTCTGAACAATTTTATAATAAAGATCGAACTCTTCCCTATACTAACTTGCATACGCAACTTCACTATAGTTAAGATTACATATAGTAAAGAACGAACTTCAGTCCATAGTAACTAAAACAAGATTATAATTAGCTTTGGTATAAAATACTGTCAGCGGTGGGATTCGATCCCATGCCTCCGAATTGAAGAGTGTCTAACACCAGCACCTTAAACCGCTCGACCACGCTGCCTCACATAACAATGCCGTTATAATGCCATTATAAACGCCATAATACTCTAAATTAAAACTCTAAACTAAAACTTAAACTCTTCGATGTGTTTTGCTATCAGGCCACCTTTCTATGAAACTGTTAATGGATATGATGCTATAGAAAAATCAAAAACTCTAAGATCATTTAGTTTTTAGTAAAGAATCTCTAAAACTTTTATGTAAATTGCAAAAATACTGTATATCCGGGTTGCAGCGGTAGCTAGCAACCTAGTAAGAGACGATCACGTCCAATGTTAAGAAATGTAAAAACCTATAGTTCCTAAAAATTACAATAAAGAATGACACCTTGCCCATGTTAACTAAAACATAAATAGGGATTATGTAATTTCCAATAGTATCATGGCTTTAGAGATGGCTGAAACCTAGTTCCGGGTTGCAGTACAATAAGGACCGAAGTCTATCTCATAGTAACTAATGCAACGGGGAAAAAAAAGAGGTCTGTGGCATATCCGGGTTGCATTTCCGGGTTGCAGCGGTAGCTAGCAACCTAGTAAGAGACGATCACGTCCAATGTTAAGAAATATAAAAACCCATAGTTCCTAACAAAGGAGTCAGATCAAAACAAAAAGTACACCATTAGAACCGCCTTGTCCGAAACCCCTGTATAGGAAACTTTCTGTCCCTTGGCTTGAACAGCAAGGGAAATATATTGGCTTGAAAATCAAGAAAATTGACTTTAACCACGTTATTCTCCCCAAACGGGATATTTTTTTTCTTTTTTTCTTTTTTTTTCTTTTCCACAGATAGCTTGGCACTGGAACATCGTAGAGGGTTGTTCAATAGCTCATTTTAAAGGAAATTAATCCGGGTTGCAGCGGTAGCTAGCAACCTAGTAAGAGACGATCACGTCCAATGTTAAGAAATATAAAAACCCATAGTTCCTAAAAAAAGAGTCAGATCAAAACAAAAAGTACACCATTAGAACCGCCTTGTCCGAAACCCCTGCATAGTAAAATTTCTGTCCCTTGGCTTGAACAGCAAGGGAAATATATTGGCTTGAAAATCAAGAAAAGTGGCAGCTACTACAACATTCTGCCTAAACGGGATATTTTTTTCTTTTTTTCTTTTTTTTTCTTTTGTATCCAGAGATAGCTTGTCACTGGAACATCGTAGAGGGTTGTTCAATAGCTCATTTTAAAGGAAATTAAGTGGGTTAAAAATCTATAGTAACTAAAATAAATTATTTCTAAAAGAGAATAAATTTTTCCACCAAAAACTGCATTTTGATGTCTTTTCACACTGCAGTCTTTCAAACATAATCGTATACCAGCGGTAAGAATTGAACCCACGCCTCTGAAGAGACTGGTGGCTAACACCAGTGCCTTGGACCACTCGGCCAGGCTGCCTCTCATAAATAAATATATATGTGAATTTGGGTTGCAGCAGTAGCTAGCAACCTAGTAAGAGACGATCAGTCCAATGCTAAGAAATATAAAAACCCAAAACTCCTAAAAATAGAGTCAGATCAAAACAAAAGTACATCATTAGAAATACCTTGTCTGAAACCCTACTAGATAAATAATGAACGTCATCATAGTTTTATATTAGAGTTATGACGTGAATAGAGTGACGTCATAATTAGTATATAAGGAAAGTCAAAACTGAAAATTCTCTCATTCTTGATTAGAATAATGGTTAGATCAAAGCAGGCTATACGCAAGTTGAAGAAAGAGTACTACACAAACAACAGAGATAGTAACTTGAAAAGAAAAAAGCAAAGGTATTCAACCGACCAGGCGTATCGAGAAGTAATAATTGAGAGAGCAAAACAAAACAGCAAGATGTGTTATCACAATGATGAAGATTATAGACATGCAAAAATTGAGACAGCCAAACATTATAATAAAGAACGACCTCTTGCCAATACTAAATTTTATACGCTACTTAATTATAGTATAGGTTAGTAATTACAGAGATAGCTTGGCACTGGAACATCGTAGAGAGTTGTTCAATGGCTCATTTTAAAGGAAATTAATGAGGTTGAAAATTTTTTGTAACTAAAACAAATTATCTTTGTAATAGAACCGGTTTTTTTACGAAAATGGGAAATATATTGGCTTTAATCCGGGTTGCAGCGGTAGCTAGCAACCTAGTAAGAGACGATCAAGTCCAATGTTAAGAAATATAAAAACCCATAGCTCCTAACAGAGGAGCCAGATCAAAACAAAAAGTACACCATTAGAACCGCCTTGTCCGAAACCCCTGTATAGGAAACTTTCTGTCCCTTGGCTTGAACAGCAAGGGAAATATATTGGCTTGAAAATCAAGAAAAGTGGCAGCTACTACAACATTCTGCCTAAACGGGATATTTTTTCTTTTTTTTTCTTTTTTTCTTTTGTATCCAGAGATAGTCCGGGTTGCAGCGGTAGCTAGCAACCTAGTAAGAGACGATCACGTCCAATGTTAAGAAATATAAAAACCCATAACTCCTAAAAAAAGAGTCAGATCAAAACAAAAAGTACACCATTAGTATCGCCTTGTCCAAAATTCCTATAAGGGAAACTTACCGCCCTTTGGCTTGAATAACAAAGAATATATATTGGCTTGAAAATCAAGAAAATTGACTTTTACCACGTTATTCTCCACAAAGGGGATATTTTTTTCTTTCTTCTTCTTTTCCACAGATAGCTTGGCACTGGAACATCATAGAGAGTTGTTCAATGGCTCATTTTAAGGGAAATTAATTGGGTTAAAAACCTTTTGTACTTAAAACAATGTATTTTCAAAATAGAATCAGTTTTTTACGAAAAATCGCATATTTCATATTAAAGATTGATCAATGACGTCATTAACGTATACCAGTGGTAGGATTTGAACCCACATTCCCGAAGAGACTAGTGACTAACACCAGCGCCTTGGACCACTCGGCCAAGAAAAATATCCCACAAACGGTATATTTTTTCTTTCTTTCTTCTTCTTCTTCTTTTCCACAGATAGCTTGGCACTGGGACATTGTAGAGAGTTGTTCAATGGCTCATTTTAAAGGAAATCTCTAGATCTAGTGCTATTTTTACTTAATTTTCTTTTAAATTAATTATTTTTTACGGAAAACTTAATTTTTTATTATAATCTAATCAAGAATGAGAGAATTTACATCTTTGTCGTTCTTAAGTAGTAATTATGATGTCACGGCGTAATGATTTTATTGACGTCATGGCGCAATGATATTATTTCATGACGTCATCAGAAACAACAATATAATTTCGTGTTTTTCTATTCACGTCATAGCTCTAATATAAAACTATGATGACATTCATTATTTATCTAGTAGGGTTTCAGACAAGGTAATTCTAATGATGTACTTTTGTTTTGATTTGACTCTATTTTTAGGAGTTTTGTTATATTTCTTAGCATTGGACTGATCGTCTCTTACTAGGTTGCTAGCTACTGCTGCAACCCAAATTCACATATATATTTATTTGTGAGCGGCAGCCTGGCCGAGTGGTCCAAGGCACTGGTGTTAGCCACCAGTCTCTTCAAAGGCGTGGGTTCAAATCTTACCGCTGGTATGCGATTATGTTTGAAAGACTGCATTGTGAAAAGACATCGAAAATGCAGTTTTGGGTGGAAAAATTTATTCTCTTTTAGAAATAATTTATTTTAGTTACTATAGATTTTTAACCCAATTAATTTCCTTTAAAATGAGCTATTGAACAACTATCTACGATGTTCCAGTGCCAAGCTATCTCTGGATACAAAAAAAGAAAAGAGAAAAAAATATCCCGTTTGGGGAGAATAACGTGGTTAAATCAATTTTCTTGATTTTCAAGCCAATATATTTCCCTTGCTGTTCAAGCCAAGGGACAGAAAGTTTCCTATACAGGGGTTTCGGACAAGGCGGTTCTAATGGTTTACTTTTTGTTTTGATCTGACTCCTTTGTTAGGAACTATGGGTTTTTATATTTCTTAACATTGGACGTGATCGTCTCTTACTAGGTTGCTAGCTACCGCTGCAACCCGGATATACCACAGACCTCTTTTCTTTTTCCCGTTGCATTAGTTACTATGAGATAGACTTCGGTCCTTACTGTAAAACTTTAGCGATTCTAAACTGAAAAACTAACTCAGTCCAATATATGCAATGGTGTGCTTTTCTAATGATCGTCCTTTAATATAAACTATGGACTAGAGTTCGTTCTTTAATGTAATTGTATGGCTACAAACTATGATTATGGCATCATTGATCGATCTTTAACATGAAATATTCTTTACTGTAATGGTTTGTTCTTTACTAGGTATCAGCCGTCTCTACAGCCATGATACTGATGGAAATTACATAATCCCTATTTATGTTTCATTTAAAATGGGCTAGGTGTCGTTCTTTATTATAACTATACTATGATTAAGTGGCATATAAAATTTAGTATAGGCAAAAGGTCGTTCTTTATTATAATTTTCAATAGTTGACTTGTACTTTTCAGGACAGTTTGTTCTACTACACAGAGAATTTTTTGCCAAATATTCAGTAGAACTAAAAGAACTGTTTAAAACACAGTTAGAAATACTTTTTTCTTGAGTCGGTGTTCCAGGAATTGGTTCTAAATCATTAGTCTTACAAACACATATACTAATAACCCTAACAGGCTCGTTTTCGCCATAATTGAAAAACATTGCTTTTTCTTCGCTGCTGATAGGTATGCTTGTATATATATATTTTTATTGCTGCTACATAAACTGCAATTGCTCCTTCCAAAATTAATATTCGAATTTTCTAAGAATTACGCCTCTGTACATTCACCGTGTTGTCGAACATTTTCCATTGTATCTATAAACTGTTCCGCAGTTGCCAATCCATACCTTGGAAGCTTTTCGTTAAACTGACAACATTTCTTTTGGATATTACTATGAAGCTTTGCCAAAGAATTTCTAGCCGACTTTTCAACAGCATCCGCTCTTTCAAAAAGAATTTTAATCTGTAATTTTGAATACTTTTCGTGATCCCGATAAAACATGCGTAAAATTTTTCTCAATTTACAAAGATCAGCCTGCATTTTTGCCATCTTCTTGTATTTCTGAATGTAATTTTTCGCTTTGTCCTTATGCGTTCTTCGGTACAACCTCGCAGATAATTTAATTTTTTCATTATAGCTTTTGTCACCCCAGTATCTACAGATTATTCTGGTAGCAACTTTTTTCTTATGTTTGTTTTGGTAATCTATATCGTTATCATACAGTTCCTTGCTCTTTTGTTTTGCTGTCTCAATTGTTGCATGTCTATAAAGTTCATCATTATAATAACGCTATTTGTCACTACCAATTTTAGCATGTCTATAAACTTCATCATTATAATAACGCTGTTTGTCACTATCAATTTTCGCATCTCGACACGCCTGTTCGGTTGAATACCTTTGCTTTTCTCTTTTCAAGATGCTATCTCTGTTTTTTTGGTAGTACTGTTTTTTTAACTTGCGTGTAGCTTGCTTGATTGAAACCATTATGTAACCATTAGTTGAATGTTTATGTCACGTATCAAGTATCAAGAACCTAACAAAAAATTAAACTAATTTTAAAATTTTCAGGAATTTTTCTAGTCTAAATTAAAAGATTAAAATTATTGTTCAGACACCATAAATATTTTTGCAGTTTATAACTTTAGCGATTCTGAACTAAAAACGAAAATAAAATAAAAATTAATTTTTTCAATTTTTACGTCACGTCGCTCATTAAGTCATATATGGTTATTAGTACACAATAGGTTTTAGATATTACGTCATGTCACTTATTACGTCATATATGGTTATTAGTAGACAATCGGTAATTTTATAATAGAGTTCGTTCTTTATTATAATAAAAAATTAAGTTTTCCGTAAAAAATAATTAATTTAAAAAAAAATAAGTAGAAATGGCACTAGATCTAAAGATTTCCTTTAAAATGAGCCATTGAACAACTCTCTACAATGTCCCAGTGCCAAGCTATCTGTGGAAAAGAAGAAGAAGAAGAAGAAAGAAAAAAATATCCCGTTTGTGGGATATTTTTCTTGGCCGAGTGGTCCAAGGCGCTGGTGTTAGTCACCAGTCTTTTCGGAGGTGGCGGTTCAAATCCTACAGCTGGTATACGACTATGACGTCATTGATCAATCTTTAGTATGAAATATGCAATTTTTCGTAAAAAACTGATTCTATTTTAAAAATACATTGTTTTAAGTACAAAAAGTTTTTAACGCCGTTAATTTCCTTTAAAATAAGCCATTGAACAACTCTCTACGATGTTCCAGTGCCAAGCTATCTGTGGAAAAGAAGAAGAAAGAAAAAAATATCCCCTTTGTGGAGAATAACGTGGTTAAAGTCAATTTTCTTGATTTTCAAGCCAATATATTTTCTTTGTTATTCAAGCCAAAGGGCGGTAAGTTTCCCTAATAGGAATTTCGGACAAGGCGATTCTAATGGTGTACTTTTTGTTTTGATCTGACTCTTTTTTTAGGAGTTATGGGTTTTTATATTTCTTAACATTGGACGTGATCGTCTCTTACTAGGTTGCTAGCAATTGCTGCAACCCGGATCGACTTGTGATTTTATATGTAGTGTAGATCAAATACAACTGGATCCGTCAATTTATACTAGCAAAACATTTTTTAAGTCTGATGAAGATTTAACTGATGTGTCAAAAGTAAGGTTGCAAGTCGACGATTTTGTTTTGGCCTTATTATAATTGGTATGGTGAAATAATAATATGCATATGGTTCTTAAATCATACTTCTTTATGGTCCCATATGGTCTAGTGTCTAGGATAGTTAACTTTCACTTAACAGGCCCGGGTTCGATTTCCGGTGTGGGAAACTTTTTAACTCTATAATCTTCGAACATTCGAACCTTTTATAATTTATAATGATGTATAATATAAATACTGTAATCTTAACTATAGTGAAGTTACCTATGCAAGTTAGTATAGGGAAGAGTTCGATCTTTATTATAATGGTTAAAGTCAATTTTCTTGATTTTCAAGCAAATATATTTTCTTTTTTATTCAAGCCAAAGGGCGGTAAGTTTCCTTTATAGGGGTTTCGGACAAGGCGGTTCTAATGGTGTACTTTTTGTTTTGATCTGACTCTTTTTTTAGGAGTTAGGGGTTTTTATATTTCTTAACATTGGACGTGATAGTCTCTTAATAGGTTGCTAGCTACCATTGCAACCCGGATTGTTATCTACCGCTGCAACCCGGATACCACTACATCGAGATACTGTGAAATTACAAACAGGAAAAAGCCTATGGCTTTTTCTTAATTGGAATAGTAAGAGACAATCTGGGTAATACCTATGATAATGACGTCATTGATCAATATTGATCATGAAACTATATCTGATGAAACTTACATATTCTGCATTTACGACGAACCATATCTATCCTTTTATGTACTTGTAAGCTACCCCTGGAGCCACCGTATATCAGTTACTATTGGCGAGAGATCGTTCTTTACTGTAACTCTTGCTAGGTAGCTAGCTACCACTGCAACCCGGATTTAGCTACCCCTGGAGCCACCGTATATCAGTTACTATTGGCGATAGATCGTTCTTTACTGTATGGCTCTTAAATCATACTTCTTTATGGTTCCATATGGTCTAGTGGCTAGGATAGTTAACTTTCACTTAACAGGCTCGGGTTCGATTCCCGGTGTGGGAAAATTTTTAACTCTATAATCTTCGAACATTTGAACCTTTTATAATCTATAATGATGTATAATATAAATGTAAGCCTCATCTATATAATGGTTCCTAATAACACTTCAGCTACTATGGACTGAACATCGTTCTTTAATGTAATCCTCTTAACAACAAATTTTTCATGGTTAGCTACCATGTCGGGATAGTTTACACTTTCAACACAGTAGGTTTCGTAGTTGCTATTTCCACTGACTACTAGTTCATTTTCATTTCTCCAAGGTTTAAACAATTTTAAAAGATCTCCATAATAAGCATTTTTCTTCTCGTCAGTTTCAAATGGGTTTACCTTTCTGTGCTGTATGATATACGGTTTAAAAAGCCTTTTTCTGAGGTAGAAGGACCCGTCAGTTAACATCATATTATCATCAGTACCATTACGCTCCCGTTCATACCAAGACAATAACTGAAAAAGACTGATATTTTCCATATGTTCCGGTCTTTTAGGGTATATATCAATAACCCAGTGGGCAATGTACAGATCACTACTCTGTGGATCGTTTTTAGCAAGCTTTTCAAGCTCCTCATACCTTCTCAGTGTCCTCTTTACCTCGCTCTTTTTCGCAAGGTCAATATATCTAAATTGCCTAGAAATACTATACAATTTAGTACCAAGAAGCCTATCAGCAGCTTCAACTGCTCCAACTTGACGGGTTTTTATGGACTTCAACAAGTAGGACATAGTTCGTTGACCAAGACTTTTGCATGCATTATTTACTTCCTCCCACATTGCTTCTATTTCGACACTCTCTGCTTTTGTCATGTAATCGGTAATGTAATACGGTAATTTAGAGCCCAAATGGCCAATATATTGAACATCAATGTTTGCTTGATTAGCAATAAGTAACGCAGGAGAATAGTCATTTATATAACGCTCGTCATCTCTTCGAAGCAGATGATATATTCTTTTTCTTGGCTTTTTACGGTTTGTACCATGAGCCAAGCAGTCAAGGATGTCATATAATTCTGTTCGTTCCTTTGTAGGACGAGGAAAGCCAAACTTACAATACGTAACCCATCTTCCTCTTTTTCTCTTATACTTTCTTTGACAGTATTTATTACAGCGGTGCACTTGATGGTCTTTGACCAGTTTGTGAAGAGTTGGACTAGTCAATCTATTTGGTATTTCACAAGTTATAATACTATTGATATACTGAATCACTTCAGACGCTGTTGATTTCCCAATAATAGGAGCATCTTCAATCCACAACACACAGTGTACATGAGGCGCACCTCGTTTCTGATACTCGATACGCCAGAAATGATCCTTAATTTTACCAAACGAAGGATTTGTCTTTGAACAAATTAGCTCATTAAATATAGGTGTCCATTTTTTGTCAAAGTGCATGGAAACTGCAATTGGATCTAGACACGTCAACTCTGCTGGGGTCATTTTTGCCACACCAGGTAAGTTCTTATGGACAGTCCGTAAATATTCAATAAATTCAGGAGAGTACCACTCAGCACATTAAACTGTCAGAAACAAAGTCGGTGGACCCAATTGCTCAATCATTGACTTTACTTTATAGGAAAGAGATTGAAAATACTGCTGAGATCCTCTGATTTTTGATTGAACAGAAAACAAAGTCGCTTCCATCTCTCCATCACGGGAATGAAGCCTGTCTATAAATTGACGAGCATTTTGATTTGGTTTCACAGTCCGCAACATATGACCGACGCTATTACACATGTAAGAGAATTCTTGCAATTGGAAGCTGTGAAAAAGAAACTGTTTGTCAAGACGAAACTTAGTATGTCTGCTAAGAAGCCTTGATTTAAAATATTCTGCATTCCTAATCCGAAATGGTCTTGCCTTGTCACGCAAGCCATATTTGCCTTTCGGGAAAAGATTTGGAAACACTTTTAGATCAAGTTCTTCCTGAAATAAGTCTTCGCTCTCACCTTTTAGTTTCTTGATTTGAAATTGGTCAGTACCAAGATCTTTCATCTGCTTAAAATCTTCAATGAAGTCTTTTGGTACCGCTGAATTGAGAGGCTGGACAGAAAAATGTTCAACCAATGTAGATTTTGCGCTTTCTGTCAGTTTCTGAAGGATTGCAGCTTCCGGTATTTCAGGTAAATTATCAACACCAACCGCTTTTTCAGCAAGACGTGCTTCAAGTATTTTATTTAAATCTTCTAGGGTGTATGCATGTATTGTTTTATAGAGACTGTTGTTCTCTCTTAACCACAACAGTGCTTCATGGACTTTTCTCAGATCTATTAGTGCAGTCCAAACATTCTTGTTGTAAGTAGGCTGACCATTGACAATGACTACAAAACTATCAATGTTAAGAAGTTTTTCAGGCTGAATATCTGCATTTGCTTGCACATCAACAGGTAGATATACTATTCTCCCCTTAAGAGCGTCAACAAGTTCTGTTCTAGGTCTCTTCAATGCAGTTACTTGCCCTAATCTGACGATCGTAAGACAAGGCATAACAAATCGAATCATTGCCATTTCAAAATTATTTAAACACTTTATACATCCCGGTGTACAGTCTATATGAAGGTTATTTAATACTGATCGGACATTCTCCTGACTTTTCAACATTTTCCCAGCACAGTAATCACAGACAAAGAATGAATTTATGACATCCTCTTTCCAACCTGTACATTGAATTAGTTGTTCTCTGTCATCTTTGGGTATGTCCTGTTGTAGGTGTTCTAAAATCTTGGCCATCATTACATCAAAACCTTTCCTATTTGAAAGGGATCTTAGACTCTTCAATTGGTATTTTGTCTTTATCTGCTCACAACTGTCACAATGCATTGTGGGGTATACATCCCTGATGTTAGCTACCTTATCAAGGCTCTCACCAAATAATTTTATTTTTGTATTTTCATCCACAGAAACTCTAATATTGCTATCACCGTAAATGAAGTCTTGACTATTATTACGACAGAGTCTACTTGACACTTCTTCTATGTAATGACTTAGTTCCTTGTACGAACCCTCGACTTTTAGAAGATTAATATGTTGTATAATCTTACATTTTGATACTGCCTTATATACGCTATTAATGAAACAGTTCAAGACAGGAAAATGTGGAGCTAGTGCCCTTAGAGAACGCAAATAGCTCTGACATCCCTCATTTGGGCTACAGTATAACGAATGCCCATGCTTTCTTGTGTCCCTGTAATTGATTTCACAATAATCCAAGCCGCCAAGGTAGAAATTAACCACTTTGTCAGTTGAAAATTTTAATGCTATATTATTTTCAAGGATATCAAAAAGAATTTGACATAATTCAATATCCATCGGATAGAGCTTGCAGATATCAGGGTGACATTGCCAAGTAACCTGCTGCCCAATTTTTGGTTTTGAATGTTTACTCGGATTGTTATAGGTGACTTCAGCCATCATAATTTCCTTGTCAGATCTAGTTCTAGAGCATTTTTCAATAGTTGTCTCGTACTTTTCAGGACAGTTTGTTCTACTACACAGAGAATTTTTTGCCAAATATTCAGTAGAACTAAACGAACTGTTTAAAACACAGTTAGAAATGCTTTTTTCTTGAGTCGGTGTTCCAGGAATTTGTTCTAAATCATTAGTCTTACAAACACATTTACTAATAACCCTAACAGGCTCGTTTTCGCCATAATTGAAAAACATTGCTTTTCCTTCGCTGTTGATAGGTATGCTTGTATATATATTTTTATTGCTGCTACACAAACTGCAATTGCTCCTTCCAAAATCAATATACGAATTTTCTAAGAAGTACGCCTCCGTATATTCACTGTGTTGTCGAACATTTTCCATTGCATCTATAAACTGTTCCACAGTTGCCAATCCATACCTTGGAAGCTTTTCGTTAAACTGACAACATTTCTTTTGGATATTACTATGAAGCTTTGCCAATGAATTTCTAGCCGACTTTTCAACAGCATCCGCTCTTTCAAAGAGAATTTTAATCTGTAATTTTGAATACTTTTCGTGATTCCGATAAAACATGCGTAAAATGTTTCTCAATTTACAAAGATCAGCCTGCATTTTTGCCATCTTCTTGTATTTCTGAATGTAATTTTTCCCTCTGTCCTTATGCGTTCTTCGGTACAACCTCGCAGAGAGTTTAATTTTTTCATTATAGATTTTGTCACCCCAGTAACGCTCCTTGATCTTTTGTTTGGCTGTCTCAATTTTTGCTTCTCGATACACCTGGACGGTTGAATACCTTTGCTTTTGGTTTTTCTTATATTTGATGCGGTAATCTTCATCATTGTGATAACTCTCCTTGATCTTTTGTTTGGCTGTCTCAATTTTTGCATGTCTATAATCTTCATCATTGTGATAACACATCTTGCTGTTTTGTTTTGCTCTCTCAATTATTACTTCTCGATACGCCTGGTCGGTTGAATACCTTTGTTTTGCTCTCTCAATTATTACTTCTCGATACGCCTGGTCGGTTGAATACCTTTGTTTTGCTCTCTCAATTTTTACTTCTCGATGCGCCTGGTCGGTTGAATATTTTTGCTTTTCTCTTTTCAAGATACTATCTCTGTTGTTTGTGTAGTACTGTTTTTTCAACTTGCGTGCGACTTGCTTGATTGAAACCATTATGTAATTATGAATGAGAACATTTTCATCTTTGTAGTTCTTAAGTAGTAATTATGACGTCACAGCGTAATGATTTTGTTGACGTCATAGAGCAATGATATTATTTCATGACGTCTTCAGAAACAACAATATAATTTCATGTTTTTCTATTCACGTCATAGCTCTAATATAAAACTATGATGACATTCATTATTTATCTAGTAGGGTTTCAGACAAGGTAATTCTAATGATGTACTTTTGTTTTGATCTGACTCTATTTTTAGGAGTTTTGTTATATTTCTTAGCATTGGACTGATCATCTCTTACTAGGTTGCTAGCTACTGCTGCAACCCAAATTCACATATATATTTATTTATGAGAGGCAGCCTGGCCGAGTGGTCCAAGGCACTGGTGTTAGCCACCAGTCTCTTCGGAGGCGTGGGTTCCAATCTTACCGCTGGTATACGATTATGTTTGAAAGACTGGAGTGTGAAAAGACATCGAAAATGCAGTTTTTGGTGGAAAAATTTATTCTCTTTTAGAAATAATTTATTTTAGTTACAAAAGGTTTTTAACCCAATTAATTTCCTTTAAAATGAGCTATTGAACAACCCTCTACGATGTTCCAGTGCCAAGCTATCTGTGGAAAAGAAAAAAAAAGAAAAAAGAAAAAAATATCCCGTTTGGGGAGAATAACGTGGTTAAAGTCAATTTTCTTGATTTTCAAGCCAATATATTTCCCTTGCTGTTCAAGCCAAGGGACAGAAAGTTTCCTATACAGGGGTTTCGGACAAGGCGGTTCTAATGGTGTACTTTTTGTTTCGATCTGACTCCTTTGTTAGGAACTATGGGTTTTTATATTTCTTAACATTGGACGTGATCGTCTCTTACTAGGTTGCTAGCTACCGCTGCAACCCGGATATGGGTTTTTATATTTCTTAACATTGGACGTGATCGTCTCTTACTAGGTTGCTAGCTACCGCTGCAACCCGGACTATAAAATGTAGTATAGGCAAGAGGTCGTTCTTTATTATATTCCTATACAGGGGTTTCGGACAAGGCGGTTCTAATGGTGTACTTTTTGTTTTGATATGACTCCTTTTTTAGGAACTATGGGTTTTTATATTTCTTAACATTGGACGTGATCGTCTCTTACTAGGTTGCTAGCTACCGCTGCAACCCGGATAATAAAAATTGACAAACAACATTGATGATGATCAATACCCGTCCTTTATGTATATAATGAGAAACGGGAAAAAGCCGATGGCTTTTTCTTAGTTGGAATAGCAAGAGCCGATGCTTGTGCTATCTTAGCTTCTAGTTAGTATGTGCCATAGTCTGTTCTTTACTAGGTTTCAGCTATATTCGACGAAACTTACACGGTGTCCATTTATAATGAACTGCATCGATCCTTCATGTATCATATTGTTAATTTTACAACTTTAATTAATGACGTCATAGTCCAAGTGGCAAGCACGATCATACGTTAATAGAAAGGTTGGTGGTTCAATGCCAACCGGGTTCGTTTTCTTTTAATTTGTAATTCAGCTATCAATAAAACCATATCAATACTATATCATTTAACTATAATTAAGTTGAGTATACAATTTATACTCAACTTAATAAAATACTCAACTTATACTCAACTTCATAAAAAATTATTATCATATCTTATATGTAACTTTTATTTTATAAGTCTTCGATAGTCTAATGGTAAGTATGCCCACTTGTTACCTGGGAGAAGGGAGTTCGATTCCCCGTCGGGGAGAACTTTTAATATGTTGAATTAAAAGCACTATCTTTTCAATTTAAAATTTAAAAAAGAAACTTTTTTATTTACATTCTAGCTAAAATAATGAAGATAATATGAATGAACCACAGTGTTCAGTTTCTTTGGACTTTAGTTCGTTTTTTAACTATAAATACAAACAGGAAAAAGCTTACGGCTTTTTCTTCCTTTAAATAGTAAGAGACGAAACTCAAACAATCAAGTAGCTAACTAAGTCCAATGTATGGAATGGTTTGTTATTTCAGTGATCGTCTTTTAATGTAAAAATATAAATACTGTAATCTTAACTATAGTGAAGTTGCGTATGCAAGTTAGTATAGGGAAGAGTTCGATCTTTATTATGGTAGTAACTTTTTTCTTATGTTTGTTTCGGTAATCTTTATCATTATCATACCGTTCCTTGCTCTTTTGTGTAGCCTGCTCAATTGTTGCTTCTCTATAAAGTTTATCATTGTGATAACGCTCCTTGATCTTTTGTCTAGCCTTCTCAATTGTTGCTTCTCTATAAAGTTTATCATTGTGATAACGCTCCTTGATCTTTTGTCTAGCCTGATCAATTCTTGCTTCTCTGTAATCTTTATCATTATCATACCGTACCTTGCTCTTTTTTCTAGCCTGCTCAATTGTTGCTTCTCTGTAATCTTCATCATTACCATACCGTTCCTTGATCTTTTGTTTGGCTGTCTCAATTTTCACATGTCTATAATCTTCAACATTGTGATAACACATCTTGCTGTTTTGTTTTGCTCTCTCAATTATTACTTCTCGATACGCCTGGTCGGTTGAATACCTTTGCTTTTTTCTTTTCAAGTTACTATCTCTGTTGTTTGTGTAGTACTGTTTTTTCAACTTGCGTATAGCTTGCTTCGATCTAACCATTATCTAATCAAGAATGAGAGATTTTACATCTTTGTCAATCTTAAGTAGTAATTATGACGTCACGGCGTAATGATTTTATTGACGTCATGGCGCAATAATATTATTTCATGACGTCTTCAGAAACAACAATATATTTTCGTTTTTTTCTATTCACGTCATAGCTCTAATATAAAACTATGATATCATTCATTATTTATCTAGTAGGGTTTCAGACAAGGTAGTTCTAATGATATACTTTTGTTTTGATCTAACTCTATTTTTAGGAGTTTTGGGTTTTTATATTTCTTAGCATTGGACTGATCGTCTCTTACTAGGCTGCTAGCTACTGCTGCAACCCAAATTCACATATATATTTATTTATGAGAGGCAGCCTGGCCGAGTGGTCCAAGGCACTGGTGTTAGCCACCAGTCTTTTCGGAGGCGTGGGTTCAAATCTTACCGCTGGTATGCGATTATGTTTGCAAGACTGCAGTGTGAAAAAACATCGAAAATGCAGTTTTTGGTGGAAAAATTTATTCTCTTTTAGAAATAATTTATTTTAGTTACTATAGGTTTTTAACCCAATTAATTTCCTTTAAAATGAGCTATTGAACAACCCTCTACGATGTTCCAGTGCCAAGCTATCTCTGGATACAAAAGAAAAGAGAAAAAAAAAGAAAAAAAATATCCCGTTTAGGCAGAATGTTTTAGTAGCTGCCACTTTTCTTGATTTTCAAGCCAATATATTTCCCTTGCTGTTCAAGCCAAGGGACAGAAAGTTTCCTATACAGGGGTTTCGGACAAGGCGGTTCTAATGGTGTACTTTTTGTTTTGATCTGACTCCTCTGTTAGGAACTATGGGTTTTTATATTTCTTAACATTGGACGTGATCGTCTCTTACTAGGTTGCTAGTTACCGCTGCAACCCGGATTTTATAACTACAAAAAGTTTTTAACCCCATTAATTTGCTTTAAAATGAGCCATTGAACAACTCTCTACGATGTTCCAGTGCCAAGCTATCTGTGGAATTACTAACCTATACTATAATTAAGTGGCGTATAAAATTTAGTATAGGCAAGAGGTCGTTCTTTATTATAAATAAAGACATCGAAAATGCAGTTTTTGGTGGAAAAATTTATTCTCTTTTAGAAATAGTTTGTTTTAGTTACTATAGATTTTTAACCCAATTAATTTCCTTTAAAATGAGCTATTGAACAACTATCTACGATGTTCCAGTGCCAAGCTATCTCTGGAAACAAAGAAAAGAGAAAAAAATATCCCGTTTAGGCAGAATGTTGTAGTAGCTGCCACTTTTCTTGATTTGTTAGTACTGATTTCTTAACTTGCGTGTAGCTTGCTTTGATCTAACCATTATGTATTCATGAATGAGACCATTTACAGTTTTGACGTTTCTTATATAGTAATTATGACGTCACTGCATCAAAAACACACTTTTTATTGGAAAAATTTATTCTCTTTTAGAAATAATTTAATTTAGTTACTATAGATTCTTAACCCAATTAATTTCCTTTAAAATGAGCTATTGAACAACCCTCTACGATGTTCCAGTGCCAAGCTATCTCTGGATACAAAAAAAAGAGAAAAAAATATCCCGTTTGGGGAGAATAACGTGGTTAAAGTCAATTTTCTTGATTTTCAAGCCAATATATTTCCCTTGCTGTTCAAGCCAAGGGACAGAAAGTTTCCTATAAAGGGGTTTCGGACAAGGCGGTTCTAATGATGTACTTTTTGTTTGATCTGACTCCTTTTTTAGGAGCTATGGGTTTTTATATTTCTTAACATTGGACGTGATCGTCTCTTACTAGGTTGCTAGCTACCGCTGCAACCCGGATTCTCGATACGCCTGGTCGGCTGAATACCTTTGTTTTGCTCTCTCAATTATTACTTCTCGATACGCCTGGTCGGTTGAATACCTTTGCTTTTTTCTTTTCAAGTTACTATCTCTGTTGTTTGTGTAGTACTGTTTTTTCAACTTGCGTATAGCTTGCTTTGATCTAACCATTATCTAATCAAGAATGAGAGAATTTAAAGTTTTGACTTTTCTTATATACTAATTATGACGTCACGGCGTAATGATTTTATTTCAGGACGTCATGGCGCAATGGTATTATTTCATGACGTCTTCAGAAACAACATTATAATTTCGTGTTTTTCTATTCACGTCATAGCTCTAATATAAAACTATGATGACATTCATTATTTATCTAGTAGGGTTTCAGACAAGGTAATTTTAATGATGCACTTTTGTTTTGATCTGACTCTATTTTTAGGAGTTTTGGGTTTTTATATTTCTTAGCATTGGACTGATCGTCTCTTACTAGGTTGCTAGCTACTGCTGCAACCCAAATTCACATATATATTTATTTATGAGAGGCAGCCTGGCCGAGTGGTCCAAGGCACTGGTATTAGCCACCAGTCTCTTCGGAGGCGTGGGTTCAAATCTTACCGCTGGTATACGATTATGTTTGAAAGACTGCAGTGTGAAAAGACGTCAAAAATGCAGTTTTTGGTGGAAAAATTTATTCTCTTTTAGAAATAATTTATTTTATTTACTATAAATTTTTAAACCAATTAATTTCCTTTAAAATGAGCTATTAAACAACCCTCTACGATGTTCCAGTGCCAAGCTATCTCTGGATACAAAAAAAGAAAAAAAGAAAAAAATATCCCGTTTGTGGAGAATAACGTGGTTAAAGTCAATTTTCTTGGTTTTCAAGCCAATATATTTCCCTTGTTGTTCAAGCCAAATGACAGAAAGTTTCCTATACAGGGGTTTCGGACAAGGCGGTTCTAATGGTGTACTTTTTGTTTTGATCTGACTCCTTTGTTAGGAACTATGGGTTTTTATATTTCTTAACATTGGACGTGATCGTCTCTTACTAGGTTGCTAGCTACCGCTGCAACCCGGATGACCAATAATTTTTATGTTTGTTGTTATTGATAAACATCCCAGTGTTTGGTGCTTGAGATGCACAAATTGGTTAACGTGTGTAAGGAGTACCCTTGTGCAGCATCGTACATGGGAACGTTCGTTGAACAAAGGAGTGCTCAACCGGTTCTTGTAGAATTTGGCTTTGAGGGAGTTCTTGTGTTAGATTGCCTCAAAGCTTGGCTCGTAACTAATGGAGAAATGGTAAGTTCTTTGACTGAGGACTTGAACTGCCTCTGTAGTGGGGGCTTTCAAGGGGTAGAGCATGTAAAGATTTTTAAGGTAGTAAGCCAATGCATTTGCTATGACATCATGTTGAGACGAACCAACACTGAGGTAATTGTTGATTCCAAAGCAACATATTTTTGTTGGAGGCCATGACATGAGGAGTGGGTTTTTTGTCGAAATTTTGGTGTCTGTAGCAAACATTCCGTGGAAACAAACTATATAATTAAGAGCGACCCGGCGCAATAGTTAACGAAACTCTAGAAAACGGAGCATGGATACCAATAGATACATCAAAAGAATTGGATTTTTATGCTAATATTAAATATTTAAGTATTGTCTATTTTAGTCTTACCCATCCAAATTTACTATCCTCAGAAAATTTGCCTTATTTTCAAAAAAAGGGAGAAATGACCCCTAAAAGTCTGAAATCTTAATGAAAATCACACCGTCAGATTCAGCGTATCAGGAAACCACTGTAGGGGTTTCAAGCTCCTATCTGCAAAAATGTGGAATGTTGTATTTTTTGCAAAAAGAAAGAACACGGATGCGTGCAGTGCCTCCATTCTACTAATGTGGGAATAAAGTGCTTAAGTGCAAAACAAAAGAGTAGAATTATAGTAGGACACAATCCTGAAGTAAGTATGTTATCGTGCTTAATATTTGAACAGGAATGTTGACAAAATTAATTGTTACGCTATATTACCAGTGTTTCCGCTTCAAATTTTCTTAGTCCCTAAAAGTCTGGTGGAAAATCCCTAGAAATCCCTATTTTCAATACCAAAATCCCTAGAAGTTTCACCATTTTCTGACTTCTTTCCAAGTTATAAGTAAAGCCTTATTAGGCTGATATTTAATAGCATTTGTTCAAGACGACTTATTTTGCAACTCAAAACCTTTTACGTGTACCAAAATATCTTCTTTTGATGTTTAAAACAATACTTTGTATTTATCGACAAGTTAAGTTTGGTTTTGATTTATAGATTACAGGTCCAGATCTCAGATTCTGGACCACATGAATATATTATTTGTTTTTCTTTGTCAAAAAACATTATTTGTTTTTCTTTGTCATTATTTTTTCCTTCTCTATTACTACTTTTGCAATACTCTCGGTTTAATTTGAATTGGCACGAAGGATTGGCATGAATGATGTCAAACCGGTCGCTTCTTCATGTATTATTTTCGCTTTTGGCCTTTTTGTTGAGTTGTTAAATTGAAGCAGGGTAGTAGCAAACATGAATAACTTAAAGCTTGATTTAAAGACATCGCTTACATTTAGAGTTTTTGAATTATTCGATTTTAACTAGTGAAGACTGTTATCTGCCTCCCAGTTTCAGAGGCAACATTGTAGCGTTGCCTATAGTAAAGGCCATACGGCTCCAATGTTTTATTATTTATTATTTTTTTTCCCCAGAGGCGCTTCTTACGGAAAAGGTCGTCGTAGAAACTACAAAGGGGGCTCATTACATTGAAAATCGAGAGTTATAGTGCCCTTTCTAATAGTCGAAAATGATTGGAGGGCAAATAGCCCCCCCCCCCTACGCCCATCATTTCCCCAAACACATCCAATCAAAATTTTGAGATAACCATTTTGCTCAGCGTAGTTGATGTAGAAAATATATTTTGAGGAGGAAACTCCCCCAAAACCCTCAGGGCAAGAGTTTTAAATTTTGCCCTGGGGTCATATAAGGTTTTTATAGAAGGCGTGGTCGTGGAAACTTTAAACCAGGCTCATTCGATTGGAAATTCAAAGGGCTAGTGCCCTTTTTAATAGTCGAAAGTGATTGGAGGGCAACTAGCACCCTCAGCCTCACACAACCCTCAGGGCAAGGGTTTTAAGTTATGCCCTGGGGGCATGTTAGGTTTTTATAGAAGGCGTTGTTGTAGAAACTTCAAAAAAGGCTCATTCGATTAGAAGTTCAAAGGTCTAGTGCCCTTTTTAAAAATTGAAAGTGATTGGAGGGCAACTAGCCCCCTCCCCACGCCCATCATTCCCCAGAACACATCCAATCAAAATTTTGAGCTAGCCATTTTGTTCAGCGTAGTTGATTTCCAGAGAGAAAATATGTTTTTGAGGAGGACACTCCCCCAAAACCCCCAGGGCAAGGGTTTTAAGTTATGCCCTGGGGGCATATAAGGTTTTTATAGAAGGCGTTGTCGTAGAAAGTTCAAAATAGGCTCATTCGATTGGAAATTCAAAGGGATAGCGCCCTTTTTTAATAGTCGAAAGTGATTGGAGGGCAACTAGCCCCCCTCCATGCCCATCACTCCCCCAAATACATCCAATCCAAATTTTTAGATACCCATTTTGTTCAGCATAGTTGATTTCCAGATAGAAAATATGTTTTTGAGGAGGACACTCCCCCACAACCCTTAGGGCAAGGGTTTTAAGTTATGCCCTGGGGGCATATAAGGTTTTTATAGAAGGCGTTAGTGTAGAAATTTAAAAAAGGCTCATTCAATTTGAAATTCAAAGGGCTAGTGCCCTTTTTAATAGTCAAAAGTGTTTGGAGGGCAACTAGCCTCCCCCCCCACGTCCATCATTTCCCCAAACACATCGAATCAAAATTTTGAGATAGCAATTTTGTTCAGCGTAGTTTATTTTCTGATAGAAAATATGTTTTTGAGGAGGCCACTCCCCCACAACCATCAAGGCAAGGGTTTTAAATTATACCCTGGGGGCATATAAGGTTTTTATAGAAGGCGGTGTCGTAAAAACTTCAAAAAAGGCTGATTCGATTGGAAATTCAAAGGGATAGTCTCTTTTTAGTAGTCGAAAGTGATTTGAGGGCAACTAACCCCCCTCTCACGCCCACCTTTTCCCCAAACACATCCAATCAAAATTTTGAGACAGCAATTTTGTTAAACGTAGGAAATTAATTTTGTTCTGGAAATTAGGTCTTTGAGGATGACAACTCCCCCACAGCCCTCAGGGTGAGGGTTGTAAGTTATGCCCTGGGGGCATTTAAGGTTTTGTATAGACAACATTGTCGTATAAACTTCAGAGAGGGCTCATTTGATTGGAAATTGAAAGTTCTAATTCACTTTTTAAGCGTCAAAAGATGTTGGAGGGTAACCAGCTCCCCCCCCTAAAACCTATTTTCTCAAATGCATCCAATAAAAGTTTTAAGATAGCTATTTTGTTAAAAATAGTTCAAAGATCATATAACAAAAATTCCGGTGTTGACACAACGCACCAGGGCCCGGGGGCAGGCCTTATAAGTTATACCCTGGGGGCATATATGGGTATTATGAAATGGATGCTCGTCACAACCCCCCAGGGTCACAACCCCCCAGGGCGCGGGGGCTGGCGTTGTAAGTTATGCCCTGGGGCATATATTGTTCGTATGAAAGGGATGCTCGTATAAACAGGGACCCCTGGCCCTGGGGGGTTGTGACGACACCTGATTTTTTGTTATCTGCCTTTTGAGAAATTTTTAACTTAATACCTAGCTCAAAATTTTTATTGGATGCATTTGGGGAAAAGCGGCGTGGGGGGCTAGTTGCCCTCCAATATCTTCTTATTCGGAAAAACTTAACTAGAACTTTCAATTTCCAATCAAATGAGCCATCTCTGAATTTTTTACCAGCATCCCTTCAATAAGAACCATATATTCCCCAAGGGCATAACTTACAACACCTGCCCTCGGGCCCTGGGGGGCTGTATTGACCCCTGAGTTTTCGTTGTATGGTCTTTGAACTATTAAAAAAAAGCTATCTCAAAGTTCTTATCGGATGGGTTTGAGGAAAAAAGGGCGTGGAGGGGGGGGGCTATGTGCCCTCCAATCTCTTTTGAATCTTAAAAAGTGAACTAGAACTTTAAATTTCCAATTAAATGATACATCTTTGAAGTTAATACGAGCATCCCTTCCATTATACCCATATATACCCCCAGGGCATAACTTATAACGCCTGCCTCCGGGTCCTGGTGCGTTGTGTCAACACCGGAATTTTTGTTATATGATCTTTGAACTATTTTTAACAAAATGGCTCTCTTAATATTTTTATTGGATGCATTTGGGAAAATAGGGTTTAGGGGTAGGGAAAGCTGGTTACCCTCCAACATCTTTTGACGCTTAAAAAGTAAACTAGAACTTTCAATTTCCAGTCAAATGAGCCCTCTCTGAAGTTTATACGACAATGTTGTCGATACAACACCTTATATGCCCCCAGGGCATAACTTACAACCCTCGCCCTGAGGGCTGTGGGCGAGTTGTCATCCTCAAAGACCTAATTTCCAGAACTTAAAACTACGTTTAATAAAATGACTGTCTCAAAATTTTGATTGGATGTGTTTGGGGAAAAGGTGGGCGTGAGAGGAAGTTAGTTGCCCTCAAATCACTTTCAACTATTAAAAAGGGCACTAGCCCTTTGAATTTCCAATTGAATTAACCTTTTTTGAAGTTTCTACGACAACGCTTTCTTTAAAAACCTTATATGCCCCCAGGGTATAACTGAAAATACTTGCCTTGAGGGTTGTGGGGGAGTGTCCTCCTCAAAAACGTATTTTCTATCTGAAAATCAACTACGCTGAACAAAATGGCTGTCTCAAAATTTTGATTGGATGTGTTTGGGGAAATGATGGGCGTGGGGGGCTAGTTGTCCTCCAATCACTTTCGACTATTAAAAAGGGCACTAGCCCTTTGAATTTCCAATTGAATTAACCTTTTTTGAAGTTTCTACGACAACGCTTTCTTTAAAAACCTTATATGCCCCCAGGACATAACTTAAAACCCTTGCCCTTTGGGTCGTGGGGGAGTGTCCTCCTCAAAAACATATTTTCTATCTGGAAATCAACTACTCTGAACAAAATGGCTATCTCAAAATTTTGATTGGATGTGTTTGGGGGAATGATGGGTGGGGGGGGCTAGTTGCCCTCCAATCACTTTCGACCATTAAAAAGGGCACAAGAGCTTTGAATTTCTAATCGAATGAGCCTTTTTTGAAGTTTCTACGACAAAGCCTTCTATAAATCGAATGAGCCTTTTTTCTAATCGAATGAGCCTTTTTTGAAGTTTCTACGACAACGCCTTCTATAAGAAGGGTGGGGGGGAGGCTAGTTGCCCTCAAATCACTTTCGACTATTAAAAAGGGCACTAGACCTTTGAATTTCTAATCAAATGAGCCTTTTTTGAAGTTTCTACGACAACACCTTCTATAAAAACCTTACATGCCCCCAGGGCATAACTTAAAATCCTTGCCCTGAGGGCTGTGGGGGATTGTCCTCCTCAAAAACATATTTTCTATCTGGAAATCAACTACGCTGAACAAAATTGCTATCTCAAAATTTTGATTGGATGTGTTTGGGGGAATGATGGGCGTGGTGGGGGGGGGGCTAGTTGCCCTCTAATCACTTTCGACTATTAAAAAGGGCACTATCCCTTTGAATTTCCAATCAAATAAGCCTTTTTTGAAGTTTCTACGACAACACCTTCTATGAAAACCTTATATGCCCCTAGGGCATAACTTAAAACCCTTGCCCTGAGGATTGTGGGGGAGTGTCCTCCTCAAAAACAAATTTTATATCTGGCAATCAGCTACGCTGAACAAAATGGCTGTCTCGAAATTTTCATTGGATGTGTTTGGGGGAATGATGGGCGTGGCCGGGGGCTAGTTGTCCTCCAATGATTTTCGACTATTAAAAAGGGCACTAGAACTCTCGATTTTCAATCGAATGAGCCCCCTTTAAAGTTTCTACGACGACCCATTCCGTATGGGGAAAAAAATAAACAGTAAAACATTGGAGCCGTATGGCCTTTACTATAGGCAACGCTATAGCGTTGCCTCTGAAACTGGGAGACAGGCAACAGTCTACACTAGTTAAAATCGAATAATTCAAAAACTCAAAATGTAGGCGATGTCCTTAAATAAAGCTTTAAGCGATTCATTTTTGCTATTACCCAGCTTCAATTTAACAACTCAACATAAAAAATAGGCCAAAAACGAAAATAATCCATGAAAAAGTGACCGGTTGGATATCATTCATGCCAATCTTTCGTGCCAATTCAAATTAAACCAAGAGTATTGCAAAAGGAGTAGGCTAATAGAGAAGGAAAAAATAATGGCAATACCAATTTGTGCATCTCAAGCACCAAACACTGGGATTTGTATCAATAACTACAAACAGAAAAACTACTGGTCATAGGAGTCAAGAGTCTGTTTCACGCATATCAAACACTAATCATCCTTCCACAGGTTCACCATATCGTGGGGACAAAGTTTCATTTGAAGGGGATTTAGGAATGGTATGGTAATTGTTGTTTCGGCTAATCTTACTAGTAAAACTTTATCCTACTGCAAAAACACAAATGTAAGAAATTCAAAATTTGCCTAGAGCTAAGATGGTGTCGAATCAAAACGAAAACTATATTATTTTAATTAGAATTGTTGAAAACAACAAAAAAATGAATTATATGCCTTGAGCAATAAGGAAAAATCGTTTTTCACATGGGTTTTACTATGGAACGTCTAGCTGTGGAACGGTAAATACAAATTGCAATTATATGCCTTGAGCAATAAGGAAAAATCGTTTTTCACATGGGTTTTACTATGGAACGTCTAGCTGTGGAACGGCAATTACAAATTGCGTTTGGAGAAAAAAGTAAATACAAATACCTATCGTTATGTGTAGGCTTTCTATAAATAGTTTCTGTCCTCGTTTTCTCAGTTTCGCAATTTTGTTTTGTTTTGTCATGACTAGTCAGTGCTGTCTCAGAAATTATCTTATTCCTTGTTATTCAAGCCAGGGGACTGTAAATTTTCTGTGCAGGGTTTTCGGCCATGATGATTCCAACGGTGTACTTTTTGTTTCCATCCGACACCATTTAGAGAGGGGAGGGGGTTCATTTTTGGAGGGGGATTTCTCACTATTTTCATAAATTTCTTTTCGAAATAACAGTTTACTATTAAGACTAAACGAGTAAAAATTACCGTCCCTGAATCAGGTACAAATGGAAACTTTCATCGCTAATCTATTTTATCTTTAAATACATTTTTTTAATTTTCAATTGCCATGGGCCTTTACCGGGTTGCAGTAGACAGTGTAGCCAAGATGGAGCTAGAAGTTGACAATAAAACTTTCTTTTGTTCGCAACAACTTAACTGCAGAGAAAGCAATATTGATAGTAATGAAGAATTAGTTGTTTTGCCGTTTTTATCTACTGAAAAATGAAAATAAAGTTAAAAAATTAAAAGGAGATGAAATTGCTCTGAATTAAAAAATTAGACTGAAAACAAACACGAAATAAAATGAACAATAAAGGAAAATTTAAGACGGACACGTTAAACATTAAACGTGTCTAGGAAAGCTGCATCTGATCACTTGTGACTCTTAAAAAGGGCTTGATTTGAATATCCAATCAAATGAGCCCTCTCTGAAGTTTATACGAGCATCCCTATCATACGAACAATATATGCCCCAGGGCATAAATCACAACGCCTGCCCCCAGGCCCTGGGGGGTTGTGACGACACCTGAGTTTTTGTTATCTGACTTTTGTGAAATTTTTAACTTAATGCCTATCTCAAAATTTTTATTGGATGCATTTGGAGAAAAGGGGCGGGGGGGCTAGTTGCGCTCCAATATCTTTTGAGCCGAAAAAACTTAGCTATAACTTTCGATTTCCAATCAAATGAGCCATCTCTGAATTTTTTACGAGCATCCCTTCAATAAGAACCATATATTCTCCAAGAGTATAACTTACAACACCTGCCCTCGGGCCTGGGGGGCTGTGTTAACCCCTGAGTTTTCGTTATATGGTCTTTCAACTATTTAAAAAAAAAGCTATATCAAAGTTCTTATCGGATGGGCTTGAGGAAAAAAGGGCGCAGAGGGGGGGGGGCTAGGTGCCCTCTAGTCTCTTTTGACTCTTAAAAAGAGAACTAGAACTTTCAATTTCCAATCAAATGATACCTCTTTGAAGTTAATATGAGCATCCCTTCCATTAGACCCATATATGTCCCCAGGGCATAACTTATAACGCCTGCCCACGGGCCCTGGTGGGATGTGTCAACACCGGATTTTTTGTTATATGATCTTTGAACTATTTTTAACAAAATAGCTCTCTTAAAATTTTTATTGGATGCATTTGGGAAAATAGGGTTTAGGGGGGGAGCTGGTTATCCTCCAACATCTTTTGACGCTTAAAAAGTGACCTAGAACTTTCAATTTCCAACCGAATGAGCCGTCTCTGAAGTTTATGCGACAATGTTGTCTATACACAACCTTATATGCCCCCAGGGCATAACTTACAACCCTTGTCCTGAGGGCTGTGGGGGACTTGTCATCCTCAAATACTTAATTTCAAGAACTTAAAACTACGTTTAGTAAAATGGCTGTCTCAAAATTTCGATTGGATGGGTTTGGGGAAAAGGTGGGTGTGAGAGGGGGGTTAGTTGCCCTCAAATCACTTTTGACTATTAAAAAGGGACCTTTCAATTTCCAATCGAATGAGTCTTTTTTGAAGTTTCTATGACACCGCCTTCTATAAAAACCTTATATGCCCCCAGAGTATAACTTAAAACCCTTGCCACAAGGGTTGTGGGGGAGTGTCCTCCTCAAAAACATATTTTCTATGTAAAAATCCACTATGCTGAACAAAATGGCTATCTCAAATATTGATTGAATGTGTTTGGCAGAATATGGGCGTTGGGGGGGGCTAGTTGCCCTCCAACCACTTTCGACTATTAAAAAGGGCTCTAGCCTTTTGAATTTCCAATTTAATGAGCCTTTTTTTGAAGTTTCTATAACAACACCTTCTATAAAAACCTTATATGTCCCCAGGACATAACTTAAAACCCTTGCCTAAGGGTTGTGGGAGAGTTTCCTCCTCAAAAACATATTTTCTATCTGGAAATCAACTACGCTGAACAAAATGGCTATCTCAAAATTTTGATTGGATGTGTTTGGGGGAATGAAGGGTGGGGGGGCTAGTTGCCCTCCAATCACTCTCGACTATTAAAAAGGGCACTAGCCCTTTGAATTTCTAATCGAATGAGCCTTTTTTGAAGTGTCTACGACAACGGCTTCTATAGAAACCTTATATGCCCCCAGGGCATAACTTGAAACCCTTGCCCTGAAGGTTGTGGGGGATGGTCCTCCTCAAAACCCTTTTTTTTATATGGAAATCAACTACGCTGAACAAAATGGCTATCTCAAAATTTTGATTGAATGTGTTCGGGGGAATGATGGGCGTGGAGGGGGGGGGGGGTTATTTTCCCTCGAATCACTTTCGACTATTAAAAAGGGCACTATCCCTTTGAATCTCGAATCGAATGAGCCCACAACCCTCAAGGCAAGGGTTTTAAGTTATACCCTGGGGGCATACAAGGTTTTTATAGAAGGCGGTGTCATAGAAACTTCAAAAAAGGCTCCTTTGATTGGAAATTCAAAGGGCTAGTCCCTTTTTAATAGTCGAAAGTGATTTGAGGGCAACTAACCCCCTCTCACGCCCACCATTTCCGCAAACACATCCAATCAAAGTTTTGAGACAACCATTTTATCAAACGTAGTTTTAAGTTCTGGAAATTAGGCCTTTGAGGATGACAACTCCCCCATAGCCCTCAGGGCAAGGGCTTTTAGTTATGCGCTTGGGGCATATAAGGTTTTGGATAGACAACATTGTCGTATAAACTTCAGAGAGGGCTCATTTGATTGGAAATTAAAAGTTCTAGTTCACTTTTTAAGTGTCAAAAGATATTGGAGGGTAACAAGCTCCCCCACCCCCTAAACCCTATTTTCCCAAATGCATCCAATAAAAATTTCAAGATAGCTATTTTGTTAAAAATAGTTCAAAGATCATATAACAAAAATTCCGGAGTTGACACAACCCACCAGGGCCCGGGGGCAGGTGTTATAAGTTATGCCCTGGGGGCATATATGGGTCTTACGGAAGGGATGCTCGTATTAACTTCAAAGAGGTATCATTTGATTGGAAATTGAAAGTTCTAGTTCACTTTTTCAGAGTCAAAAGAGATTGGAGGGCACCTACCTCCCCCTCCCCCCTCCACGCCCTTTTTTCCTCAAACCCATCCGATAAGAACTTTGAAATAGCTTTTTTTTAAATAGTTCAAAGACCATATAACGAAAACTCAGGGGTCAACAAAGCCCCCCAGGGCCCGAGGGCAGGTATTGTAAGTTATGCCCTTGGGGAATATATGGTTCTTATTGAAGGGATGCTTTAAAAAATTAAAAGATGGCTCATTTGATTGGAAATTGAAAGTTCTAGCTAAGTTTTTTCGAATCAAAAGATATTGGAGCACAACTAACCCCCCACGCCCCTTTTCCCTAAAAGCATCCAATAAAAATTTTGAGATAGGCATTAAGTTAAAAATTCCTCAAAAGTCAGATAACAAAAACTCAGGTGTCGTCACAACCGCTCAGGACCCGGGGGCAGGCGTTGTAACTTATGCTCTGGGGCATATATTGTTCGTATGAAAGGGATGCTCGTTTGACTGGATACTGAAATCAAGCCCTTTTTAAGAGTCAAAAGTGATCAGAGGGCAACTGGCCCCCCAAGCCCTTTTCCCCCAAATACATCTGATAAAAAAGTATCCTACAAACAAGTGATTGGATACTGCCTCCCTTCCTAACTGTAAATAAAAACCAAAAGCCTACTGCGTCATAGGCGCTTAACTGAAAACGGATTATATTACAAATACTTTCTTTTCCTGTTCTTACAGCTTTGAAAATAAAAATACAATTAAAGTGAAATAAATTCTTGAACTGATGGATCTTTCAACAATTAATATCATTATACATCAAATATTCAGTTTGATGTTGTTAACACTTTCCAAGACTGTTCAAGACGCATATAGTTTTCAGTCAAGCGCCGATGACGCAGTAGGTTTTAGACTTTTACAGTGAGAGAAGGAGGTCATACCCAAACTCTTGTTTGTAGTGATTTTGTTTGTTTCAAGCTTAATTTGCATATTCAATTTAAGTTTCCCTCGTTTTAAGATTTATTTATTAATTTACATTAATATCTATTGTATGTTTGTTTGCATTGATAGTTTATTTAATTTGTGTTCGTTTTAAATTTCATTTGTACTTCAATAGGAAAATATTTTTTTCGTCTTATGCTTGATTTTCATATTCAACCCAAGCATTATTCGCTTTAAAATCTTTTTATTCCTTTATATCATTACTTGTTGTATGTTTTTGCTATGATTTTTTATTTAATTTCTGTTCGTTTTGGGTTTTATTTATTCTTTAATAGTAATTTCTGGTCGTTTTGAGTTTGAATTTTAAAAGGTATTTGTATCTGCTGAGCTTAAGTTTAAAATGGCCTTTACTTTTCTTTGAAAATCTTATTTTTTCAGAAAGTTTTTTTTAATTAATTTTTGTTCGTTTTTGATTGCAAAAAAATTCAAGTTTTTAAAAATTCCTTATTTCAAAATCAAACTTAAAAAAAGAATCAAATATTCATCAAAGTATCAAAACTGATATCAAAGTAACAATATCAAAGTGAAAAAATGGGTTTGTGTCAACCTCGGAGTTTTTATTATCTGATGTTTGAACTATTTTTAACAAAATTGCTATCTCAAAATTTTTATCGGATAAGTTGGGGAAAAAGGGTGTGGGCGGACTAGATTAAGCTTCGGTCTCTTTTGACTCTTGAACTAATACTTTCTTTTGATTTTCAATCAAATGAGCCCTCTCTGGAGTTTATACGAGTATCCCTTCTATAAAAACCATATAAATCCCCAGAGTATAACTTACAACGCCTGTCCCTGGGCCCTGGGAGGTTGAATCACAAACTAAAGGTTCTCTGGGACATTAAAATAATTTGGATGGGAAATTATTTTTCGCAATTGAAAAAGAAACAGAGAATAAGTTACCGTTTCTGGATATTTGGATCCATAGAAATAATAATAAACTAGCGTTTTTAATTTACCGTAAACCAACTAACAACAACCGTTATTTGTCTTTCGCATCAAATCACCCGATCCAAGTAAAAAAGGGGTGTAGTTATTTGTTTAGTTGATAGGATATTAAATTTAGCATCACCAGAATATAATTTTCTTCTTAATTTCTGCGACAACATTGGGATAAAAGGCAAAGTTACGTAATTTTTTAATTTGGAGTTGGCCCACCCTCTTCTAATAATAAAGGTTCCATTACCTTTTTTTTCCTTTTTTCAATTGTTTGAGAAATCATATTTTCGAGGAATTCATTACCTACTAGAATATCCTTAATAGAAATTAGTTCACTACTCATGTATTCTGGTGATGCTAAATTTAATATCCTATCAACTAAACAAATAACTAAACCCCTTTTTTGCTTGGATCGGGTGATTTGATGCAAAAGACAAATAACGGTTATTGTTAGTTGGTTTACGGTAAATTAAAAACGCTAGTTTATTATTATTTCCATGGATCCAAATATCCAGAAAAGGTAACTTATTCTCTGTTTCTTTTTGAATTGCAAAAAATAATTCCCCTTCCAAATTATTTTAATGTCTCAGAAAACCTTTAGTTTGTGATTTCCCATAATTCCAAATAACAAAAACACCATCCATATATCTACCCCAAAATTTGGGTTTTAAAAAATATGTTCCTATAGCGTAGCTAAGGTTTCTAAATACTCCACCTAAATAATTGCTAACAATGGACTTAAGGGCCCTCCCATTGCTAATGCCCTAATTTGATGGTAAAAATTATCTCTAAACGGGAAATAATTAATATACCTGTTAGTTATTTTAACTAAATTTATTATAGTTTCTATTTCAATTCGCACAGATAATTCTTCTATCTCATTTATATGTTCATAAAGTTTTATGGATAAAACACTAATAGATTTATTAAAATGTATATACATATAGGCCTACATTGATTATATATCAAAACTCAACAGTCTAGATTCATTTGGTATTTCAATATTTACTAGTTTATCTTTAAGAATTCTGAGTTTTTATACACGAATTTTGGAGATATAATAAAGGTTTAAGTGTCATTGATACCCATTTTTCGATTTTTACCGTTGGTGAATTAGTTGTTGATACTATATGTCTTGGATGAATACTTATTCAATGTATTTTTGGTAAACGACATATTCTTGGGGAGACTGATCCTCTCGGAAAGAACTTGTGATACATCTGTGATGTGATACTTCCATTAGTTTTAAGGCCTTCTAAGTCCTTTCTTAATTTTGTTATCAGTTGAGTCTGATAACTCTTGATTCAGTTGGGTCTGAATTAAGTTTTTTATATGTTGAAATATCCTTTAGAATTGTTTCTATTTTACTATTATAATCATCTTTTTGTAGGGTTACTACTGTATTGCTCTTATCGGCTTTTGTTATTATTAACGAATCATATTTTTTTGATCTTTTAAAAATTTTACATCTTTGTTTTTATGGTTTTCTTGAAAATTATCAAAATTTTACAAAATATTTACGACTTCCAGTCTTAAATCATCTACATTATTAATATCTTTTGAACACTTATGAATCCCTGTCTCAATCTTTGAAATGATCTCTTCTATCGGTAAAGAACTAGCGCTTTGCTGAAAACACAAAACAATATAAGAATTTTAGTACGGTAAAAATAAACATTTAAGGGCACTTTTAACAGTATAAAAGTAAAGCATTTCTATATGGTTGCTTTATTTATTTATTTTTTCGTTTTATTGGCATCACTTCTGCACAATGAGCTCAGTTCAATGATTGACTGTAATTTTGGATCTGAAAAAGACATTTCATGATTATTTTGTAGACAAGTTCAAAATAAATGAATCTTATCAGTATTAAAACTACAGACTCGCTTTAAAATTAGTATCCCAACTCGAAATTCTCCGTTTTATCGAGAGAAATAACTGGATCTCCAGAGTCCATATTATAGTTGATATGTTCTTCATTTCGAGTAATACTAGGTGAGACCAAAATGTTACCCGACAAATCAATCCATTATTTTTTATGCTGTTTAGTGACTTTAAACTTATTATTTTTTATGCCTAAGTTTTTAAGATATTTTTAATTGCATACTCGAAGTTACTGATATCACAGCTCCTGTAAGACTACAAAAAGCGTTATAGATTAGTTTGTTGTTGTGAGACTACGTATTTAATTTTGACTCCTAAATCAATATTCTTGTTTTTTTATAATTGGCTTTTGTGTTTTCAGTAAAGCACTATTTTTCTGTAACCCTACAAACACAGGGAAATATCACCAGTTAATTTATTTGAATTAGTTTTATTGATATATGTTAGATAGGCTGTGAAGTAATAATTTTGTTTTAAGTTTCAACTTCGCTCTTTACTTTCTAATCTTTGTTCGTTTTTAATAAAATTTAATATAGAAACAATGCTGCCTTGATCTTTTTTATTTATACAGAATAATGTATGTTCGTTTTCGTCCATGATTTAAATAATTGACCACCATACTAGTCATATATTAGCCACATGGGTGGCTCAGTATTAGCCACATGGGTGGGAATACCACCCATGAATTCTCTCAGTCCCACCTGAGAACTTTTGATTGTCTTTTCTTTTTGTTATATCTTGTTTTTTTTATATTCCAATTGGTAAATATTGAATGATTCACCTACTTGACCTACGATTAAAGTGAACATACCACTCGATACCTATTTTCTAGGTTCCTTCCGAATATAGTAATTGTTTTTGGCGCAAATTCCATTTTAGACCCTTATGTTGAGAAGCTATAGCCACTGTGCATCCTATGTACCATCCAACCTTTTTTGTTTTTTATATATATATATATATATATAAATAGTTTTTCCATTTTTCTTTCCCTACTCAGCTTATCAAAAACTTGCATTTTCATAGGCAGCGCGCTAGCGCTGCCTAAGTAAAGAACGATGTGGGCACAATGTGTTTTTTTTTTTTTTTCTCCGTACCCGGGCACTTCGTATCGAAGGAGTTGTCGTAGAAAGTTCAAAAGGGCTCATTCGATTGCAAATTGAACTGGCTAGTGCCTTTTTTAAAAGTCGAAAGTGATTGGAGGGAAACTAGCCCCCCCTACGCCCATCTTTCCCCCAAACACATCCAATCAAAATTTTGAGATGGCCATTTTGTTCAGCGTAGTTGATTTCCAGATAGAAAATATCTTTTTGAGGAGGACACTCCCCAACAACCCTCGGGGCAAGGGTTTCAAGCTATGCCCTGGGGGCATATCAGGTTTTTGTAGAAGGCGTTGTCATAGAAGCTTCAAAAAAGGCTCATTCGATAGGAAACTCAAAGGGTTAGTGCCCTTTTTAATAGTCGAAAGTGATTGGAGGGAAACTAGCCCCCCCACGCCCATAATTCCTCCAAACACATCCATTCAAAACTTTGAGATAGCCATTTTGTTCAGCGTAGTCGATTTCCAGATAGAAAATATCTTTTGAGGAGGACGCTCCCCCACAACCCTCGGGGCAAGGGTTTTAAGTTATGCCCTTGGGACATATAAGGTTTTTTTTTAAGGCGTTGTCGTAGAAACTTCATGAAAGGCTCATTCGATTGGAAATTCAAACGGTTAGTGCCCGGTTCAATTGTCAAAAGTGATTGGAGGGCAACTAGCCCCCCCTCACCCAAAATTCCCCCAAACAAATCCAATCAAAATTTTGAGATGGCCATTTTGTTCAGCGTAGTTGATTTCCAGATAGAAAATATGTTTTTGAGGAGGACACTCCCCTACAGCCCTCGGGGCAAGGGTTTAAGTTTTGCCCTGGGGGCATATAAGGTATTTATAGAAGGCGTTGTCGTAGAAACTTCAAGAAAGGCTGATTCGATTGGAAATTCAAAGGGCTAGTGCCCTTTTTAATAGTTGAAAGTGATTGAAGGGCAACTAGCCCCCCCACGCCCATAATTCCTCCAAACACATCCAATCAAAATTTTGAGATAGCTATTTTGTTCAGCGTAGTTGATTTCCGGATATAAAATATGTTTTTGAGGAGGACACTCCCCCCAACCCTCGGGGCAAGGGTTGTAACCTATGCCCTGGGGGCATATAAGATTTTTATAGAAGGCGTTGTCATAGAAACTTCAAAAAAGGCTCATTCGATTAAAAATTCAAAAGGCTAGTGCCTTTTTTAATAGTTGAAAGTGATTGGACGGTAACTAACCTCCCTCTCACGCCCATCTTTTCCCCAAACACATCCAATCAATATTTTGAGATAGCCATTTTGTTCAACGTAGTTCAAAGTTCTGTAAATTAGGTCTTTGAGGATGACAACCCCCTCACAACCCACAGGACAAGGATTGTAAGTTATGCCCTGGCGGCATATACAGTTTTTATAGAAAGCGTTGTTGTAGAAACTTCAAAAAGGGCTCATTCGATTAGAAGTTGAAATGGCTTGTGCCCTTTTTAATAGTCGAAAGTAATTGGAAGGCAACTAACACCCCTTCCATGCCCACCATTTCCCCAAACACATCAAATCAAAATTTTGAAATAGCCATTTTGTTCCACGCAGCTAAAGTTCAGGAAATTATACCTTTGAGCAGGACACTCCCCTCACAGTCTTCAGAGCAAGGATTATAAGTTATGCCCTGGGGGCATATAAGTTTTTATTTAAATCTTTGTCGTAGCAACTTGAAAAAGGGCTCATTCGATTGGAAATTCAAAGGACTAGTGCCCTTTTTAATAGTTGAAAATTATTTGAGGGCAACTAGCCCCCCTCTCTCGCCCACCTTTTCCTCAAACACATCCAATCAAAATTTTTAGATAACCGTCTTGTTCAGTGTTGTGGATTTCCAGATAGAAATTATGTTTTTGAGGAGAACAATCCCCCCAGCCGTCAGGGCAAGGGTCGTAAGTTATGCCCTTGGGATATATAGTTTTTTTTCTGAACGCGTCGTCGTAGAAACTTCAAAAAGTGCTCATTCGATTGGAAATTGAAATGGCTAGTGCTGGTTTTAATAGTCGAAAGTCATTGGAAGGCACGTAACACCCCTTCTTCGCCAACTATTTCCCCAAACATATCCAATCAAATTTTGAACAAGCCATTTTGTTCCACGCAGTTAAAGTTCAGGAAATTATACCTTAGAGCAGGACACTCCCCCCACAGTTTTCAGGGCAAGGGTTATAAGTTATGCCCTGGGTGTATACAAGGTTTTTATTGAAATGTTTGTCGTAGAAACTTGAAAGAGGGCTCATTCGATTGTAAATTCAACGGACTAGTGTCCTTTTTAATAGTCGAAAGTGATTTGAGGGCACCTAACCCCCCTCTCATGCCCACCTTTTCCCCAAAAACATCCAATCAAAATTTAGATAGCCATTTTATTCAACGCAGTTGAAAGTTTTGGAAATTAGGCCTTTAATGATGACAACCTATCCCTCCCACGACCCTTAAGGCAAGAATTTTAAGTTATGCCCTGGGATTATGTAAGGTCTTTAATGAAGGCGATGTTGTAAAAAAATCCAAAAGGTCTCATTCAATTGGAAATTGAAAGGGCTATTGCCCTTTTAATAGTCGAAAGTGATTGAAGGGCAACTAAACCCCCTCTCACGGCCACCATTTCCCCAAACACATCTAATCAAAATTTGACATATCCATTTTGTTCTACGTATTCGAAAGTTCTGGAAATTAGGTCTTTTAGGATGATAACCCCATCGCAGCTTTCAGTGCAGGGGTTGTAAGTTATGCCATGGGGACATATAAGGTTTATATAGAAAGTTGTTGTAGAAATTGCAAAAGGAGCTCATTTGATTAGAAATTGAAATTGCCCTTTTTAATAGTCGAAAGTAAGGGGAGAGCAATTAACCCCCCTCTTACGCCCTCCATTTCCCCAAACACATTCAATCAAAATTTAGAGATAGCCTTTTTGTTCAACGTAGTGAGTAGGAACACAGTTTGTGTTGAAAGTACTCAAATTCCGTGGGATTGATCCTCTTTCCTGGCGTGATGAACCCCTGAAAAAGTAGAGTGAAGTCCAGTATTTTCCAATTTCCACCTAGATTATGCTTTGTAGTAATTTGAACTGCCTGTTGTTTTGTCGAAACACAAAATCAGCGACCAGCTTTCCAGACATGGAGTCAATGATTGCTAGGCCTAAATCTCTAGAAGAATCAACGGTGGTAGATTCGTAGGCTGTCAGACCGTTGGGGATGTTTCTTAGTCGAAGATCCCTATTAAATGGTGATCCTTTTTCTAGGAAATCCATAACGGTCTGGGTGTCTTTACAGTCTTTTAGCTGCCACGGCTCGGACGTTTCCTTCTGTTGTTCACTGGTTTCATAAAAATCCTTTGACATTCCCACCATCAGACGATCTAGTATAGAGCAGACTGGTCAAGAAAGAACCCTTAAAGACCTTTAAACCTATGTTATACCACGCTCATCAGTAAGTCCACCAGCCATTTTGAGACAACGCGTGATCTCCTTTTCAATGACAAGATCCGTGGTGAGCCAGACCCAGAATCTATCAGAACGTCTGATCACATGCATCCCATTCTGGAAGGCTTGATAAACAGCAGGATGGGTTTCTTGAAGCTTGACCATTCGCTGGAGGTAAATCTGGCAGGGTTTTGTGTCTCAAACTACGCTAAACAAAAAGGCTATCTCAAAATTTCGATTGGATATGTCTGGGAAAATGGTGGGCGTGAGAGGGGCGTTTGTCTCTCCAATCACTTTCAACTATTAAAAAAGGCACTAGCCCTTTCAATTTCCAATCAAATGAGCCCTTTTGAAGTTTCTACGACAACGCTTTCAATAAAAACCTTATATGCCCCCAGGGGGTAACTTACAACCCTCGCCCTGAGGGCTGTGGGGGTGTCATCCTCAAAGACCTAATTTCCAGAACTTTCTACTACGTTGAACAAAATGGCTATCTGAAAATTTTTATTGGATGTGTTTGGGGGAATGGTGGGCGTGAGAGGGGGGTTATTTACCTTCCAATCACTTTCAACTATCAAAAAGGGCACTAGCCCTTTCAATTTCCAATTGAATGAGCCCCTTTTAAAGTTCTTACGACAACTCTATCATTAAAAACCTTATATGCCCCCTGGGCATAGCTTACAACCTTTGCCCTGGGGACTCTGGGAGGTTTGTCATCCTTAAATACATAATTTCCAGAATTTTCAACTACGTTGAACAAAATGGCTATCTCTAAACTTTGATTGAATGTGTTTGGGGAAAAGGTGGGCTTGAGAGGGGGGTTAATTACTCTCCACTCACTTTCGACTATTAAAAAGGGCACTTTCAGTTTCCAATCAAATGAGCTCCTTTTGAAATTTCTACAACAACTTTCTATGTAAACCTTATATGCCCCCAGGGCATAACTTACAACCCTTGCACTGAGGGATCTGATGGGGTTATCAACCTAATAGACCTTATTTCCAGAACTTTCAACTACGTTGAACCAAATGGATACCTCAAAATTTTGATTGGATGTCTTTGGGGAAATGATGGGCATGAGAGGGGGGTTAGTTGCCCTTCAATCACTTTCGACTATTAAAAGGGCACTGGCCCTTTCAATTTTCAACTGAATAAGCCCTTTTTGATGTTTTTAGAACATCGCTTTCAATAAAAACTTACATGCTCCCAGGGCATAACTTACAACCCATGCCCTGAGGGTTGTGGGGGAGTGTCATCCTCAAAAACATAATTTCTATCTGAAAATCCACAGAACTGGACAAAATGGCTGTCTAAAAATTTTTATTGGATGTGTTTGGGGAAAAGGTGGGCGAGACAGGGGGGCTAGTTGCCCTCAAATCACTTTCGACTATTAAAAAGAGCACCAGACCTTTGAACTTCCAATCGAATGAGCCCTTTTTAAAGTTTCTACGACAAAGATTTCAATAAAAACTTATATTCCCCCAGGGCATAACTTATAACCCTTGCACTGAGGGCTCTGATGGGGTTATCATCCTAAAATACCTAATTTCCTGAACTTTCGATTACGTTGAACGAAAGGGATATCTCAAAATTTTTAACTGGATGTGTTTGCGGAAATGGTGGGCCGGAGAGGGGGTTAGTTGCCCTTCAATCACTTTCGACTATTAAAAGGGCACTAGCCCTTTCAATTTTCAATTGAATGAGCCCTTTTTGATGTTTTTACAACATCACTTTCTATAAAAACCTTACATGCTCCCAGGGCATAACTTACAACCCTTGCCCTGAAGGTTGTGGGACGGATGGGTTGTCATCCTTAAAGACCAAATTTCCAAAACTTTCAACTACGTTGAATAAAATGGCTATCTAAAAATTTTGATTGGACGTGTTTGGGGAAAAGGTGGGTTTGAGAGGGGGGTTAGTTGCCCTCAAATCCCTTTTGACTATTAAAAAGGACACTAGCCCATTAAATATCCAATTGAATGAGCCCTTTTTCAAGTTTCTACGACAAAGATTTCAATAAAAACCTTATATGCCCCCAGCGCATAACTTATAACCCTTGCCCTGAAGACTGCGGGGGAGTGTCATGCTTAAAGGTATAATTTCCGGAACTTTAAACTACTTGGAATAAAATGGCTATCTACAAATTTTGATTGGATATGTTAGGGGAAATGGTGGTCGTGGAAGGGGTGTTAGTTGCCTTCCAATCACATTCAACTATTAAAAAGGGCACTAGCCATTTCAATTTCCAATCGAATGATCCCTTTTTGAAATTTCTACGAAGTCGCGTTCTATAAAAACCTTATATACCCCCAGGGCATAACTCACAACCCTTTCCCTGAGGGCTGTGGGGGAGTGTCCTCCTCAAAACATAATTTATATCTAGAAATTCACAACACAGAACAAAATGGCTATCTAAAAATTTTGATTGGGTGTGTTTGGGGAAAATGTGGGCGAGAGAGACGGACTAGTTGCCCTCAAATCACTTTCGACTATTAAAAAGGGCACTAGACCTTTGAATTTCCAATCGAATGAGCCCTTTTTCAAGTTTCTACGACAAAGATTTCAATAAAAACTTATATGCCCCCAGGGCATAACTTATAACCCTTGCCCTGAAGACACTGGGGGGAGTGTCCTGCTCAAAGGTATAATTTCCTGAACTTTAGCTGCGTGGAACAAAATGGCTATCTCAAAATTTTGATTATATGTGTTTGGGGAAATGGTGGGCGTGGAAGGGGTGTTAGTTGCCATCCAAATTACTTCTGACTCCTAAAAAGGGCAGTAGCCATTTCAATTTCTAATCGAATGAGCTCATTTTGAAGTTTCTACGACAACGCGTTCTATAAAAACTTTATATGCCCCCAGGGCATAACTTACAACCCTTGTCCTGTGAGGGGGTTGTCATCCTCAAAGACCTATTTTACAGAACTTAAAACTACGTTGAATAAAATGGCTATCTCAAAATTTTGATTGGACGTGTTTGGGGAAAAAAGTGGGCGTTAGAGGGGGGTTAGTTGCCCTCCAATCAGTTTTGACTATTAAAAAGGGCACTAGCCGTTTGAATTTCCAATCGAATGAGCCTTTTTTGAAGTTTCTACGACAATGCCTTCTATAAAAACCTTATATGCCCCCAGGGCATAACTTACAACCCTTGCCCTGAAGGCTGTGGGGAGTGTCCTCCTCAAAAACATAATTTCTATCTGGAAATCAACTACGCTTAACAAAATGACTATCTCAAAATTTTGATTGGATGTGTTTTGGGGAATGATGGGCCTGAGGGGGGGGGGGGGCTAGTTGCCCTCCAATCACTTTCGACTATTAAAAAAGGCACTAGCCACTCCAATTTCCAATCGAATGAGTCCTTTTCGAAGTTTCTATGACAGCTCCTTCGATACGAAGTGCCTGGGCATGGAGGAAAAAAAATTAAATAAATAAATAATACATTGTGGCAACATCGTTCTTTACTTAGGCAGCGCTATTGCGCTGCCTATGATAACAAACAAATACATTAAAGTTATTAGTGCTATGTACGAGAAAAACACGGCTGCAGTTAAGTCAGGAAATGAGGTTAGCAGCTGGTTTTGTATTAAATCAGGAGTTAAGCAGGGCTGTGTTCTATCTCCCTGTATATGGATAATTTTGATGGATTTTGTATTAAGGACTACAGGAAAGGCAATGGGAGACCACGGAATCAAATGGGGGGAAAAGTCTCCTGGACTTAGATTAAGCTGATGATTTAAGCATTCTAGAGGAAAGTTTGAGCAAAATGAATGAACTTTTAGAGGTTTTGCGAGTTCAGGGTGCTAGAATAGGTTTGAAAATTAACGTTAGGAAGACTAAGTCAGTAAAGCTAGGAATAAGTGAAGAGGAAAAGGTGACTTTGGGTGATGAAAAGATTGATCAGGTGGGCAGCTTTGCTTACCTTGGCAGTATTATTAGTAAAGATGGTGGGAGCAGTGAAGATGTTAAAAATAGAATAGCCAAGGCTCAGGGTGTTTTTTCACAATTAAAAAAAGTTTGGAAGAATAGGAAGATAAGTCTGCAAACCAAGATTAGAATATTAGAGGCTACAATGATGACAGTAGTCAAATATGGTTCTGAAGCAAGGGCACTTCGAAAAGCGGATGAAGATTTGCTAGATGTATTCCAGAGAAATTCCTTAAGGATTGTTCTGGGTACCCAGATGACTGACCGTGTTTCAAACAATCGGCTGTCTGAAAAATGTGGTTCAATACCGCTCTCTAGGGCTATAATGAAATAAAGGTTGAGATGGATAGGGCACATTGTGCGGATGAATGATGACAGATTTCCGAAGATTTTTCTTTTCGACCAACCGTCTATGGCTAAACGGAAAGCAGGTCGTCCCCGTCTGGGGTGGGAGGACGTCACAAAGAAAGATTTAAAGGAAATGGGAACTTCGTGAAAGGCTTTAAAAAGGGAGGCTTTGAATAGATTGGGATGGAGGAGAAGCGTTCGTAGCTGTGTTGGCCTCAGGCGGCTTGGTGCTGCGGTGAATTGTTAGTAGCAGTAATAGTAGAAGTAGTGGCGGCAATTAACGAAATTTTTGGGAGGGAGACGAATATTGTTCAAAATTATGGAAAACATGTTTGTTGTTTTACCAAAGTCTAGACGGGAGACGCAAACAATTTTAGAGGTTGCACATACCCCCTCCCTCAAACTAATACCACTGACCCCAAAGAGGACTAAGATGCTATCGACCCTAAATTTTGAGATAGTCAATCAATTAGAAGTTAAAAAAAACACACTTTGTTGAGCATTTCCAGTTTTGGATGGAACATTGCCTCATAAGGGTTTAATTGTTCATGAGAAAATGTAGTCCGCACGATTATAAACGAATAGTTATCTTAATTCTCGAATTATGTGTAGTGATAAGCTGTTTTGCCTCAGCTATAATAAAGAAGGGATCTTGGGTCATTGTTAAGGTAGAGGGGAGATAGGTTAGAGGGGATAGGAGATATTTCTCTTTAGGAGATATATCTCCAAAAGATATTTCGATCCATAGATTGCCTAACTGCCCTTACAACTCCAGGTGAATATGAAAAGCAGTATGAGTTAGAAATTAACTTTTCATCTCCCCTCATTTGAAATAAGCCTAAATAAGGGTGCTACCTCCCTTCTTTTTCCATAAACTTTTGTCCGACATTTATTTTAAGGCTTAGTTTGACTGACCTGATTTGCTATCTCTTACAACAATTATAATCCAAGCTTTTAAGTCTAAGCAAAAAAAAAACACTTCAAATCATAGCTTGGTTAGACCTAGGCATGATGTGAAAAACGATCCGAAATGAAATAAAAAAAAAATACTAACAAATTCTTTTAACTGAAAGTAAGGAACTGCATTAAAACTTAAGACGAATAGAAGTTATTCTGTAAATGAGAGGGAAGCCGAAGGCCCCAAACACTTTGCTCTTTAAACTAAAAATTGACTTTTTATCAGTTTTTTTTTCAACACGCTCTCGAAAATACCTCTTATTAAGACTTTTCGCATTTTCATGCATCGAAAACATGCAAAATACGGAGAAAATAGATTTTTATGAGTCAAATGTGTGGCCTTCAATCAAGGAGGTCTAATACTGAGGTAAGGAAACAAGCCATCTCTATTAAAAGCTTTCAAAAATACCTCTAAATATGACTTTTTACTGTGTTTTGTAACGAAATTATACAAAACAAGAACAAAATACAATCCTACGATTTAAATGTGTGCCTTTTAATCGGAGAGGTCTAATCTTAAAATGGTCTGTCCATGAAAAGCTTTCAAAATATCTCTTAATATGACTTCACCGTGAGATACAACGAAATTTTACAAAATGTGAAGAAAATACGATTCTATTATTCAAAAGTGTGTCTTTCAATCAGGGAAGTCTAGTCTCGGCTCAAAGAAATAGGCTTTCCCCATGGAAAGCTCACAAAAATACATATTAATTTGACTTTTAATCGTGTATGCCAACGAAATTATACAGAATATGAATAAAATACGATTCTATGATTCAAATGTGTCTTTCAATCAAAGAGGCTTAGTCGGCTCAAAGAGATGCGCCTTCTGCATCAAAGGCTGACATAAATACTGTCCATGAAAGGCAAACAACAAAGTTATGAAATCAGAGGCAACGCTTTATGTTTTCAAACCCTTCGTTGTGACGAAGTGTAAGTAAGGAGCGGCTCGGCTCAGTAGCTGAATCTCTAAAAAACGGAATTTTCTTCCTAGTTAATTTATTTACTGGGTATTGCCTCCCCGTAGTAATGTAATATTTGTAAGCATGAATATATGAGTCAGAGGTAATAAGTTTGAGATTTTCTGTGCAGGATTCCGACCCTTGTTGATAGAAGAGCATCGCCAAGGGTTGAAAACCATACTTCGACCAAAACGGGCCAGGATAGCACAAAGCCTCCATTAAAGTGAAGTTCTCACAGATTCTTGTTGTCCGGTTCTAAGCCGACTTAAGCGTTTCGTTATAGACATGAGAAAATTCGTTGGTACCCGTTCTCCACTCGTTTCTGGGACCATCGCTTTTCCTGAGGCCAAAACAAATTCAATGATTTAAAGAATATGAAAACTGTAACTTGGAATGTTACGACGTTAAAACATAACTATCGTATCGAAATTTTGACTGACAAATTCAGACACTTCGAACTGTACTTATTAGGATTATCAGATACTCATATCCCAGGAATTTTTATATAGGCTGGGAAGGTGTTAATAACAGAATACTAATCACTAACTTCATGACTAAAATGTGCAGGGTATCAGTCATAGTAGTATATGCCCCTGTAGAACTGACTGACGGAGATAGTAGTGACTCATATGAATTTTACTTACAGGAACAAACAGACAGGGTCCTAGGTAGAAATATGGCATTTTTATTAGATTTTAACACCCAGGTTGGTAGAAATAGGGATAGATGGTATCCCAGCCTAGGTAAATTTGGTGTAGGAAAAGAAAACAGTAATGGGTACAGACTGCTGCGAATATGTATCTATAACAATCTATTTACAACCAATTGAGCATTTGGTCATAAAATGTTCCATAAGTTAGCATGGTAATCACATGATGGTAAGACAGCTAACCTTATTGATTAAGTTATTGTAAACGGATGACGGGCACGATCAATACAAGATACTAGGGTATGTAAGAGTGCTGATATTGATGTTAAAATTGAATATCTAGTATGTCTAGTATAATCTAGCAGTGTCTAGGGATAATTTAAAGCTGCAATTTCGGAAGGGTGACTACCTTCCGGCAAGCTATGACGTTGGTAGACTCCAGGATGAAAACTTGAGAAAATCTTTCCAGGAACAGTTGAATACTAAACTGGAGAGTTTAAATTTTGACGATGTAGAAGATGAATGGAATAATTTTAGGAAAATAATTTGTGAAGTTACTGATGGTGTCTAAGGGAATAAAGTTAGAAACGCAGCTAGGAAGATTAGTGAAAAGGCTTAATGTTTAATACAGAGGAGAAGAGGATTGAACAAGAATTATCTGAGTGATAGATCATATGAAAATAAGAGGAATGTAAAGAAAGTCGACAAAGCACTAAAATATGAACTAAAAAGGTGTGAGGTGGAAACCATGGATGAGATTGCCGAGGATCTGGAAGATGCAGCTAGACAGCATAATAGTAAAATATTGTATAAGTAAAGCATGTTAATAAATTGAGAGGGAATATTCAATCTGGACTTGTCTTAGGTAAATATAGGAATAGGACGACAATTAGTGATAATGAAAGAGTTAACGAGAGATTGGCAGAGCATTTTGAGAATTTTTTAACCCGGGATAGAGTTAAAAAAATTATAGAGGAAAATGAAAAAGTTTATGACATCTTGGATGCGAAGGAAGATTTATTTTGTGAAGAGGAATTAGCAACCCTACTGAGAAGATTAAAAAATAACAAGGCAACAGGTGCTTATAGTGTGGTAAACCAGTTTCTTAAATATAGTGACTATGAGGTTAGAAATATGTTTTTTAAAAAGGGGAAGTAGGCCTAAGTAGTATGCGTCGTCTGGATTTGCGTACGCCCCTAGGAATTTCAACGTTATTCTATAGAAGCTCTACACCTTTTCAAAGAGATTCAGAGCTCCCTCACATAATGGAATTTGAGGGTCGATAAAGTGAAAATATGTCACTATTCTAGTTTCTCTAAACCAGTATTGCCTATAACTTAATTTACTTAGACAATGAACGATATTAATTAATGTTTTGAATAATAGGAGTGTGAATGATTCTAATTAGTGATTGGATTGTATTAGTGGAGAAAAAAAAAGGATTAAACTGATTAGCAGTTAAGGTAACCCCGAAGGAGTTGTTAACTCAGATAATTTGTTATAAATCTGAAACAACATCAGTCTATGAAAAGTGCCTAACGACGAATCGGAAATGTTTGATTAACATTTGCAAAAAAAAGGGGTAATGGGATTTGCGAATTGGAGGAGATGGGGTCATTGTGTACTGTATAATACACAAGTGATGTTTTGGAGAGTATTGTCAATTTAAAATAGTTTAGAAATAAAAGAAAATTTAACAAGAAATGGCTGAAAAGTGTTTTGAGGGAGATGGGTTGCATGGAGGGTTGAGTTGCGCGAGGGTTCAGTTAAAGGGGGTACAGTTACACGGGGGTTTAGTTAAATTGGGTCGAGTTGCACGAGGGTTCAGTAGCACGAGAGTTCAGTAGCACGGGGGTTCAGTTGTACAGGGTTTCGGTTATACAGGGATTCAGTTACATGGAGGGTTCAGTTGCACGGGGGGTTGAGTTAAATGAGGCTTGAATTGCACGAGGGTTCAGTTAAAGGGGTACAGTTACACGGGGGTTTAGTTAAATTGGGTTGATTTGCACGAGGGTTCAGTAGCACGAAGGTTCACTAGCACGAGGGTTCAGTTGTACAGGGTTTCGGTTATACAAGGGTTCAGTTACATGGAGGGTTCAGTTGCACGGGGGTTGAGTTAAATGGGGCTTGAGTTCCACGAGAGTCGACTATAAATAAGGCTTTTGCGTCTTTCTGAACTTTCTGTGAGAGGCGAGGGTAAGTATTTAGTTTAAATAATTCTAAGAGGAAATCTAACGTTCCCTTCGTTCCCCCATCTCCGAGGGCAGGGAGGTGAGGGGTCAATTTTGGAGGGAAAACCAAAAATACTCAAAATCGAAAATAAACGGGATCTGCCTCAAGGGGAAGGCTTAAAGACCCTTCGTTCCCACATTTCTGAGGGCAGGGGAGGGAGAGGGGGAGTCAATTTCAGAGGGAAAACCAAAAATACTCAGAATCGAAAATAAACAGGATCTGTCTCATGGGCAAAGCTCAGAGGTCATGGTTGACTTGAACTAAATCAAAATACACTATGTGCAAGCAGATTTTCAAAATGTATGAAGGGAAAAAAAACAAAGGAATTATTTACTGACCTTCAGTTGTTGTGATTTTAAAAGTTTCCAAAGCTGGGCTTTTTCATAACCAAAGGTTCACATTTGACTCAAAGAAATGTATTTTCTATAATTTCCTTACAAAAACTAGTGTTTACGGTCAAAAAAAGCTTTATAGTTTAGTTTTTACGGAAATGGCATATTTTCGTTCCAAAGCTTGGCTTTTTCAGGGCTTGAAATGTATTTTCTATGATTTCCTTACAAAAACTAGTGTTTACCTTGAAAAAAAAGCTTTATAGTTTAGTTTTTACGGAAATGGCTTATTTTCGTTCCAAAGCTGGGCTTTTTCATAACCAAAGGTTCACATTTGACCCAAAGAAATGTATTTTCTATAATTTCCTTACAAAAACTAGTGTTTACGGTCAAAAAAAGCTTTATAGTTTAGTTTTTACGGAAATGGCATATTTTCGTTCCAAAGCTTGGCTTTTTCAGGGCTTGAGTTACACGGGGGTTGAGTTGCACGAGGGTTCAGTTACACGGGGGTTCGGTTACATGCGGATTCAGTTACACGGGGTTTAGTTAAATGTGGTTGAGTTGCATAGTCTCGTTGGAAAAAATTGGAGTTCATACTTAAACAGTTCTATTAAGAGATATTGCTATGGAAATGGCTCATTTTTGAATCGAAACTAGGCTTTTCTGACTGAAGATACACATTATAATCAGAGAAATGTGTTTTGATAGTATTTTCTATATTTTCGTTGGAAAAAATTGGAGTTCATACTTAAACAGTTCTATTAAGAGCTATTTTTATGGAAATGCTTTTACAATCGGAAATGTTTGATTAACATTTGCAAAAAAGGGGTAATGGGATTTGCGAATTGGAGGAGATGGGGTGATTGTGTACTGTATAATACACAAGTGATGTTTTGGAGAGTATTGTCAATTTAAAATAGTTTAGAAATAAAAAAAAATTTAACAAGAAATGGCTGAAAAGTGTTTTGAGGGAGAAGGGTTGCATGGAGGGTTGAGTTGCACGAGGGTTCAGTTAAAGGGGGTACAGTTACACGGGGGTTTAGTTAATTAGATTTTAGTATGTGTTTGACTCCTGGGGTTTATTATTTGAGAAGTTAACTTTAGTATTTTGTGATTTTACTCGCCTGAAATCATGAATTAGAATAGTTAATTAGCTGTTTGGGTTTTCAGACCTAGTTTTTTAGATTTTCGTGGGCGTTAGGTTCCTGGGATTTATTATTTGAGAAGTTAACTTTAGTATTTCGTATTTGACGTGCCTGAAATCATGAATTAGATATTTAATTGGCTGTTTGGGGATTTTCAGACCTAGGTTTTTTAGGTTTTCTTGTGTGTTTGACTCCTGGGGATTTATTATTTGAGAAGTTAACTTTAGTATTTTGTGGTTTTACGTGCCTGAAATCATGAATTAGAATATTTAATTAGCTGTTTAGGGTTTTCAGACCTAGGCTTTTTAGATTTTCGTGGATGTTTGACTCCTGGGGTTTATTATTTGAGAAGTTAACTTTAGTATTTCGTGATTTGACGTGCCTGAAATCATGAATTAGAATAGTTAATTAGCTGTTTGGGTTTTCAGACCTAGTTTTTCAGATTTCCGTGGGTGTTAGGTTCCTGGGATTTATTATTTGAGAAGTTAACTTTAGCATTTCATATTTTGACTTGCCTGAAATCATGAATTAGAATATTTAATTGGCTGTTTGGGGATTTTCAGACCTAGGTTTTTTAGATTTTCGTGGGTGTTTGGTTCCTGGGGTTTATTATTTGAGAATTTAACTTTAGTATTTCGTGATTTGACGTGCCTGAAATCATGAATTAGAATAGTTAATTAGCTGTTTGGGTTTTCAGACCTAGTTTTTTAGATTTTCGTGGGTGTTAGGTTCCTGGGATTTATTATTTGAGAAGTTAACTTTAGTATTTCATAGTTTGACTTGCCTGAAATCATGAATTAGAATATTTAATTGGCTGTTTGGGGATTTTCAGACCTAGGTTTTTTAGATTTTCGTGTGTGTTTGACTCCTAGGGTTTATTATTTGAAAAGTTAACTTTAGTATTTTGTGGTTTTACGTGCCTGAAATCATGAATTAGAATAGTTAATTAGCTGTTTGGGTTTTCAGACCTAGTTTTTTAGATTTTCGTGGGCGTTAGGTTCCTGGGATTTATTATTTGAGAAGTTAACTTTAGTATTTCGTATTTGACGTGCCTGAAATCATGAATTAGAATATTTAATTGGCTGTTTGGGGATTTTCAGACCTAGGTTTTTTAGGTTTTCGTGTGTGTTTGACTCCTAGGGTTTATTATTTGAGAAGTTAACTTTAGTATTTTGTGGTTTTACGTGCCTGAAATCATGAATTAGAATATTTAATTAGCTGTTTAGGGTTTTCAGACCTAGGTTTTTTAGATTTTCGTGGAGGGGTTTGAGGGACTCTGTTGTTTTATTCCGTGTGATTTTTTCTTTACTTGGTGTTCATTCAAAAAGCGAGGATTTCTGTTAAATAAATAATTCTTATATTTTTTTTCCGTTCAATTGAAAGCGAGGATTTCTGTTAAATAAATAATTCTTATACCTTTTAAAATAGCTTTACGGGGTTTGATGAACTCTGTTGTTTTTATTCCATGTGATTTTTTCTTTACTTGATGGTCATTCAAAAAGCGAGGATTTCTGTTAAATAAATAATTCTTATACCTTTTAAAATAGCTTTACGGGGTTTGATGGACTCTGTTGTTTTTATTCCATGTGATTTTTTCTTTACTTGATGGTCATTCAAAAAGCGAGGATTTCTGTTAAATAAATAATTCTTATATTTTTTCCATTCAATTATTTTCAGTGTAAGCCAATATAATGCTAGGGGGAGTAACAACAGTAGTTATTTAGTACCCGGTAAACAGGTGACTTGATATGCTTCATTAGAAGTAGGTTATTGCTAATGATACCTCATCGACAGATATTTTTATGGTTCTAACAATTGTACTCTATGCTTGCCCAGAGACACAATGTGGCTTTCCCGTTATTGCTCTATGGCCAGTTATAGACACTACCTAGTTTATTGCATGTATTAAATCAGTATTTTTTACACAGTGGAACGATAAACACGTAACTAATATCTCTAAAAAAGTGAAGATGAAGCATTTTAAGAAAGTGTGTTCACATGATAGTGTTATTGTAGCACTGAATGCTGACAAGGAGAAGTATTTAAACTATGAAACAAGTACAAGTGGTAGCACTATCGGAAACGTATGCGTGCATTGTCATGACAGTAAGGAATTGAATTTCTTTGGAGTACCAAAAAAATTCAACTCTGATGATGGTGGGTATGCGAGATTAAGATCTCGGGAGATGATTGCACTCAAAGAGAATGCCAACATAAAAATAGTAGTTGATAAAGAGGGGTATTTTCTTGCTAGTGCTTGTGGTAACATGTTACCCAGTGTTAAACCATGTCGTCACCTTTCGGGTATTATCACTCAAATGAAAGCAATGACGAAAAGAAAGGCCTACTCTTCTACTAATATCATAAACCATATCCTGTCTACATGCCGGAACTGTTACCTGTGTAAAAATAGTGTGATAATAGACAGTGAAATTGCTAGAAAAATAAAAAGGACATTGGCAGAAAATATCACTAAGGAATATAAAGATGAATCGATGAAAAACAAAGTACCAGCAAACGTTACTACCATTGATCAAACAGTCAATGAATCAAATAATACCAAAGACGAAAAGCATATTGACCCTGTCGATGACACACCTATAAAAATTGTGTATGAGTCAAAATGGAATAATGATTATTCTACTGATTACGAACTAAGAGAAGACAATAGCTATAGTATCAAGAGAGAACATGGTGAACCATTTTATGGAACAGATTCAAAATGTCCAAAGCTGTTCATTGATATTAATAATGTATAATAATATATATTTTTTGTATTAATATTCTACATGACATTATTTCATTAAAAATATATTATGCCTTACATTGTTATGTATTCATTATTTTTAGAGTAAGCTAGCATATCGAACGTTTAGAATGTCTATTACAACATCGGAGATGTAAGAAAAGGAATTCACATACATCATATATCGGATAGATAGGTTAACATAGAGAAAATCTAAGTATAAGAATGAATAAATTTTCTGTCAACATCTATTGACAGATACTTGGGATAGCATTAACAAAATCAAAGTATCGTAAGTAGCAAACTCTTTCTTGAATTCAACTCATGGGATTTCTTGAATTAAATATCAAAACAATAAAGAGTTTATTACTTACTTGCGATTTTATCATGATTTCTCGAATTAAATATCTGTATTGTGTCCAGGAAGCGAATTCAAGAAAGCAATTGTTACTTACAATTTCTTCACAATTTAATGAAAAGAATAGAACTATTCCAAAGAATAAAGACGGGTTAAGCTTAAAGATATTTATTGCTTAAACGTATTAACAGATTTTTTTGGAGAAAAAAAAACACAACAACAACAAATGTTTACATAAAAATAGTGCTTAGAGTTCACTCTTAAACATCCACAAACGATGGTCCCATGATATGGAATAGTTTTTACCATTTCTTATGGATTTATCACGATCAGGTATGTTCTTAGGTATCCACTGTGCGAAGAACCTAACCTCGTCTTCAGGACGGTGATAACCCCCTTCAAATTTAGGACATTTAAACTCTTCTAGATTGAAAAGTGGAATCCTAGGATCACACTTTTGAATTAAAACTTTATCTGTAGGTACATTTCCCTTTACGGAGAGTGCTTCAACCCCGAAAAAGCTGCAAATTTCACTGACTTCCTCCTGAACTTTTCTCAGTTCCTGATCAGCATTATTAAGTGGTGTAATCACTCTATCGTAGAATCCCAGTCTGTTTATATGACATAATATAGTACTCCAGAAGCTTTTATCATACTCAAACATGTTATAGTTCACTATCCAATGATAACAGTCAATTTCTTCGAGTTCCATAGACAATAATAAAAATGCACATTCAAATATAACACCACAAGATGATTTTTTCAAACTGATAAATTCTGTGTCATACAGTCCTATCATCTTGGAAGTTATTAATGTAGTTGTTAAGTAGAAAAATACTTCATCAAATTTTATACCTTCGCTCAAGGTTGAATGGAGTTATGGCTAGGGGGATGAGTCCTAAAACCATCTGAATTCATTGTGGGGAGGAGTCATAAAACCCTTGGAAGTCATTGCGGGGAGGAGTCATTGAACTCTCGATATCTATTGCATGTAAATGAAGTCTGGAAAATTCAATAACAGAACAATTCTTTTTTTGTCTCTTTATCACAAACAATTTTCACTTTGCTACACGATGTAGAAATTTAATTCAAGAAACTATGAAAAAATTCTCAGTAAGTAACAATTTCTTTCTTGAAGTCAACTCTTGGATACACAATACGGAAATTCCATTCAAGAAATTATGAAAATATTTGTAAGTAAGTAACAAGCTCTTTATTGATTTCACCTCTTGAATATACAGTACAGATACTTCATTCAAGAAACGTGATTAAACACGTTTTGAAACTACATACTATTTGCTTGCCTTTCCTTGGCACCTTTCCAAACGAGCGGGGATTCCCCACTGGTTCCTACACATTGCAAAAAAAGTGAGCAGTACGAAAACTCCACGTTTTCAACCAGACTGTTTTTTTTTCTTTATCACAAACAGCTTTCACTTAGCTACACGATGTAGAAATTTAATTTAAGAAATTAGGAAAAAATTCTCAGTAAGTAACAATTTCTTTCTTGAAGTCAACTCTTGGATACACAATACGGAAATTTCATTCAAGAAATTATGAAAATATATGTAAGTAAGTAACAAGCTCTTTATTGATTTCACCTCTTGAATATACAGTACCGATACTTCATTCAAGAAACGTGATTAAACACGTTTTGAAACTACATGCTATTTGCTTGCCTTTCCTTGGCACCTTTCCAAACGAGCAGGGATTCCCCACTGGTTCCTACACATTGCAAAAAGTGAGCAGTACGAAAACTCTACGTTTTCAACCAGACTGGTTTTTTAGACAACACCCATTTCTTAGGGACCAATCAGAGACAGCGGAGGTTGCTCAATATACAATAACTTGATTGGTGATTGGTTACACACCGCGACGGCGCATGCATAGTGAGAGAGACATGCAAAGTCTACATAGCTTTATTTCTTTTTTTTAAGGTTAATTTAGACGAGGTTACGTGCGCGCACGTAACTCTCCGTAAAGGGCAATGTACCTACAGATAAAGTTTTAATTCAAAAGTGTGATCCTAGGATTCCACTTTTCAATCTAGAAGAGTTTAAGTGTCCTAAATTTGAAGGGGGTTATCACCGTCCTGAAGACGAGGTTAGGTTCTTCGCACAGTGGATACCTAAGAACATACCTGATCGTGATAAATCCATAAGACATGGTAAAAACTATTGTATATCATGGGACCATCGATTGTGGATGTTTAAGAGTGAACTCTAAGTACTATTTTTATGTAAACATTTGTTGTTGTTGTGTTTTTTTTTTTTTTCTCAAAAAAAAATCTGTTAATACGTTTAAGAAATAAATATCTTTAAGCTTAACCCGTCTTTATTCTTTAGAATAGTTCTATTCTTTTCATTAAATTGTGAAGAAATTGTAAGTAACAATTGCTTTCTTGAATTCGCCTCCTGGACACAATACAGATATTTAATTCGAGAAATCATGATAAAATCGCAAGTAAGTAATAAACTCTTTATTGTTTTGATATTTAATTCGAGAAATCCCATGAGTTGAATTCAAGAAAGAGTTTGCTACTTACGATACTTTGATTTTGTTAATGCTATCCCAAGTATCTGTCAATAGATGTTGACAGAGAATTTATTCGTTCTTATACTTAGATTTTCTCTATGTTAACCTATCTATCCGATATATGATGTATGTAAATTCCTTTTCTTACATCTCCGATGTTGTAATAGACATTCTAAACGTTCGTTATGCTAGCTTACTCTAAAAATAATGAATACATAACAATGTAAGGCATAATATATTTTTAATGAAATAATGTCATGTAGAATATTAATACAAAAAATATATATTATTATACATTATTAATATCAATGAACAACTTTGGACATTTTGAATATGTTCCATAAAATGGTTCACCATGTTCTCTCTTGATACTATAGCTATTGTCTTCTCTTAGTTCGTAATTAGTAGATATATCATTATTCCATTTCGACTCATACACAATTTTTATAGGTGTGTCATCGACAGGGTCAATATGCTTTTCGTCTTTGGTATTATTTGATTCATTGACTGTTTGATCAATGGTAGTAACGTTTGCTGGTACTTTGTTTTTCATCGATTCATCTTTATATTCCTTAGTGATATTTTCTGCCACTGCCCTTTTTATTTTACTAGCAATTTCACTGTCTATTATCACACTATTTTTACACAGGTAACAGTTCCGGCATGTAGACAGGATATGGTTTATGTTATTAGTAGAAGAGTAGGCCTTTCTTTTCGTCATTGCTTTCATTTGAATGCTAATACCCGAAAGGTGACGACATGGTTTAACACTGGGTAACATGTTACCACAAGCACTAGCAAGAAGATACCCCTCTTTATCAACTACTATTTTTATGTTGGCATTCTCTTTGAGTGCAATCATCTCCGGAGATCTCAATCTCGCATATCCACCATCATAAGAGTTGAATTTTTTTGGTACTCCAAAGAAATTCAATTCCTTACTGTCATGACAATGCACGCATACGTTTCCGATAGTGCTACCACTTGTACTTGTTTCATAGTGTAAATACTTCTCCTTGTCAGCATTCAATGCTACAATAACACTATCATGTGAACACACTTTCTTAAAATGCTTCATCTTCACTTTTTTAGAGATATTAGTTACGTGTTTATCGTTCCACTGTGTAAAAAATACTGATTTAATACATACAATAAACTAGGTAGTGTCGATAACTGGCCATAGAGCAATAACGGGAAAGCCACATTGTGTCTCTGGGCAAGCATAGAGTACAATTGTTAGAACCATAAAAATATCTGTCGATGAGGTATCATTAGCAATAACCTACTTCTAATGAGGCATATCAAGTCCTCTGTTTACCGGGTACTAAATAACTGCCGTTTTTACTCCCCCTAGCATTATATTGGCTTACACTGAAAATAATTGAACGGAAAAAATATAAGAATTATTTATTTAACAGAAATCCTCGCTTTTTGAATGACCATCAAGTAAAGAAAAAATCACACGGAATAAAAGAACTACTACTACTACTACTACTAACAACTCATCGCAGCACCAAGCCGCCTGAGGCCAACACAGCTACGCACGCTCCTCCTCCACCCCAATCTATTCAAAGCCTCCCTTTTTACACCCGCCCACGAAGTTCTCATTTCCTTTAAATCTTTCTTAATGACGTCCTCCCACCCCAGACGGGGACGACCTGCTTTCCGTTTAGCCCTAGATGGTTGGCCGAAAAGAACAATCTTTGGCAATCTGTCATCCTTCATCCACACAACATGCCCTAACCACTTCAACCTTTCTTTCATTATAGACCTAGAAAGCGGTATTGAACCACATTTTTCGTATAGCCTATTGTTTGAAATACGGTCAGTCAGCCGGGTACCCAGAACAATCCTTAAGCAATTTCTCTGGAAAACATCTAGCAAATCTTCATCCGCTTTTCGGAGCGTCTATGCTTCAGAGCCATATTTGACCACTGTCATCACTGTAGCTTCTAAGATTCTAATCTTGGTTTGCAGACTTATCTTCCTATTCTTCCAGACTTTTTTTTAACTGTGAAAAAACACCCTGAGCCTTGGCTATTCTATTTTTAACATCTTCACTGCTCCCACCATCTTTACTAATAATACTACCAAGGTAAGTGAAGCTGCCCACCTGATCAATCTTTTCATTACCCAACGTCACCTTTTCATCTTCACTTATTCCTAGCCTTAGTGACTTAGTCTTCCTAACATTAATTTTCAAACCAATACTAGCACCCTGAACTCGCAAAACCTCTAAAACTTCATTCATTTTGCTCACACTTTCATCTAGGATGCTTAAATCATCAGCATAATCCAAGTCTAGGAGACTTTTTCCTCCCCATTTGATTCCGTGGTCTCCCATTGCCTTTCCTGTGCTCCTTAAAACAAAGTCCATCAAAATAATCCATATAAAGGGGGATAGAACACAACCCTGCTTAACTCCTGATTTAATACAAAACCAGCTGCTAACCTCATTTCCTACCTTAACCGCAGCAGTGTTATTCTCGTACATAGCACTAATCACTTTAATGTATTTGTCTGGTATACAATACAAGGATAAAACCTTTACTAAAGCTCCTCTATCAACAGAATCGAACGCTTGCTCATAATCTATAAAACTGAGGACCAAAGGTGTTTGAAAACTTGGGCACTTCTCAATTATTAACCTAAGAGTGAAAATTTGGTCAACACATCCTCTACCTTTTCTAAAACCGCACTGCTCTTCTCTTAAAACTTTGTCTACAGCATCTCTCAGTCTAAAAAGTATCATATTACTAAGCAATTTGCTACCTACAGAGACCAGACTAATGCCTCGATAATTACCACACTCACTTTTATCACCTTTCTTATAAAGTGGCTTAATTAAGGTTTTCCTAAAATCGTTAGGTACTTCCCCTTTTTCAAAAATCATATTCATAATCTTCAATAACTTATTTCTAACCTCAGAGCCACCATATTTAAGAAACTCATTTACTACCCTATCAGCACCTGGAGCCTTATTATTCTTTAATCCTTTTAGTACTGTTGCTAATTCCTCCTCACAAAACAAATCCTCCTTCACATCCAAGGTATCACAAACTTTTTCATTTTCCTCTATATTTTTTCCTGCAACTCTATCTCGGTTAAGCAAGTTCTCAAAATGTTCGGCCCATCTCGCTTTAGCTTTTTCCTTATCGCTAATTGCCACCCCATTCCTATCTTTAACTGGGACAAGTCCGGATTGACTACTACCTCTCAATTTGTTAACGTGCCAGTACAATATTTTACTATTATGCCGTCTAGCGGCATCTTCTAAATCCTCGGCAATTTTATCCATGGCCTCCACTTCACACCTCCTTAGTTCATATTTCAATGCTTTCTCCACTTTCTTTATATTTCTTTTGTTTTCATGTGATCTATCACTCAGATAATTCTTGTACAAGTCCTTTCTCCTTTCTATTAAACATAAAGCTTTTTCACTAATATTCTTAGCTGCAGTTCTAGCTTTCTTCCCTAATACACCTTCGGCAACTTCACAAATTATTTTTCTAAAATTATTCCAACCATCTTTCACATTATCAAATTTTAAACTCTCAACTTTAGTATTTAACTGTTCCTGGAAAGTTTCTCTCAAATTCTCATCCTGGAGTCTACTAACATCATAACTTCCCGAGAGGTAATTACCCTTCCGATGTTTCAGCTTTAAATTAACCCTTGACACTACTAGATGGTGATCTTTACTTTTAACATCAATAACAGCACTCCTATATACCCTAGTATCTTGTATTGATCCTGCCAGTCTTCGGTTTACTATAACATAGTCAATAAGGTTTGCTGTCTTACCATCACGTGAATACCATGTTAGCTTATGAGCCATTTTATGACCAAACACCGTATTGGTTATAACTAGATTGTTATACCTACAAAATTGCAAAAGTCTGTATCCATTACTGTTTTCTTTTCCTACACCAAATTTACCTAAGCTGGGATACCATCTATCCTTATTTCTACCAACCTGGGCGTTAAAATCTCCCAGTAATAACATCATATTTCTACCTGGGACCTTGTCTATTTGCTCCTGTAACTGTAAGTAAAATTCATCTGAGTCACTAGTATCTCCATCAGTCGGTTCTACAGGGGCGTATACTACTATAACTGATACCCTGAACTTTCTAGTCATAAAATGAGCAATTAGTATTCTATTATTAATACCTTCCCAGCCTAAACAAGACTTAGCAGCTTCCTTATTCATCATGAGCCCTACTCCCTGTCTATGTACCCCATCCTTCCTGCCTGAGTAAACAAATTCTATATCACCTAATTTCATGCTTCCTACCCCTGGGATATGAGTTTCTGAAACTCCTAATAAATCCAGTTCGAATCGTCTGAATTCGTCAGTCAAAATGTCGATACGATAGTCATTTTTTAATGTCGTAACATTCCAAGTTCCAATTTTCATGTTCTTTAAATCATTGAAATTTTTTTCGCCTCAGGAAAAGCAATGATCCCGGATACCAGTGCAGGACGGGGATCACATATCTTCTCAAGTCTACACCGAAGTGCTTAAGCCGGCTTAGAACCGGACAGCAAGAAGTCCCTGGGACCTCCATGAATGGAGGCTTTGTGCAATCCTGGGCCCATCTTGGTCACAACATGGTTTTCAGCACTTGGCGATGCTCTTCTATCAACAAGAGTCGAAATCCTGCACAGACAATCTCAAGCCTATTACCTCCGACTCATTATATATTCATGCCTACAAATATTATGCTACTACGGGGAGGCAACCCGTAATAGATAAATTAGCTAGGAAGAGGTTTTTCAGCCCAAAGACGCCCGTCAAAACATACCAATCCCAGAAGAATTGTCCATTAGTCAGAATCCCGTGCGAGTGCTGTGTCGTTTACTAGGCTATAATTTCCTCGAGGGGCGCCACTCCTCAAGACCCCGTAAAGCTATTTTAAAAGGTATAAGAATTATTTATTTAACAGAAATCCTCGCTTTTTGAATGACCATCAAGTAAAGAAAAAATCACACGGAATAAAACAAAAGAGTCTCTCAAACCCCGTAAAGCTATTTTAAAAGGTATAAGAATTATTTATTTAACAGAAATCCTCGCTTTCAATTGAACGGAAAAAATATAAGAATTATTTATTTAACAGAAATCCTCGCTTTTTGAATGAACACCAAGTAAAGAAAAAATCACACGGAATAAAACAACAGTCAAACCCCTCCACGAAAATCAAAAAAACTAGGTCTGAAAACCCAAACAGCTAATTAACTATTCTAATTCATGATTTCAGGCACGTAAAACCACAAAATACTAAAGTTAACTTCTCAAATAATAAACCCTAGGAGTCAAACACACACGAAAACCTAAAAAACTAGGTCTGAAAATCCCCAAACAGCCAATTAAATATTCTAATTCATGATTTCAGGCACGTCAAATACGAAATACTAAAGTTAACTTCTCAAATAATAAATCCCAGGAACCTAACGCCCACGAAAATCTAAAAAACTAGGTCTGAAAACCCAAACAGCTAATTAACTATTCTAATTCATGATTTCAGGCACGTAAAACCACAAAATACTAAAGTTAACTTCTCAAATAATAAACCCTAGGAGTCAAACACACACGAAAATCTAAAAAACCTAGGTCTGAAAAACCCCAAAAAGCCAATTAAATATTCTAATTCATGATTTCAGGCAAGTCAAACTATGAAATACTAAAGTTAACTTCTCAAATAATAAATCCCAGGAACCTAACGCCCACGAAAATCTAAAAAACTAGGTCTGAAAACCCAAACAGCTAATTAACTATTCTAATTCATGATTTCAGGCACGTAAAACCACAAAATACTAAAGTTAACTTCTCAAATAATAAACCCCAGGAGTCAAACACACACGAAAATCTAATTAACTAAACCCCCTGTAACTGTCCCCCCTTTAACTGAACCCTCGTGCAACTCAACCCTCAATGCAACCCTTCTCCCTCAAAACACTTTTCAGCCATTTCTTGTTAAATTTTTTTTTATTTCTAAACTATTTTAAATTGACAATACTCTCCAAAACATCACTTGTGTATTATACAGTACACAATCACCCCATCTCCTCCAATTTGCAAATCCCATTACCCCTTTTTTGCAAATGTTAATCAAACATTTCCGATTGTAAAAGCATTTCCATAAAAATAGCTCTTAATAGAACTGTTTAAGTATGAACTCCAATTTTTTCCAACGAAAATATAGAAAATACTAGCAAAACACATTTCTCTGATTATAATGTGTATCTTCAGTCAGAAAAGCCTAGTTTCGATTCAAAAATGAGCCATTTCCATAGCAATATCTCTTAATAGAACTGTTTAAGTATGAACTCCAATATTTTCCAACGAGACTATGCAACTCAACCACATTTAACTAAACCCCGTGTAACTGAATCCGCATGTAACCGAACCCCGTGTAACTGAACCCTCGTGCAACTCAACCCCCGTGCAACTCAAGCCCTGAAAAAGCCAAGCTTTGGAACGAAAATATGCCATTTCCGTAAAAACTAAACTATAAAGCTTTTTTTTACCGTAAACACTAGTTTTTGTAAGGAAATTATAGAAAAAACATTTCTTTGTGTCAAATGTGAACCTTTGGTTATGAAAAAGCCCAGCTTTGGAACGAAAATAAGCCATTTCCGTAAAAACTAAACTATAAAGCTTTTTTTTGAAGGTAAACACTAGTTTTTGTAAGGAAATTATAAAAAATACATTTCAAGCCCTGAAAAAGCCAAGCTTTGGAACGAAAATATGTCATTTCCGTAAAAACTAAACTATAAAGCTTTTTTTTTACCATAAACACTAGTTTTTGTAAGGAAATTATAGAAAATACATTTCTTTGAGTCAAATGTGAACCTTTGGCTATGAAAAAGCCCAGCTTTGGAAACTTTTAAAATCACAACAACTGAAGATCAGTAAATAATTCCTTTGTTTTTTTTCCCCTTCATACATTTTGAAAATCTGCTTGCACATAGTGTATTTTGATTTAGTTCAAGTCAACCATGACCTCTGAGCTTTGCCCATGAGACAGATCCTGTTTATTTTCGATTCTGAGTATTTTTGGTTTTCCCTCTGAAATTGACTCCCCCTCTCCCTCCCCTGCCCTCAGAAATGTGGGAACGAAGGGTCTTTGAGCCTTCCCCTTGAGGCAGGTCCCGTTTATTTTCGATTCTGAGTATTTTTGGTTTTCCCTCCAAAATTGAACCCTCCCCTCCCTGCCCTCAGAAATGGGGGAATGAAGGGAACGTTAGATTTCCTCTTAGAATTATTTAAACTAAATACTTACCCCCGCCTCTCACAGAAAGTTCAGAAAGACGCGAAATCCTTATTTATAGTCGACTCTCGTGGAACTCAAGCCCCATTTAACTCAACCCCCGTGCAACTGAACCCTCCATGTAACTGAACCCTTGTATAACCGAAACCCTGTACAACTGAACCCTCCTGCTACTGAACTCTCATGCTACTGAACCCTCGTGCAACTCGACCCAATTTAACTAAACCCCCGTGTAACTGTACCCCCTTTAACTGAACCCTCGCGCAACTCAACCCTCCATGAAACCCATCTCCCTCAAAACACTTTTCAGCCATTTCTTGTTAATTTTTTTTTATTTCTAAACTATTTTAAATTGACAATACTCTCCAAAACACCACTTGTGTATTATACAGTACACAATCACCCCATCTCCTCCAATTCGCAAATCCCATTACCCTTTTTTTGCAAATGTTAATCAAACATTTCCGATTCGTCGTTAGGCATTTTTCATAGACTGATGTTGTTTCAAATTTATAACAAATTATCTGAGTTAACAACTCCTTCCGGGTTACCTTAACTGCTAATCAGTTTAATCCTTTTTTTCTCCACTGATACAATCCAATCACTAATTAGAATCATTCACACTCCTATTATTCAAAACATTAATTAATATTGTTCATTGTCTACGTAAATTAAGTTATAGGCAATACTGGTTTAGAGAAACTAGAATAGTGACATAATTTCACTTTATCGACCCTCAAATTCCATTATGTGAGGGAGCTCTGAATCTCTTTGAAAAGGTGTAGAACTTCTATAGAATAACGTTGAAATTCCTAGGGGCGTACGCAAATCCAGACGACGCATACTACTGGCCTACTGGCGATTTTAGGAAAACCCTAATTAAACTCCTGTGTAAGAAAGGTGATAAGAGTGAATGCGGTAACTATAGGGTCTCTAGCTTGGTTTCCGTAGGTAGCAAATTACTTAGTATGATGCTAATTTTTAGACTTTGAGATGCTCTAGACAAAGTTGTAAGAGAACACTGCGGTTTTAGGTGGGGTAGAGGATATATCGACCAAATTTTCACTCTTAGGCTAATATACGAGAAGTGCCTGAGTTGTCGAAAACCTTTAGTCCTCAGTTTTATAGTTTATGAGCAAGCGTTGGATTCAGCTGATAGAAGAGCCTTAGCGAAGGTCTGTACATGTATGGTATACCAGACAAATACATTAAAATGATTAGTGCTTTGTACGAGAATAGCATTGCTGCGGTTAAGGTGGGAAATGAGGTTAATACTTGTTTTCGTATTAAATCCCAGGAATAAGTGAAGATTAATGGGTGACGTTGGGTAACGAAAAGATCGATCAGGTGGACAGCTTGACGTACCTTGGTAGTGTTATTAATAAAGACGGTGGGAGCATTGAAGATATTAAAAATAGAATAGTCTTTTGGCTAAAACAGAAACTTTAAAAAAAGGCAATTAAAAACGGAACAGAAACAGATTCTAGCAGAAACGGAGAAAGAAAAATGGAATTCCGTTTCTTTTTACCGTTTTTTTTTTCTTTTTTTTTACCGAAAAACAGAAATGGCCTGTTTTTTTTTTTTTTTTTTTTTTTTTTTTTTTTTTTTTTTTTTTTTTTTTTTTTTTAACGGTCGTTTTAACAGATATTTCCATTTTTTTAGATTAAAATGCACATTAACAAACATTGATTTTAAAAAAAGATCAAATATAAAAAAGACCAAACATTTCCCAAAAAAAGACCAAACAGACCCCAGTTTGCCCTCCCCCCCCAGCTGAAATTGAGTTTCTTCAAAATCTTGTCAAAACTAAGATAAATCTGCATAATTCAAGCATCAACAGAAACATATCAATTTTTTTAGTTAATATTTATCTTTATAGCACTATAAAATACCTTTATAGTACTTTTATAGTACTAAATAGTACTTTTATTGTACCAAAAAGCTTATTTTTTAGTTTTTAATGTCATTTTCCCTTCATTTGGGAAAACTGGCTCCAACTTCTCCCCCTCCCCCTCCCAGGATTTTGATGAAATTACGCCCCTGTTGAAAATGAAGAAAAACGGGTGTAAGAAAAACAGAAATGGCAAAAACGATAAGATAAAAAAGTGGAACAAAAACAAAAATGCTCATGAAAAGACGGCTACATTTTTTCTGTTTTTCCGTTTTCTAAAAAAAAACAGAACAGAAAACGGTGGGGAAAAAAACAGAAACAGAAACAGTGCCGACCCCTATTACGGATTGTTTTGGGTACTCGGCTGACTGACCATATTTCAAACAGTGGGCTGTACGAAAAGTGCGGTTCAATCTCGCTTTCTTGGGTTATAAATAAGAGAAAAATTGAAATGTCTATGGCATGTTCTGCGGATGAAGGATGACAGATTACCAAAGACTGTCCTTTTCGGCCAACCGTCTAGGGCTAAACGGAAAGAAGGACGTCCGCGGTTGGGGTGGCAGGATTTGGTAGAAAAAGATTAAAGGGAAATGGGAACTTCCTGTGAGAGTTCAAAGAGAGAGGCTTGGAATAGATTAGGATAGAGCAGGAGCCTCCCTAGCTGTGTTGGCCTCAGGTGGCTTGGTGCTGAGGTGAGTTGTTAGTAGTAGTTAGCAGTATATGTATATTGAAAAAATCGGCTTATTATGCTGATTCCAAGTATTTAAGATTAACTACGTTTAGTGTCACCCAAAAAAGCTACGAGCCTAAGAAAATTTGCCCGGTTCTTTGAAAAAGGGGAAACACCCCCAAAAAGTCAAGAAATTCCAATGAAAATCGCATCGTCAGATTCAGCATATCAAAGAACCCTATAGTTTAGAGCTTTCAAGCTCCTATCCACAAATTTTTTTTTAAGAAGAATGCTCAGGGATGCGTTTTTATTTGTTTGTTGTTGTTTATATCCCAGGGTTGATTTTATATACAAACGGCTCTAGAATATCCGGAGATGGTCATTTGAACAAAACTTATAAGTTCTAGTGCCGTTTTTTCGAACAAAAAGATTGGAGGGCTGATCGCACCCCTTCCACGTCCCATTGCCTCCCAAGGTCGTCCAATCAAAATTTTGAGATTGCCATTTTGTTCAGCATAGTAAAAGGTCCATTAACTATACATTCTGGGATAACAAGACGCATCGCAGCCCCAGTGGACAGGTTTGTAAGTTATGAAGTTTGCTTATTGTTTATGTATAATATTTGTTTTTGGGAAATACACATGCAATTTTTGGGAAGGAAGGGAGGCTGAATTTTATTCTGGGGTATATTTCATGGGAAGAATTTTCCATGGGGAGGGAAGTTTCAAGAGGGACTTTACTTTTTTTGAAAAGCTTATTTTGTGGAAAAAGTGTTTTAAAATTAATTTACTGTTAAAGCACACAGAATGATGAAATACATATGAATGTGCAAATACTTTTCCAAAATTATGGCTCTTTATGAATTTATGCAAATTTGTTTTCTTGTTATGTCCTTGTTTTCTGTTAGCGCTTTTTCCTTCACGAATTCAACCTATTAATTCAAAACTGATTGCAAAGAAGACAATTTTTCTTTCTTTTCGTTTTGATCGATTAACGCCATATACGTTTATTCAGAAGCATGGACTGAACAAATTCTTTTGCAGTTTTTCCAAAGTATTACTAATTTTTGCAATTTATTTTTAATGGGAATTTCGCATGGTGTCATGAATGAGCCCTCTATTATCTTATAGGACCATATGTTAGATATGGTCGCCCCTGTGACGTCATTCATATGAAAAAAAAAATCCAAAATTAAGAATCTAAATGATTTTTCCCAACGTCATGACCTATCAGATTTTTTTTGGGGGGGGGGTGCAAAAAATTTTAGTTTGCCTTTTCCAGAAAAAAAATATCATGCCTTTATCGAGAAAAAAAAAATATACAATCATTGCTTTATTCAAGAGACTAGAGTAGATATATGGATTAGATTATGCTTACGCAGTCTTTGGTAGCTGAGTGCTAAAAAAGAAAAAGACTTGGATGAAAAATAAGCAAACCACAAACTAAAATTATATGTGACAAAAAGTTATAGCTTTTTGCTACAGTAGTGTGGCTTTTCCTTTAAGATGTTGTTGTCTTTGGATTAATGGATTAATAGACAATAGATTTTTTGAATTTCTACGGGCGTAAAGATTCATCAAATTTATCTAATTAGTTTTGCTTGTCTAATTCTCACAATTCAACTTGGCAACACTAACAAAAATATGATTCTGCCCTAGAGGCCATTTTCACGAGGATACGAGCTAGATGAAAATCCTGTATCCACGTGAATTTGTGTTTTCGCTATGGATTTTTTTTTTTTTTTGCTTTCATCCTCCTCTATCTCATCTCTTGTTGAACTTGATAAAGAGCTTTAGTTCAACTTTGCCTTTTGACCACAACATATTCATAGAAACTCTACAGCAGGGTTGCCGCCTGGTGAAAAAATCACTAGATTTTACGAAACATTAAGCAAGAATCTAGCGATTTTTGTGCTGATTTAGTGTTTTTTTTTGTTAATGCAACATAAAAAATCACTAGAAATAAGGATAAATTGCTAGGGATGGCAACCCTGGTCAACAAAAATTTCTACCTTCTCCACTAAAGGTTTTTGGACACTTCAATCTCACTAATTTCTTCATTACTCAGCCTTCGCGTGTGCGCAATGACGAATCAATCAATAGTTTTGTACCTTTGCGGGCTGTGAAGTGTCCCATTTCTAAAAAAAATTATCTATTGTAGAGTACCTATGCTGTGCTTTCGACCAGAGTAGAAGAGGATGGAGAAATCCACCTTTTTATTGAACAAATTGTTGTTTTCACGAGGATGGGAAACATGGGTTCAGCTCTCATCCTCGTGAAAATGGGCCCCTAATTGCTTCGTAATTTTGAAACTACCAAAAGAAAAATATCTACTGTTTTCGGGTATGAATAGACCTAAGACGAGTCTAGGGTGGGGGTATTTTTATGTCCTTTGCACGATTTACAAGCCACTATTTCTTAGGGTTTTCAACCTATTTTTCGAAATTCCAATGAATCACTTTTCAAAATAACATTTTACTATTAAGACTAATCGAGATGTATAGTTACCATTCCTGAATCCGTTTGAAATGGCAATTTTCCTTACTAAAATAAGTCAGGGTGTCAGGGGTTCAGGGGTTTGAATCAGGGATTTATTACCATGTCCTGGGCACTTTTAGCATGACTTCATTTCCCTTTTTAGGTTCCTGTTCTAGTGCCTGAAGAAAGTGAATCGGTATTGCTAGGGTCAGCCATCCTTGCCCGATTTGCTGCTGGTCATTCTGAAAACCTTACAGCTGCCATTATGAAGATGTCTGGTTCAGCTAGTTCAGTTACACCGAATGTCATGACCAAGAGGTTTGTTGGATTTAACTGATTTTGATAAAGCATTTAGGTAAAAAGCGAATACCCCCTCCCATGTTCTATATTTAATAAAATTTTGTTGCCAGATTTTTTAAATTAATAATTCTAGACTGTGAAGTAGCAGTTTCACAAGTTAAACAATACTACTTTTCTTTCCTGTTGCCAAGATGTATATCGTGTGTATATTAAAATGACGGAGGGGTTGAAAATGTGATAATTATCATATAAGTGAAAAAACTGAGCAATAGGTAAAACAGGAGGAAAGTAAAACAAAACTAAAGCTAAAACAACAAGCTGTGAAAAAAAAAGAAAATTTCACATGAAATCTCTTAAAACTGTCATATGTAGAGACCAATCGCTACTGGTACTATTGCCAATTCACAAAAATTTAGAGGGGGGGGGGGAGATTGTATTTTTTGTAATCTAGGAAGGGAGGGCAATTTTTTTCGATTTCCTGAGTAAACATACCAAAAAAGGATAGTTTTGATGAGAATACCAAAAGTGTTGTTCTGTTCTCGGAACTGTGTGCTGGCACTTTTTAAATAAAGTCGGTGATCGATCTGGCATGATAGAAATAAGCATATTGTCCTCTAATTATCAATTTGGGGCCGGTAGGACTGGGGCCTATCTACTACCAAAGCTGCATAACTCCGTTTGGAGCTCTTTGTTTTTTCAAAAAGTGAATTCCCGATTTTTTGTCATTTTTTAAGACACACACAGTTTTGTAAGTTCCACTTAAACAATTTAAACGATATGGAATGATTTTCACTGTCCTCGGCACTTAAAAAAGTTTACAACCTCGTTTTCACACAGTTATACCTGAGCTTCGTCCAGTTAGATTTTTTTTCGAATCGTTGATGAGCAAGAACGTGTTTTCCCTGGCTTGAATTTCACTGGCCTTCACTGGCTTCGGGAACGATATGGAGAAACGGAAATCGTCTTTAAGATCACAAGGAGCTCAGATTAGCTTCAAGGACACTTCACGCCTGTTTTGCGGGTTTTATATTGACACCGAGAATCATCAAAGACCGGTAACCCAGTAAAGATCTTGGAATTTGACGATGTCAAAAGTATAGACGAAGACCACACTGGCTTTCCATCATAAACATCAACAACAAGAAGAATCACAGGGAAATCTTTTCGCAAGACAATGGAATTCTATATTTGAATTAATATTTCCACCCTATGTCCAAGGGCCGTCCTCAGCAAAACATAAATATATAAAAGAAACTTACATTAAAATATGACCCTTAAAACTAAAACGAAATTTTTTTTTAAACAGTCACGGCATCCTTCAGCGAACTTTAACCAGGACTGATAAATAAAGTGAGGTGAAATAATGCAATTCTTTGAAGTAAAAGAAAAATAGTTAAACACACGCTTTCAGTTTAAATTGTTTTTAATTACATTTGTATATAAAGCATTTAGTGAGTATTCCCCAAAATCCCTATTAAAGGAAATATTATTTTTATTTTGAGACTGATATCATTTGCTTCTCGAACAACCTGTTTTATGCCTAGGTCATTGCTAATAAGGGGGCTTCTTCACAAAGTATTGTGTGGCTAGGGTTATCAAAAACTACTACTACTACTACTAACAACTCACCGCAAAACCAAGCCGCCTGAGGCCAACAAAGCTACGCACGCTCCTCCTCCACCCCAATCTATTCAAAGCCTCCCTTTTTACACCCGCCCACGAAGTTCCCATTTCCTTTAAATCTTTCTTTATGACGTCCTCCCACCCCAGACGGGGACGACCTGCTTTCCGTTTAGCCCTAGATGGTTGGCCGAAAAGAACAATCTTCGGCAATCTGTCATCCTTCATCCGCACAACGTGCCCTAACCACCTCAACCTTTCTTTCATTATAGCCCTAGAGAGCGGTATTGAACCACTTTTTTCGTATAGCCCATTGTTTGAAATACGGTCAGTCAGCCGGGTACCCAGAACAATCCTTAAGCCATTTCTCTGGAAAACATCTAGCAAATCTTCATCCGCTTTTCGGAGCGTCCATGCTTCAGAGCCATATTTGACCACTATCATCACTGTAGCTTCTAATATTCTAATCCTGGTTTGCAGACTTATCTTCCTATTCCTCCAGACTTTTTTTAACTGTGAAAAAACACCCTGAGCGTTGGCTATTCTATTTTTAACATCTTCACTGCTCCCACCATCTTTACTAATAATACTACCAAGGTAAGTTAAGCTGCCCACCTGATCAATCTTTTCATTACCCAACGTCACCTTTTCATCTTCACTTATTCCTAGCCTTAGTGACTTAGTCTTCCTAACATTAATTTTCGAACCAATTCTAGCACCCTGAACTCGCAAAACCTCTAAAACTTCATTCATTTTGCTCACACTTTCATCTAGGATGCTTAAATCATCAGCATAATCCAAGTCCAGGAGACTTTTTCCTCCCCAATTGATTCAGTGGTCTCCCATTGCCTTTCCTGTGCTCCTTAAAACAAAGTCCATCAAAATAATCCATATAAAGGGGGATAGAACACATCCCTGCTTAACCCCTGATTTAATACAAAACCAGCTGCTAACCTCATTTCCTACCTTAACCGCAGCAGTGTTATTCTCGTACATAGCACTAATCACTTTAATGTATTTGTCTGGTATACCATACAAGGATAAAACCTTTACTAAAGCTCTTCTATCAACAGAATCGAACGCTTGCTCATAATCTATAAAACTGAGGACCAAAGGTGTTTGAAAACTCAGGCACTTGTCAATTATTAGCCTAAGAGTGAAAATTTGGTCGACACATCCTCTACCTTTTCTAAAACCGCACTGCTCTTCTCTTAAAACTTTGTCTACGGCATCTCTCATTCTAAAAAGTATCATATTACTAAGTAATTTGCTACCTACAAGAGCAGACAAATGCCTCGATAATTACCACACTCACTTTTATCACCTTTTTTATAAAGTGGCTTAATTAAGGTTTTCCTAAAATCGTTAGGTACTTCCCCTTTTTCAAAAATCATATTCATAATCTTCAATAACTTATTTCTAACCTCAGAGCCACCATATTTAAGAAACTCATTTACCACCCTATCAGCACCTGGAGCCTTATTATTCTTTAATCCTTCAGTTCTCATTCAGCATCCGCCAGTGAAGGTCACATATATTTTATAAAGGATTAAAGAGTGACACAATTTTGTAATGGATTTAATCTTACGCAATTACCTGAATGCACTCAAATATCGGAGATTGGATTTTTTGACTGGATCGGTGACGTCACTGATTAGTTATACACCTGAATTTTGAAGATTGCTTATAATTTGAATTGTTTGGATACTTGTGTATTTAAAAAAAAATTATTATCTGAGTTAATAATCTTAAATGGAATAAGGTGTGTTTGTTCGATAGAAGTGAATGAGTGAACATTTTAACTCAAATTGTAATAATGGATTATGATTTACGATCTATTACTGACTAGTTTTTGAATTGCCAAGTTAGTTAGTTTGGAACAAATTAACATTTGTAATGTTTTGTCTTATGATTGAGTAAGACCTGTTACGCGAGAGCCGCTTATTTGTCTATCCAGTGGCGGTTACAAGTTTATTCTGAATATAAACCATTCTGAACTGTGATTCTGATTTTTGATCGAGTGTTCAAATTATAATTATTCGTTAAAATTTGGTACATTAACCCGAAGAGCAATTGTTGCTGACCTATTGGCCTAAATTTCAAGTTGTTTTTAGAGCTGAGTTCGAGATTGGCGTTAGGAGTCGTTCTTGGAGCTGAGTTCGGGGTTGGCGTTTGCCGTGCCATTGTAACGGCTAACGCTTAATGCACGTTGGCAGCTCTGTGGATAAATATTTGTTGCCTAGTGAGGTAAGCCGTTTCTTGTTTAATTATTTCTAAGATGGGGCGTCGGCGTAAAGTCCAGCGTGCTGGAGCTGATGGAACTGGAGCAGTTTTAGATGTTTCGGCCACTTCTAGCAAGGAGTCCCAGTCACCATTGTTAAAATTGTCCGAAGATTTTGTTACGATGCTGGCAATCGTGAAAGAAAACGGATCTAAGTTAGACTCTATTGATGGACGTATGAGATCTCAGGAACAAAGGGTTATATCGGTGGAAAAGCGCAGCTTGAGTTTCACGCATCAGTTACGGAAGTTCAAGCCCGTGTAGTATCAGTTGAAAGCGAAACTGATAGCCTAAAAAAGCAGATAAGCGTTATCACGAGTGAAGCGATGGCACTGAGGAAAAACAATATTGATCTGGCAAGTTGGTTAATGATCTGTGAATACCAGGTATCTGACAGTAATATTATTGTTTGGAATTTGCCTTGTGACAGTAAGGAGGACGCTAGTGAAGCGTTTAAGCAAGTATGTCTGTCTGGGCTTGAAGTAAGTGAGGTTCCCAAGTTTACAGTGCTACAAAACATGAAAGACCAGAAATTTTTCAAATTCAATGTTTTTTCGAGGGAAAAGAAAATTGATTCACTAAAAGTTAGCAAGAATTTGAAAGGGAAATCTGTGAGGAATCGGAAAGAGATTTATATTAGTGATGATACCCCTCTTTCTGTACGGGAGGCACGAAAAAGTCTTTTTGAGAAGAAGGCTAAGCTAAAGGATATAGGTATTTCAGCTTGGGTGTCTAAAACCGTTCCACCTTTTCTTTATTTTGATCGTCCTAATGGTTCGCGAGCCAAATTCTGCCCTAGTGATATAATCCCGGAGCTTAATTCACCGCGCAGTGATAGCAATGCGCATCAGCGCAGTCAAGTGAGGGGAAGAGGTTTACGCGATGGTAAAGGTAGAGAAGGAGTTTAATATAGGTCCCTATTTGATATTATGGTAATCTTGTGAACGGATGGTTTGTAATCGTGTGAGTATTGTTTAGTGTCAGTTATGAAATTTAAAATAAGCGGTTGTTGCGTTTATTATTAACTTATTAACTTATTCATTTCTTTTTTGTGTTATGAAGTATTCATTGTTTTTGTTATTTATGTCCCCTATGTTGGCGATTCTTTTTGTGTTATTATTTTTGGTCCATGTTTTCTTATCTTTAGTTTTCTTTCAGGATTTGTTGGTCTGGATTTTCTCGGTTCTTGGTCGTTTCACTCATGGTATGGTAAGGTTACTATTTTTTCGCATTCCAAAATTCCGGTTTCCATCCCTTCGGATTGATTATTTTAAATGTCAAGTTTAGGTAGGGAACGGCTGGGTTTTCTTGAGAGTGATTCGATGAAATTACAAAATTTGGGGAGAGGGGTACTTCACAGAGATTTTGATGTGGGTGAGTTTCATGAGGTTAATCCTGATTCCCGTTATAAGTTTCTGTGTGATTTGAGTTCTATTAGTTGTCAAAATGAGTTTAATATTTTTCATTTAAATTGTCAAGGGATTGGAAGTTCATACCAGTTTTTGAATGCGTTATGTCTGCAATCAACCCCTCATGTTTTAGCTTTAACGGAGACTTGGTTGAAGAACCATAGTTCTTCTCTGTTAGAGATTGGTAATTATAAGCTGTATATTAAAAATAGAGAGATGCATCAACATGGCGGCTTAGCAATTTATGTGCGTAATGATTTTGAGGTTAAGGTGAGAGATGATATAAGAGTTAATCGAGAAATGGTGTTTGAAAGTATGGTGTTAGAATTGCAGTGTCTTAATTTTAAGTATTTTATGATTGTCGTTTATAGACCCCCTTCGTATAATATAGATGAGTTTAGCTCACTTTTAGAAGAGCAATTGGATAAGTTACCAATTTCAACTAGACCTTGTTTTATTTGTGGTGATTTCAACTTGGATTTAAGAACTGTGAATAGTAACCTTAGAGCTAGGGAGTTTCTAAACACTATGCTAGGTTATGGACTACAGCCTTCTATTAATATATGTACAAGATTGAGCCATGATTCTGCTACGTTGATTGATAACATTTACTTAAATACTGGATATAGTAGTGCGAGTGTTATTGTAAACGACGTTTCGGATCATTTCGGTCTGCTGGTATCTATTCCTTCTCTTTTGAACCGGCCAAGATCAGAGCGTTCTGAAGTACCGAAAACTTGTTTTCCTGTTATTAATGTACCGAAGTTAAAAAATGAGCTTGGAGGAAAAAATTGTGATTTTTTATATAGTAATGATATGGATGTGAATGATAAATTTACGCTCTGGTATTCGATTATTAAGGATACTGTAGTCGCTTGTAGTCAAGTTAGGAAGAAACGTAAGTATTTTGATTCGCCGAAGAAGCCTTGGGTTACGAAGAGTATTCTAGTTTCTCTAGATAGGCGACAGCAATTGTATAAAAAGTCCGCATTAAGTAATAGTATTAGCGATGTAAATATTTATAAAGCGTATAGTAATAAGTTGAATAGTATACTTCGTAAAGCTAAGTTAGATTACCTGAGTGATAGATTTAAAAATGCGGAGGGTAACCCGAGAAAGACTTGGAATGTTATAAATTCTGTTATTAAACCGAATAAGCCTGAAATTGTTAGTAGTCTTGTTGATGGTGAAAATACTCGCCAAACTACTGAACGTATGTGTGAGCACTTTTCTAGTGTAGGGGGCCGTTTAGCGTCGTCTGTTCAGCAGCATGCAAGTGATGGTGATTTTACTCAGTTTTTGCCTGAAAGTAGTGACGTTTCTATGTACTTGCGACCGGTTACTGAAAAAGAATTGTGTGATGTGGTAAAGGGTATGCGAAACAGTGCATCCGGGTCAGACTTTATTACAACAAAGGTTTTTAAGTCAATTTTTCCTGTGATATCGCAACAAATTTTGTACCTGGTTAATTCTAGTTTTAAATGTGGTATATATCCGGAGTGTCTTAAAAGTGCCAGAGTAATACCTTTATTTAAAGGGGGTGATAGGAAAAATGTGAATCATTATCGACCGATATCCCTCCTTTCTGTTATTTCTAGGCTAGTAGAAAAACTTATTAATTCTAGAGTATCTGAGTTTTTGGAGAATATTTTCTTTTTCCATTCTAATCAGTTCGGTTTTCGTAAGGGGATGTCTACCGAACAGGCAGTTTTATTTTTGACGACGTTTGTGCATGATGCTTTGGACCAAGGGTTTAAGGTGGCCTCTATTTTTTTAGATATTGTTAAAGCGTTCGATTCAGTTGACCATGAAATTTTAATTATGAAGCTAGAAAATTGTGGAATTATAGGAAATGCTTTGAAGTTATTTGAAACTTTTTTGAGAGGTAGGACCCAGTGTGTTGAAATTTCTAATGTGAGGTCTGGTGAAAGAATGGTTGATTATGGTGTTCCACAGGGTTCTGTTTTAGGTCCGCTTTTATTCTTGGTTTATATCAATGACTTACGATTTTCTGTTTTGGATTTGTTAGATAGTGCACATTATAATTGTAGGGTGATTATTCCTAGTTTTGCAGATGATACCCATTTTACTGCTGCAGCAAAGACTGAATCTGATTTAATAGACATAATGAGAAGAGGTATGTTAGGTATAGATAAGTGGATGAGAGTGAATAAGCTTTTGTTAAACCATAGTAAATCAGGTTTTATTATATATGGTAGGTCATCAAATTTTTACCCTTGGGTTCTGGATTTGCAAATGGAGAATTATGTAATTAAGCGTACAAATACAATACGATACCTTGGTGTTATTGTGGATGAATGCCTTAGTTTTAAAAATCATGTTTTTTTTATTAGTAGTAAGATTGCAAGAAATGTTGGAATGATGAGAAAGTTAAAAAATATTTTCCATGATTCTGTTTTGAGATTGATTTATTTCTCGTTAGTTCACCCGTATTTAGTATATTGCGTGAGTATATGGTCTAGCACATTTAATGTGCATTTGCAGCAGTTACGTGTGATACAAAATATGGCACTGCGAGTGTTGTCCGGAGATAATCGGAGAACCTCGGTGAGATCCCAATATGTACAGTTAAATATTATCCCTGTGTCAGGTCTTGGGAAATTTTACCATGGGTTATTTATGTTTAAGTATTTTTCTAATTTGGTTCCCAAGTGTTTTTCAAATTTATTTATTTCTGGTGATGATGTACACAATTATCCTACTCGTCATGCTAGAGATATACGGACACCTCAAGTTACTGGTACTGGATCGCTATTTTCAATACGTCATGTGGGGCCAGTTGTCTGGAATAATTTGCCTGTTTCTTTAAAAAGTTCAGCGAATCTATGTGAATTCCGTCGGGACCTAAAACCCTTTGTCTCCATAGGTATGAATTTGTTTAAAGGGTGGTATAGTTGAGTCACTCTCAGGTTTGCCCGGAACCCGTTTTTCCCGTTTTTCCTGTATATTTTTTTTTTTGTTTTGTTTTGTTTATTTATTATTTATGGGATGGCGGCGGGAAGTTTTGGAGTATGTGAGGTATTGATTTTTGGTTATTGCGACCAGGAGCCGAGTGAGTGTAGGATTTTCATTCTTTCTTCTTTTTTTCTTTCTTTCTTCTTTTTCTCTTTTTTTTTCTCTTCTTTCTCTTTATTATGTTATTATAAGTGTTAATTTTAAGAGGGTAATTACTTCCGAACAAGCGTTAGCTTATGGAAGGTCATTTGTTTTTTTGTGTTGTGTTGTTTTTGGAATAAACCCTTATCTTATCTTAGTACTGTTGCTAATTCCTCCTCACAAAACAAATCTTCCTTCACATCCAAGGTATCACAAACTTTTTCATTTTCCTCTATATTTTATCCTGCAACTCTATCTCGGTTAAGTAAGTTCTCAAAATGTTCGGCCCATCTCGCTTTAGTTTTTTCCTTATCGCTAATTGTGACCCCATTCCCATCTTTAACTGGGACAAGTCCGGATTGACTACTCCCTCTCAATTTATTAACGTGCCAGTACAATATTTTACTATTATGCCGTCTAGCTGCATCTTCCAGATCCTCGGCAATTTTATCCATGGCCTCCACTTCACACCTCCTTATTTCATATTTTAATGCTTTCTCCACTTTCTTAACATTTCTTTTGTTTTCATACGATCTATCACTCAGATAATTCTTGTACAAGTCCTTTCTCCTTTCTATTAAACGTAAAGCTTTTTCACTAATAATCTTAGCTGCAGTTCTAGCTTTCTTCCCCAATACACCTTCAGCCACTATACAAAATATTTTTCTAAAATTATTCCAACCATCTTCCACATTATCAACTTTTAAACTCTCAAGTTTAGTATTCAACTGTTCCTGGAAAGTTTCTCTCAAATTCTCATCCTGGATTCTACCAACATCATAACTTCCCGGGAGGTAGTTATGTTATCAAAAACATGGCTGCTTAAAGCAGAATCAAAAGAAGTATTAGCACTATTAAAATTCAAAGCTTTTGTAATATCATCTTTATAGTGATGTACGCGTTTTTCTAAATTATCATGGGTTCTACCTACATAGCATTTGCCAAAGTCGCATGGTATTTGATAAACCACTCTTTGGCGAGTAACTGGGATTTTATCTTTACCAGAGTTTAGGAATTCAACAAAATATATAATAAAAAAACAGTAGACACTTGCACAGAAGCAGTTACAAAAAGACCTTCGAGGTTAGCAGCCAAAAAGGCAAGATTAGCACTGAAAGCGTGTTTTTACTTTTATTTTACTTTTTTACTTCAATGAACTGTCCTATTTCAGTATAGTACCTTCCGAATATTATTCTTGTTCTTCTTATTTAAATTATTATAATGACTCTTTAGCAGAATTTGATCACCGGAATCCAATTCCCGGTCCTGAAGTAGATTGCTTCAGCCGAGTCCCACAGATTAGAATCTTACTTTAGGTTATGGAGAAAATTACCTACAGTAAGGACAAACCTTGGTTCAACGCCCAGTGTAAGAAGACAATCCGAGCAAAGCAAAAGGCACACAAGCGATGGCTACTTTCGAAGAGCGAAGAGGACAGAATTGCATTCATAAATGCGCGCAAAGATGCAGTTCGAGCGATTCGGCAGTCCCGGGTTCAGTATAAGGAGAAATTCGCCACCAAGCTTCAACTTGCTTCGTCAAAGAGTTGGTGGAAAATTATCAAGGAGGCTTTACCGTCGTCCAAGGGGACCGCAATTCCTTTTCTCCAGAGTAACCTCACTTCACGTCTAAGCTCCAGAGCCTTATTTTGTCTTCCTCTGCACAAGATAATATTTGCATGACGGAAAATTTAGACTCTTTCGCTTTTTTTGTCATCTGACTTTTTTCTATTTTGATGCTGCTTTATAAATATGGTCAATCCAATAAAGCAAAACCGTCGAAGATACACTGTAAAAGAACGAAGAGGAAAAATCATTTTGAGGAGGAGAGCAATATTTGAGAACTGCATTGAATGTTTCGGATAATTCTTACTTACAGCAAATATGCTTGAAGACTTCAATTACCTCGCACAGGGTCTGGTAGTCAAATACTAGATGTCGGCTCATTACATCAGCTGAGAAGCCAGTGCGACATAGGGGGGAACTGCCAACCCCTAATTAAACAAGTCTCTGTTTAACAAAAGGGTTACTATTTTTATGATGAGATATAGTACTGCCTGATCTCTTGAAGAGAAAGGGGATAATATCTGTTGGTTTTGATTTGTTTATATTCTTTGTCCGATAATATCTCTGATACCGAGGCTCACAGAATTGCTGGTGGTTATAAAGCCAGTCTTAACAGCTAGTAAATTCCTCATCAAATCATAGTCAACACTTTAAAGGGTTGGAATGTGTTGAAAATACAATAATTTATCATGGGATTGCAGTTTTAAGAGCTACCTTATGATCGTTTTTAAGTCTTTGTCATAAGCATTTCTGTTTGTCTTTTGAAGCAGAAATATACTAGATTAAAAGTTAATTAGAAAAAAGGTACTTTAGCAAACAATGCAAGGATTTATGGTAACATCCAAGTTAAGACAGATGGCATTCAGCTCCGCAGATACGACTGAGTCACCAAATGTGAGAGAAGCAGAAAGACTATGGTTCAGCGACGGGACAAATGTAATTTTTGAAGATCCGAGTCTAAAACTATTCAAATCCTTTGTTCAAAAATGACGCTGTAATTTTTGCAATTTTAGAACAGTAAATTCTATGAGAGCTAAGTCCCTCCCGGGCTTAAGCCTAAAGACGTCGTGGTCACCCTGTTCTACACTTCAGCTGTAGAACCTTATATGATTATTAATTAAAAACCTTTTTCACAAAACAAGTTTTTAAACTAAAAATGAACAAAAAAAGATTCAAATAATCTACCAAGCATACAACTACCACAAATCAGCATCAATAAATAAATGAAACCCAAAACAAACAGAAATTACAATAAATAACCGAGTCGAACTCAAAACGAGCAGAAATGAACATGAGTAGGGTTCAAAACCCCTATGCTTTCTAAAAGCCAGAATATAATTTGCACTTTACTGAAAAAAAAATCCAAATGAATGTGCACTGTTAGTTTAGTATACATATGCTGATATTTTTTCCTTAAAATATTAATTATTTTTTTGATTTCTTAAAGTTATAAAAGTGAAAGCATTTAAAAGAATTAAAAAAAAGAAATGGGCGCTATAACTTCCAATTTCATATCAAATAAGCCCCATCTGAAGTTTATACGACCGCCCCTTCCATAAAAACCTTATATGCCCACACGGCATAGCTTACAACCCTATCCCCAGGGCGCTGGGGGGTTGTTTCAGCCCTAGAGATATTATTATATGCTCTTTGAACTATTTTTAACAAAATCGCTATCTCACAATTTCAATCAGATGAACTTTGTGAAAAGAGGGTTTGTCGGGGAGGGGGGCTAAATACTCTCCATCACCTTTGACACTTAAAAAGGAACTAGAATTTCCAATTGCCAAGCAAATGAGCCTCTTCTAAGGTTAAACAACCATTCCTTCCACAAAACCTTAGATGCCCAGCAGTATAACTTACAGCCCTCGCCCCTAGACTCCGGTGGTTTGTATCAACCCAAAAGCCTTGTTATATGATCTCTGGACTACTTTGAATAAAATGATAGTCTCTAAATTTTTATTCAATATATTTCGGGAAAGCAAGACATTTCTTTTTTTTTGGGGGGGGGGGTTACCACCTTCTCATCACTTTGACTCTTAAAAGGGCACTAGAAATTCAGATTACCAATCCAATGAGTCCCTTTCGAAGTATATACAACCACCTTTTCTATAATTAAAAACTTATATGCCCCCGGGGCATAAATTACAACCCTTGTTCTGAGAGCTGCGCGGGCGGGGGTGTCTTCCTGAAAGACACAATTTCCGGACTCTTCAACTACAATGAACAAAATTTCTATCTCCAAATTTTGATTGAATGTCTTTGGGGAAAAGGTGAGCGTGGGGGGTGGTTGCTCTCAAATCACTCTGATTCTTATAAAGGGTTACTATAGCTTTTAATTTCAAATCAAATGAGACCAATTTGAAGTTTATGCAACCACCCATTCCATAAAAAACCTTATATGACCCCAGGCCATGACTTACAACCCTAGAGAAATTTTTTTAGTTCTTTGGACGATTTTGAGCAAAGTCACTATCTCACAATTTAAATCAGATACATTTGGTGAAGAGGGGTTGTCGGAAGGGAGTGAGGCTAGCTGCCCTCCGTCACTTTTGACTCATAAAGTGCCCTCCGTCACTTTTGACTCATATTGCATTCACCCTCTGACTACCTTCGACTATTAATAAGGGCACTAGCCCTCTCAATTTCCAATCAAATAACCCCTTTTTGAAGTTTCTACGACAACATTTTCTATAAAAACCTCATTGCCCCCAGGGCATAAATTACAGCCTTTGCCCTTGAGGACTGTGAGGAAGGGGGGGGGGTGTGATTCTCAAAGATATAATTTCCGGACCTTTCAACTACATTTAACAAAATGGCTATCTCAAAATTTTTATTGAAAGTATTTGGGGGAATGGTGGGTGTGAGAGGGGGGTTAGTTGCTCTCGAACCCCTTTCGACTATTGAAAAGGGCAGTAGCCCTTTCAATTACCGATCGAATGAGTCCTTTTTGAAGTTTCTACGACAACACTTTCTATAAAAACCTTATATGCCCCAAGGGCATAAATTACAACCCTTGCCGAGGGCTGTGGGGGAAATATCATCCTAAAAGACATAATTTCCAGACCTTAACTACGTTAAACAAAATGGCTATATCAAAATGTTGATCAGAAGTATTTGGGGAAATGATGGGTGTGGGAAGGGAGGAAGGAGGGGTGGTATTGACCCTCCGATCACCTTTGACTACTAATAAGGGCACTATCCCTCTCAATTTCCAGTCAAATGAGCCCTTTTGAAGTTTCTGCGACAATACTTTCTATAAAAACCTTATATGCCCCAGGGCATAAATTACAACCTTGGCCCTTGGGCACGGGGGGGGGGTTTCATCCTCAAAGACATATTTTGCGAATCTCTCATCTATATTTAATAAAATGGCTATCTTAAAATTTTGATTGGATGTGCTTGGGGAAATGGTAAGCATGAGACGGGGGTTAGTTGCCCTCCAATCACTTTTGACTATTAAAAAGGGCATTAGCCCTCTCAATTTCCAATCGAATGAACCCTTTTTGAAATTTCCATGACATCACCTTCTATAAAAACCGTATATGCCCCCAGGATATTACTTACAACCCTTGCTCTGAGGGTTGTGGGGAGGGGGTGTGTGTCATCCTCAAACACATAATTTCCGCACCTTTCAACTATGTTGAATAAAATAGCTATCTCTAAATTTTGATTGAATGTGTTTGGGGAAGTGGTGGGCGTGGGAGAGGGGTTAGTTGCAATCCAATCCCTTTTAAGTATTAAAAGGGTACTAGTCCTTTCAATTTCCGATCGAATGATTCCTTTTTGAAGTTTCTACGACAACTCCATCGATATGAAGTGCTGGTCTAAAAAAAAAAAAAGATTGTGCCAACATCGTTTTTTATTTAGGCAGTGTTATTGCGCTACCTATGATATGAGACTGAAAATATTCAAATCCTTTACCAACCAGGACATTCTGCACAAGGATACTGTAATTTCTGTAATGTGTGTTTTTTTTTTTAGATCGAATCCAGTGCGCGAGTTTCTCCACCATATAAAGGCACTTTTACTTCTTTTTCAATAAGCAAAGCAAAATCGCAAACTAGCCAATCAAATGGGCTTAGGCACATTAGGAATTGCACTTAGATCCCATGCATCTTTGAACCCACACTGGACACGTGCCGATTGAATATGGGGAAAACGAAAATTTTTCGCCAATTTCCAGTTAAAAGAAGGCTCGAAAAAAAAATATTTGAATTCTTGCACCGTCTTCTCCTCCTTTTTGAAGAGCTGACGAAAATATACTATATACTATCAATACATACTATCAATAAAGAAATATACTATCAATATAATTTTCTTCCAAATTTTTAGAAAACATAAGCCATTAAGAGTATCATTCACTACATTTGCTTAGTGACTTACCTTAGGCCCTTCTGTGCCCTCACAAGCGCTTAGGGCATCCAAGAAGAGCCGCATGTCTGCCCTCGGGTGTGCCCACACGTTATTCCAGTTGGGTTACAGATATCCATGAAGATTTCAGAGGTCTTTGGCATAGCTGTGTTTGACGGAATTCTTTGGTCTGCCTCTTCATCTAGATTCAGCATACTGTCACATGGAGGATAGCTTCCTGAAGTCGAGTTTCAGGCATTCGGATGGCGTGTCCTAGGTGCCTTGATTTACAGTATTTTATCACGTCTGTGATAAATGGTTGCCAGGCGAGCTCTCTTAAAGTCTAGTTCATGAATCGCTGTCAAGTCCAGTCAATCCCAGTAATATTTTCTCTAACTGTTCGCTCAAGTGCCAGTTTTCTGAGCCGTAACAAAGAAAGCTCTCAGACATAGCGAGTTCTTCTGGGATCTATAAACTTGCTGGTGTCTTCTAAAAGCGTTGCCTGCTTAACCAATACCAGTCCTTACATCGTGTTTACATTACACAGCGTTTTGATGCTTCCGAGGTATTCTAATTCAGTAAAATATTCAATAGTTTAGAAGTCGTACATGATGTTTGGGGGGGGGGGGAGCCGGCATTCGCCCTGGCTTTGTTTTTTAAAGAATATTACCAGGCCAAACTATTCCATTGACTTCTTTACACATAAAAGGTACTCTTGGAGCTGTTGCTCGCATGACTCAAGCAGCAAAGTCCAGGTCCCCAATTCTTCCGTTTCTTACGCAAATATCATAAGAGTAGAAAGCTATCTTAAAGTCCGATCCCTCACCCCTGCAGCCATCTACAATTTAGTTTAATGCTGACGGGGCACCATATATGGACATAGAGTCCCTAGGGGAAATGGATTTCTGAGAAATTGACTGCGTAATCGAAGGGGAAGTGGATTTCCGAGAACTTGATTGCGTAATCGATTGGGAATTTGGAACACCTGTACTGTCAGTCATTAATCAAATTGTTTCCGGGATGAAGTTTATTAATATCTTTGGAGTTCGACCAGAATTGTTTCCGGGGCAAAGTATATAAATAACTGACAGGTGATGGCAAGAGAATTGTTTTCGGGCGAATGTTTTGATCTTAGAGACGAAGAGAATTACGCGGGAAAAGGTTTCCCAGTAATTTGAAATGTGACAGCGCAGATATGTCAAAAACAAAGGGAACACGATGAAATTACGTTTAGGGATTATTTGGGCGAAACCGTTTTAGACATTTTAGGGAATTATTTCGGCGAAACAGTTAGAGACATTTTAAAACATGATTTTAGAAAAGGTTTTAGAAGAGAATTTGAGGGTAAAAATCTGTGGTCGTTATAATACACAAGTTCCATTTGAACTGTGTCGTGAGGTCCTCTACCCCAACCCCAAAAGGGCCCTCATACCCCACCCAACCCCGAAGGAAGCCCCCGGTCCTCAAAGGTCCCCCGGTTTCCTAGTAATTTCAAATGTGAGGTTAGGTTAGGTTAGGTTATGTTATGTTATGTTATGTTATGTTATGTTATGTTATGTTATGTTATGCTATGTTATGTTATGTTATGTTATGTTATGTTATGTTATGTTATGTTAGGTTATGTTATGTTATGTTATGTTATGTATGTTATGTTATGCTATGTTATTTATGTTATGTTATGTTAGGTTATGTTATGTTATGTTATGTTATGTTATGCTATGTTATGTATGTTATGTTATGTATGTTATGTTATGTTATGTTATGCTATGTTATGTTATGTTATGTTATGTTATGTTATGTTATGTTCTTTTCAAAGGGCATTTCAGAGCAAGTTCCTTTCTTAGTGACCGTCCTAAACCCATTTTACAAATTGAAGTACCCATCCTTTTAGCTTTGAGTTTTAGTTTGGTTTAGTTTTAGTTAAAAGTTTAGAGTTTTTAGCTTAGAGTCTTAGCTTAGAGTTTTTGTTAGAGTTCTAGTTTAGTTTAGTTTTAATTAAGAGTTTAGAGTTTTTAGCTTAGAGTCTTAGCTTAGAGTTTTATTTAGAGTTCTAGTTTAGTTTAGTTTAGTTACAGTTAAGAATTTAGAGTTTTAGCTTAGAGTCTTAGCTTAGAATTTTACTTAAAGTTATAGTTTGGTTAAGTTTTAGTTAAGAGTTTCGAGTTTTAGCTTAGAGTCTTAGCTTAGAGTTTTTGTTAGAGTTCTAGTTTAGTTTAGTTTTAGTTAAGAGTTTAGAGTTTTACCTTAGAGTCTTAGCTTAGCGTTTTAGTTAGAGTTGAAGTTTAGTTTAGTTACAGTTAAGAGTTTCGAGTTTTAGCTTAGAGTCTTAACTTAGACTTTTTTTGTTAGAGTTCTAGTTTAGTTTAGTTTTAGTTAAGAGTTTGGTGTTTTACCTTAGAGTCTTAGCTTAGAGTTTTAGTTAGAGTTCTAGTTTAGTTTAGTTTTAGTTAAAAGTTTAGAGTTTTTAGCTTAGAGTCTTAGCATAGAGTTTTTGTTAGAGTTCTAGTTTATTTTAGTTTTAATTAAGAGTTTAGAGTTTTTAGCTTAGAGTCTTAGCTTAGAGTTTTATTTAGAGTTCTAGTTTAGTTTAGTTTAGTTACAGTTACGAATTTAGAGTTTTAGCTTAGAGTCTTAGCTTAGAATTTTACTTAAAGTTATAGTTTGGTTAAGTTTTAGTTAAGAGTTTCGAGTTTTAGCTTAGAGTCTTAGCTTAGAGTTTTTGTTAGAGTTCTAGTTTAGTTTAGTTTTAGTTAAGATTTTAGAGTTTTACCTTAGAGTCTTAGATTAGAGTTTTAGTTAGAGTTGAAGTTTAGTATAGTTACTGTTAAGAGTTTCGAGTTTTAGCTTAGAGTCATACCTTAGAGTTTTACTTAAAGTTTTAGTTTGGCTAAGTTTTAGTTATGAGTTTCGAGTTTTAGCTTAGAGTCTTAACTTAGACTTTTTTGTTAGAGTTCTAGTTTAGTTTAATTTTAGTTAAGAGTTTGATGTTTTATCTTTGAGTTTCAGTTAGAGTTCTAGTTTAGTTTAGTTTTAGTTAAGAGTTTGGTGTTTTACCTTAGAGTCTTAGCTTAGAGTTTTAGTTAGAGTTCTAGGTTAGTTTAGTTTTAGTTAAGAGTTTAGAGTTTTTAGCTTAGAGTCTTAGCTTAGAGTTTTTGTTGAAGTTCTAGTTTAGTTTAGTTTTAGTTAAAAGTTTAGAGTTTTTAGCTTAGAGTCTTAGCTTAGAGTTTTTGTTAGAGTTCTAGTTTAGTTTAGTCTTAACTTAGAGTTTTTTGATAGAGTTCTAGTTTAGTTTAATTTTAGTTAAGAGTTTGATGTTTTACCTTTGAGTTTCAGTTAGAGTTCTAGTTTAGTTTAGTTTTAGTTAAGATTTTGGTGTTTTACCTTAGAGTCTTAGCTTAGAGTTTTAGTTAGAGTTCTAGTTTAGTTTAGTTTTAGTTAAGAGTTTAGAATTTTAGCTTAGAGTCTTAGCTTAGAGTTTTTGTTAGAGTTCTAGTTTATTTTAGTTTTAGTTAAGAGTTTAGAGTTTTTAGCTTAGAGTCTTAGCATAGAGTTTTTGTTGAAGTTCTAGTTTAGTTTAGTTAAGAGTTTAGAGTTTTAGCTTAGAGTCATAGCTTAGAGTTTTACTTAAAGTTGTAGTTTAGTTAAGTTTTAGTTAAGAGTTTCGAGTTTTAGCTTAGGGACTTAGCTTAGACTTATGGTATAGTTTAGTTTTAGTTAAGAGTTTGGTGTTTTACCTTAGAGTCATAGCTTAGAGTTTTAGTTAGAGTTCTAGTTTAGTTTAGTTTTAGTTAAGTGTTTAGAATTTTAGCTTAGAGTCTTAGCTTAGAGTTTTTGTTAGAGTTCTAGTTTATTTTAGTTTTAGTTAAGAGTTTAGAGTTTTTAGCTTAGAGTCTTAGTTTAGAGTTTTGTTGAAGTTCTAGTTTAGTTTAGTTTTAGTTAAAAGTTTAGAGTTTTTAGCTTAGAGTCTTAGCTTAGAGTTTTTGTTAGAGTTCTAGTTTAGTTTAGTTTTAGTTAAGAGTTTGGTGTTTTACCTTAGAGTCTTAGCTTAGAGTTTTAGTTAGAGTTCAAGTTTAGTTTAGTTTTAGTTAAGAGTTTAGAATTTTAGCTTAGAGTCTTAGCTTAGAGTTTTTGTTAGAGTTCTAGTTTATTTTAGTTTTAGTTAAGAGTTTAGAGTTTTTAGCTTAGAGTCTAAGCTTAGAGTTTTTGTTGAAGTTCTAGTTTAATTTAGTTTAGTTACAGTTACGAATTTAGAGTTTTAGCTTAGAGTCTTAGCTTAGAATTTTACTTAAAGTTATAGTTTGGTTAAGTTTTAGTTAAGAGTTTCGAGTTTTAGCTTAGAGTCTTAGCTTAGAGTTTTTGTTAGAGTTCTAGTTTAGTTTAGTTTTAGTTAAGATTTTAGAGTTTTACCTTAGAGTCTTAGATTAGAGTTTTAGTTAGAGTTGAAGTTTAGTTCAGTTACTGTTAAGAGTTTCGAGTTTTAGCTTAGAGTCATACCTTAGAGTTTTACTTAAAGTTTTAGTTTGGCTAAGTTTTAGTTATGAGTTTCGAGTTTTAGCTTAGAGTCTTAACTTAGACTTTTTTGTTAGAGTCCTAGTTTAGTTTAATTTTAGTTAAGAGTTTGATGTTTTATCTTTGAGTTTCAGTTAGAGTTCTAGTTTAGTTTAGTTTTAGTTAAGAGTTTGGAGTTTTACCTTAGAGTCTTAGCTTAGAGTTTTAGTTAGAGTTCTAGGTTAGTTTAGTTTTAGTTAAGAGTTTAGAATTTTAGCTTAGAGTCTTAGCATAGAGTTTTTGTTAGAGTTCTAGTTTATTTTAGTTTTAGTTAAGAGTTTAGAGTTTTTAGCTTAGAGTCTTAGCTTAGAGTTTTTGTTGAAGTTCTAGTTTAGTTTAGTTTTAGTTAAGAGTTTAGAGTTTTTAGCTTAGAGTCTTAGCTTAGAGTTTTTGTTAGAGTTCTAGTTTAGTTTAGTCTTAACTTAGAGTTTTTTGATAGAGTTCTAGTTTAGTTTATTTTTAGTTAAGAGTTTGATGTTTTACCTTTGAGTTTCAGTTAGAGTTCTAGTTTAGTTTAGTTTTAGTTAAGAGTTTGGTGTTTTACCTTAGAGTCTTAGCTTAGAGTTTTAGTTAGAATTCTAGTTTAGTTTAGTTTTAGTTAAGAGTTTAGAATTTTAGCTTAGAGTCTTAGCTTAGAGTTTTTGTTAGAGTTCTAGTTTATTTTAGTTTTAGTTAAGAGTTTAGAGTTTTTAGCTTAGAGTCTTAGCATAGAGTTTTTGTTGAAGTTCTAGTTTAGTTTAGTTAAGAGTTTAGAGTTTTAGCTTAGAGTCATAGCTTAGAGTTTTACTTAAAGTTGTAGTTTAGTTAAGTTTTAGTTAAGAGTTTCGAGTTTTAGCTTAGGGACTTAGCTTAGAGTTATGGTATAGTTTAGTTTTAGTTAAGAGTTTGGTGTTTTACATTAGAGTCATAGCTTAGAGTTTTAGTTAGAGTTCTAGTTTAGTTTAGTTTTAGTTAAGTGTTTAGAATTTTAGCTTAGAGTCTTAGCTTAGAGTTTTTGTTAGAGTTCTAGTTTATTTTAGTTTTAGTTAAGAGTTTAGAGTTTTTAGCTTAGAGTCTTAGTTTAGAGTTTTTGTTGAAGTTCTAGTTTAGTTTAGTTTTAGTTAAAAGTTTAGAGTTTTTAGCTTAGAGTCTTAGCTTAGAGTTTTTGTTAGAGTTCTAGTTTAGTTTAGTTTTAGTTAAGAGTTTGGTGTTTTACCTTAGAGTCTTAGCTTAGAGTTTTAGTTAGAGTTCAAGTTTAGTTTAGTTTTAGTTAAGAGTTTAGAATTTTAGCTTAGAGTCTTAGCTTAGAGTTTTTGTTAGAGTTCTAGTTTATTTTAGTTTTATTTAAGAGTTTAGAGTTTTTAGCTTAGAGTCTAAGCTTAGAGTTTTTGTTGAAGTTCTAGTTTAGTTTAGTTTTAGTTAATAGTTTAGAGTTTTAGCTTAGAGTCTTAGCTTAGAGTTTTTTTTAGATTTGAAGTTTAGTTTAGTAATAGTTAAGAGTTTAGAGTTTTAGCTTAGAGTCATAGCTTAGTTTTACTTAAAGTTGTAGTTTAGTTAAGTTTTAGTTAAGAGTTTCGAGTTTTAGCTTAGAGACTTAGCTTAGAGTTATAGTTTAGTTTAGTTTTAGTTAAGATTTTAGAGTTTTTTAGCTTAGATTCTTAGCTTAGAGTATTTTTAGAGTTCTATTTTATTTTAGTTATAGTTAAGAATTTAGAGTTTTAGCTTAGAGTCATAGCTTATAGTTTTAGTTAAAGTTATAGTTTAGTAAAGTTATAGTTAAGAGTTTAGAGTTTTACCTTAGAGTCATAGCTTAGAGTTTTTGTTAGAGTTCTAGTTCAGTTTAGTTTTAATTAAGAGTTTAGAGTTTTAGCTTAGAGTCTTAGCTTATGGTTTGTGTTAGAGTTCTAGTTTAGTTTAGTTTTAGTTAATAGTTTAGAGTTTTAGCTTAGAGTCTTACCTTAGAGTTTTTGTTAAAGTTGAAGTTTAGTTTAGTAATAGTTAAGAGTTTAGAGTTTTAGCTTAGACTCTTAGCTTAGAGTTTTTGTTAGAGTTCTAGTTTAGTTTAATTTTAGTTAAGAGTTTAGAGTTTTTAGCTTAGAGTCAAAGCATAGAGTTTTTGTTGAAGTTCTAGTTTAGTTTAGTAATAGTTAAGAGTTTAGAGTTTTAGCTTAGAGTCTTAGCTTAGAGTTTTTGTTAAAGTTGAAGTTTAGTTTAGTAATAGTTAAGAGTTTAGAGTTTTAGCTTAAGAGTTTTTGTTAAAGTTGAAGTTTAGTTTAGTAATAGTTAAGAGTTTAGAGTTTTAGCTTAGATTCTTAGCTTAGAGTTTTAGTTTAGTTTACTTTTAGTTATGAGTTTAGAGTTTTTTAGCTTAGAGTCTTAGCTTAGAGTTTTTGTTAGAGTTCTAGTTTAGTTTAGTTTTAGTTAAGAGTTTAGAGTTTTTTGCTTAGAGTCTTAGCTTAGAGTTTTAGTTAGAGTTCTAGTTTAGTTTAGTTTTAGTTAAGAGTTTAGAGTTTTACCATAGAGTCTTAGCTTAGAGTTCTAGTTAGAGTTGAAGTTTAGTTTAGTTACAGTTAAGAATTTAGTGTTTTAGCTTAGAGTCCTAGTTTAGAGTTTTAAAAAACTCTATGCTAAGACTCTCAGCTAAAAACTCTAAACTCTTAACTAAAACTAAACTAAACTAGAACTCTAACAAAAACTCTAAGCTAAGACTCTAAGCTAAAACTCTAAACTCTTAACTATTACTAAACTAAACTTCAACTTTAACAAAAACTCTAAGGTAAGACTCCAAGCTAAAACTCTAAACTATTAACTAAAACTAAACTAAACTAGAACTCTAACACAAACTATAAGCTAAGACTCTAAGCTAAAACTCTAAAATCTTAACTAAAACTAAACTGAACTAGAACTCTAACAAAAACTCTAAGCTATGACTCTAAGGTAAAACTCTAAACTCTTAACTATAACTTTACTAAACTAAAACTTTAACTAAAACTCTAAGCTATGACTCTAAGCTAAAACTCTAAATTCTTAACTAAAACTAAACTAAACTAGAACTCTAACAAAAACTCTAAGCTAAGGCTCTAAGCTAAAACTCTAAACTCTTAACTATTACTAAACTAAACTTCAACTTTAACAAAAAATCTAAGGTAAGACTCTAAGCTAAAACTCTAAACTATTAACTAAAACTAAATTAAACTAGAACTCTAACACAAACTATAATCTAAGACTCTAAGCTAAAACTCTAAACTCTTAACTAAAACTAAACTGAACTAGAACTCTAACAAAAACTCTAAGCTATGACTCTAAGGTAAAACTCTAAACTCTTAACTATAACTTTACTAAATTATAACTTTAACTAAAACTCTAAGCTATGACTCTAAGCTAAAAATCTAAATTCTTAACTATAACTAAACTAAACTAGAACTCTAACAAAAACTCTAAGCTAAGACTCTAAGCTAAAAAACTCTAAACTCTTAACTAAAACTAAACTAAACTATAACTCTAAGCTAAGTCTCTAAGCTAAAACTCGAAACTCTTAACTAAAACTTAACTAAACTACAACTTTAAGTGAAACTCTAAGCTATGACTCTAAGCTAAAACTCTAAACTCTTAACTATTACTACACTAAACTTCAAGTCTAACAAAAACTCTAAGCTAAGACTCTAAACTATTAACTAAAACTAAACTAAACTAGAACTTCAACAAAAACTCTAAGCTAAGACTCTAAGCTAAAAACTCTAAACTCTTAACTAAAACTAAAATAAAATAGAACTCTAACAAAAACTCTAAGCTAAGGCTCTAAGCTAAAACTCTAAACTCTTAACTATTACTAAACTAAACTTCAACTTTAACAAAAAATCTAAGCTAAGACTCTAAGATAAATCTCTAAACTCTTAACTAAAACTAAATTAAACTAGAACTCTAACACAAACTATAAGCTAAGACTCTAAGCTAAAACTCTAAACTCTTAACTAAAACTAAACTGAACTAGAACTCTAACAAAAACTCTAAGCTATGACTCTAAGGTAAAACTCTAAACTCTTAACTATAACTTTACTAAATTATAACTTTAAGTAAAACTCTAAGCTATGACTCTAAGCTAAAAATCTAAATTCTTAACTATAACTAAACTAAACTAGAACTCTAACCAAAACTCTAAGCTAAGACTCTAAGCTAAAAAACTCTAAACTCTTAACTAAAACTAAACTAAACTATAACTCTAAGCTAAGTCTCTAAGCTAAAACTCGAAACTCTTAACTAAAACTTAACTAAACTACAACTTTAAGTGAAACTCTAAGCTATGACTCTAAGCTAAAACTCTAAACTCTTAACTATTACTACACTAAACTTCAAGTCTAACAAAAACTCTAAGCTAAGACTCTAAACTATTAACTAAAACTAAACTAAACTAGAACTTCAACAAAAACTCTAAGCTAAGACTCTAAGCTAAAAACTCTGAACTCTTAACTAAAACTAAAATAAAATAGAACTCTAACAAAAACTCTAAGCTAAGACTCTAAGCTAAAATTCTAAACTCTTAACTATTACTAAACTAAACTTCAACTTTAACAAAAACTCTAAGGTAAGACTCTAAGCTAAAACTCTAAACTATTAACTAAAACTAAATTAAACTAGAACTCTAACACAAACTATAATCTAAGACTCTAAGCTAAAACTCTAAACTCTTAACTAAAACTAAACTGAACTAGAACTCTAACAAAAACTCTAAGCTATGACTCTAAGGTAAAACTCTAAACTCTTAACTATAACTTTACTAAACTATAACTTTAACTAAAACTCTAAGCTATGACTCTGAAACTAAACTATAACTCTAAGCTAAGTCTCTAAGCTAAAACTCGAAACTCTTAACTAAAACTTAACTAAACTACAACTTTAAGTAAAACTCTAAGCTATGACTCTAAGCTAAAACTCTAAACTCTTAACTATTACTAAACTAAACTTCAAGTCTAACAAAAACTGTAAGCTAAGACTCTAAACTATTAACTAAAACTAAACTAAACTAGAACTTCAACAAAAACTCTAAGCTAAGACTCTAAGCTAAAAACTCTGAACTCTTAACTAAAACTAAACTAAACTAGAACTCTAACTAAAACTCTAAGCTAAGACTCTAAGGTAAAACACCAAACTCAACTAAAACTAAACTAAACTAGAACTCTAACTGAAACTCAAAGGTAAAACATCAAACTCTTAACTAAAATTAAACTAAACTAGAACTCTATAAAAAAAAGCTCTAAGTTAAGACTAAACTAAACTAGAACTCTAACAAAAACTCTAAGCTAAGACTCTAAGCTAAAAACTCTAAACTTTTAACTAAAACTAAACTAAACTAGAACTTCAACAAAAACTCTAAACTAAGACTCTAAGCTAAAAACTCTAAACTCTTAACTAAAACTAAAATAAACTAGAACTCTAACAAAAACTCTAAGCTAAGACTCTAAGCTAAAATTCTAAACTCTTAACTAAAAGTAAAGTAAACTAGAACTCTAACTAAAACTCTAAGCTATGACTCTAAGGTAAAACACCAAACTCTTAACTAAAACTAAACCTAACTATAACTCTAAGCTAAGTCTCTAAGCTAAAACTCGAAACTCTTAACTAAAACTTAACTAAACTACAACTTTAAGTAAAACTCTAAGCTAAGACTCTAAGCTAAAACTCTAAACTCTTAACTATTACTAAACTAAACTTCAAGTCTAACAAAAACTCTAAGCTAAGACTCTAAGCTAAAACTCTAAACTCTTAACTAAAAGTAAAATAAACTAGAACTCTAACAAAAACTCTAAGCTAAGACTCTAAGCTAAAATTCTAACCTCTTAACTAAATCTAAACTAAACTAGAACTCTCACTAAAACTCTAAGCTAAGACTCTAAGGTAAAACACCAAACTCTTAACTAAAACTTAACTAAACTACAACTTTAAGTAAAACTCTAAGCTATGACTCTAAGCTAAAACACTAAATTCTTAACTGTAACTAAACTAAACTTCAACTCTAACTAGAACTCTAAGCTAAGACTCTATGGTAAAACTCTAAACTCTTAACTAAAACTAAACTAAACTAGAACTCTAACAAAACTCTAAGCTAAGACTCTAAGCAAAAAACTCTAAACTCTTAACTAAAACTAAACTAAACTAGAACTCTAACAAAAACTCTAAGCTAAGACTCTAAGCTAAAAAACTCTAAACTCATAACTAAAAGTAAACTAAACTAAAACTCTAAGCTAAGAATCTAAGCTAAAACTCTAAACTCTTAACTATTACTAACTAAACTTCAACTTTAACAAAAACTCTAAGCTAAAACTCTAAACTCTTAACTATTACTAAACTAAACTTCAAATTTAACAAAAACTCTAAGCTAAGACTCTAAGCTAAAACTCTAAACTCTTAACTATTACTAAACTAAACTAGAACTTCAACAAAAACTCTATGCTATGAATCTAAGCTAAAAACTCTAAACTCTTAACTAAAACTAAACTAAACTAGAACTCTAACAAAAACTCTAAGCTAAGACTCTAAGCCAAAACTCTAAACTCTTAACCATTACTAAACTAAACTTTAACCTTAACAAAACTCTAAGGTAAGACTCTAAGCTAAAACTCTAAACTATTAACTAAAACTAAACTAAACTAGAACTCTAGCACAAACTATAAGCTAAGACTCGAAGCTAAAACTCTAAACTCTTAACTAAAACTAAACTGAACTAGAACTCTAACAAAAACTCTAAGCTATGACTCTAAGGTAAAACTCTAAACTCTTAACTATAACTTTACTAAACTATAACTTTAACTAAAACTCTAAGCTATGACTCTAAGCTAAAACTCTAAATTCTTAACTATAACCAAACTAAACTAGAACTCTAACAAAAACTCTAAGCTAAGACTCTAAGCTAAAAAACTCTAAACTCTTAACTAAAACTAAACTAAACTATAACTCTAAGCTAAGTCTCTAAGCTAAAACTCGAAACTCTTAACTAGAACTTAACTAAACTACAACTTTAAGTAAAACTCTAAGCTATGACTCTAAGCTAAAACTCTAAACTCTTAACTATTACTAAACTAAACTTCAAGTCTAACAAAAACTCTAAGCTAAGACTCTAAGCTAAAAACTCTAAACTCTTAACTAAAACTAAAATAAACTAGAACTCTAACAAAAACTTTAAGCTGAGACTCTAAGCTAAAATTCTAAACTCTTAACTAAAACTAAACTAAACTTGAACTCCAACTAAAACTCTAAGTTAAGACTCTAAGGTAAAACACCAAACTCTTAACTAAAACTAAACTAAACTAGAACTCTAACTGAAACTCAAAGGTAAAACATTAAACTCTTAACTAAAATTAAACTAAACTAGAACTCTATAAAAAAAACTCTAAGTTAAGACTAAACTAAACTAGAACTCTAACAAAAACTCTAAGCTAAGACTCTAAGCTAAAAACTCTAAACTTTTAACTAAAACTAAACTAAACGAGAACTTCAACAAAAACTCTAAACTAAGACTCTAAGCTAAAAACTCTAAACTCTTAACTAAAACTAAAATAAACTAGAACTCTAACAAAAACTCTAAGCTAAGACTCTAAGCTAAAATTCTAAACACTTAACTAAAACTAAACTAAACTAGAACTCTAACTAAAACTCTAAGCTTTGACTCTAAGGTAAAACACCAAACTCTTAACTAAAACTAAACTATACTATAACTCTAAGCTAAGTCTCTAAGCTAAAACTCGAAACTCTTAACTAAAACTTAACTAAACTACAACTTTAAGTAAAACTCTAAGCTATGACTCTAAGCTAAAACTCTAAACTCTTAACTATTACTAAACTAAACTTCAAGTCTAACAAAAACTCTAAGCTAAGACTCTAAGCTAAAACTCTAAACTATTAACTAAAACTAAACTAAACTAGAACTTCAACAAAAACTCTAAGCTAAGACTCTAAGCTAAAAACTCTAAACTCTTAACTAAAACTAAATTAAACTAGAACTCTAACAAAAACTCTAAGCTAAGACACTAAGCTAAAATTCTAAACTCTTAACTAAAACTAAACTAAACTAGAACTCTAACTAAAACTCTAAGCTAAGACTCTAAGGTAAAACACCAAACTCTTAACTAAAACTAAACTAAACTAGAACTCTATCAAAAAACTCTAAGTTAAGACTAAACTAAACTAAAACTCTAACAAAAACTCTAAGCTAAGACTCTAAGCTAAAAACTCTAAACTTTTAACTAAAACTAAACTAAACTAGAACTTCAACAAAAACTCTAAGCTAAGACTCTAAGCTAAAAACTCTAAACTCTTAACTAAAACTAAAATAAACTAGAACTCTAACAAAAACTCTATGCTAAGACTATGAGCTAAAATTCTAAACTCTTAACTAAAACTAAACTAAACTAGAACTCTAATCAAAACTCTAAGCTAAGACTCTAAGGTAAAACACCAAACTCTTAACTAAAACTAAACTAAACTAGAACTCTAACTGAAACTCAAAGGTAAAACATCAAACTCTTAACTAAAATTAAACTAAACTAGAACTCTAACAAAAAAAAGTCTAAGTTAAGACTCTAAGCTAAAACTCGAAACTCATAACTAAAACTTAGCCAAACTAAAACTTGAAGTAAAACTCTAAGGTATGACTTTAAGCTAAAACTCGAAACTCTTAACTGTAACTAAACTAAACTTCAACTCTAACTAAAACTCTAAGCTAAGACTCTAAGGTAAAAATCTAAACTCTTAACTAAAACTGAACTAAACTAGAACTCTAACAAAAACTCTAAGCTAAGACTCTAAGCTAAAACTCGAAACTCTTAACTAAAACTTAACCAAACTATAACTTTAAGTAAAATTCTAAGCTAAGACTCTAAGCTAAAACTCTAAATTCTTAACTGTAACTAAACTAAACTAAACTAGAACTCTAAATAAAACTCTAAGCTAAGACTCTAAGCTAAAAACTCTAAACTCTTAATTAAAACTAAAATAGACTAGAACTCTAACAAAAACTCTATGCTAAGACTCTAAGCTAAAAACTCTAAACTCTTAACTAAAACTAAACTAAACTAGAACTCTAACTAAAACTCTAAGCTAAGACTCTAAGGTAAGGCACCAAACTCTTAACTAAAACTAAACTAAACTCGAACTCTAACTGAAACTCAAAGGTAAAACATCAAACTCTTAACTAAAATTAAACTAAACTAGAACTCTAACAAAAAAAGTCTAAGTTAACACTCTAAGCTAAAACTCGAAACTCTTAACTAAAACTTAGCCAAACTAAAACTTTAAGTAAAACTCTAAGGTATGACTCTAAGCTAAAACTCGAAACTCTTAACTGTAACTAAACTAAACTTCAACTCTAACTAAAACTCTAAGCTAAGACTCTAAGGTAAAACTCTAAACTCTTAACTAAAACTAAACTAAACTAGAACTCTAACAAAAACTCTAATCTAAGACTCTAAGCTAAAAATCGAAACTCTTAACTAAAACTTAACCAAACTATAACTTTAAGTAAAATTCTAAGCTAAGACTCTAAGCTAAAACTCTAAATTCTTAACTGTAACTAAACTAAACTAAACTAGAACTCTAAATAAAACTCTAAGCTAAGACTCTAAGCTAAAAACTCTAAACTCTTAATTAAAACTAAACTGAACTAGAACTCTAACAAAAACTCTAAGCTAAGACTCTAAGCTAAAAACTCTAAACTTTTAACTAAAACTAAACCAAACTAAAACTCTAAGCTAAAAGGATGGGTACTTCAATTTGTAAAATGGGTTTAGGACGGTCACTAAGAAAGGAACTTGCTCTGAAATGCCCTTTGAAAAGAACATAACATAACATAACATAACATAACATAGCATAACATAACATAACATAACATAACATAAAATAACATAACATAATGTAACCTAACATAACATAACATAGCATAACATAACATAACATAACATAACATAACCTAACCTAACCTCACATTTGAAATTACTAGGAAACCGGGGGACCTTTGAGGACCGGGGGCTTCCTTCGGTGTTGGGGTGGGGTATGAGGGCCCTTTTGGGGTTTGGGTAGAGGACCTCACGACACTGTCCAAATGGAACTTGTGTATTATAACGACCACAGTTTTACCCTCAAATTCTCTTCTAAAACCTTTTATAAAATCATCTTTTAAAATGTCTCTAACTGTTTCGCCCAAATAATCCCTAAACGTAATTTCATCGTGTTCCCTTTGTTTTTGACATCTCTGCGCTGTCACATTTCAAATTACTGGGAAACCTTTTCCCGCGTAATTCTCTTTGTCTCTAAGATCAAAACATTCGCCCGGAAACAATTCTCTTGCCATCACCTGTCGGTTATTTATAAACTTTGCCCCGGAAACAATTCTGGTCGAACCCCTAAGATATTAATAAACTTCATCCTGGAAACAATTTGATTAATGACTGACAGTACAGGTGTTCCAAATTCCCAATCGATTACGCAATCAAGTTCTCGGAAATCCACTTCCCCTTCGATTACGCAATCAATTTCTCAGAAATCCATTTCCCCTAGGGACTCTATGTCCATATATGGTGCCCCGTCAGCATTAAACTAAATCGTAGATGGCAGCAGGGGTGAGGGATCGGACTATAAGATAGCTTTCTACTCATAAGCCTTGCCTAACAAGACAACTAATCCCGCACGGACAATAATTTCAAATAGAGCAGGGGTTCTACTGCTAAACTTGTCAAAATTTTGGGATAGAAAAGGCCATTCATTTTTATATCCTGCTCTTCAAATATGATAGCTAGGGACCACTTAATCATAAAAAAGAATTATGACACACAAAAGACTGATAGTCCATATGCCATGAAACAGTAATGACTAGCTGTTAAGGGATTTTGGACTTTTCGAGCATAATAGTCAGCTTACAATTCTTCAAAGACCCTCTTTTGACATATATCCATACAAAGGTGAAATTTATAGCTCTATTGTTGATTTAGTTTAATTTTTTCCGCAATGAAAAGTAAACAAGTGTTTAGGAACAATATTAATTAGATCTTTTGAATTGCTTACAAAATTTTAATTAAGCTTGGAGAGTCTATTACACTTCTTATAGGTCTAATTCGAATTATGGGCGACAAGAATCCTTTAATATAAATGAAGGTTTGTCCTCATACACTATTTGTTCAAAGTTGTATCCTGATTTATCGTCTATATTACGACTTTAATATGAAATAATACTTAATTTCGTTTCATTTTACTCTCCTATCCACAGTTTCATTTGTTGAAAGGTTCAGTTTTTTAGCATTCTCAGGAATATCTTTTTTAATTATTTTAGCTAAACCTCTTCATTTGAAGACATGACTTTAGAAAATATTTAAGTGTTACACTCTGAGTAAATAATAAGAAAAAGCGCTTATTAAAAAAAAAAAAAAAAAAAAACACCGTTTTCGCTTTTACCATTCTGAACAGTTTTTCTTTTGACTGATAATCAAATTTGAAACTTAAGCAATGATGCTTGGTATTCAACAGCCTGATTCATTTTTTTCTTGATTAGGATTAAATGTTCTCTTTCATTCTCGATGTCACGAATAACCTATGTTTACGATTTTACTTCCAAATAAATACGTAAAGAATTTTAACATATTTTTCTATAAACTGTTTTAACACACACACACACACACAAAAAAAAAAAAAAAAAAAAAAAAAAAAAAAAAAAAAAAAAAAAAAAAAAAACGGTTTTGAATAAAGTTAAAACGAGACAGACGTTTTAAGGTTTTAATCGAGCGAAACATGAAAGAAAGAACAGAAGGCCACACATTCCGCAATATAATCGTTAGTCTCATATAAATACCCTCAATTCTTGCACAAATAATAAACTATAAATTGTGCATTGTGGCAATTTACACTAGCAGCAGGTTAGAAGAGGTGAGTAGTATGCATAGTTATTCCCTTCTATGTTCCAGAGCTCCTACTATGGCCAAATTATTCCATGTGCTTTCAGAGCACTTGGTGAGGGGATCAACAATATAATTGAATGAATATAGCCCTCCTTACTGTTTCTACATAAGTACTTACCAAATGATTAACTTTTAGCGTTTTCATGTACTTTTGGCCTTCGAGGTTTTTTTATGATAGATACTATAATAAATTACCTAATAATAAATTATAATAATAAAAAATATAATATATAATAATAACAAATATAATAATAAAAAACCTAATACCTAATAATAAAAAAGACTAAAACGTTTCTTCAAATATTCTTTCCCCATTGACTGGTATTATATTTTTATCAAAACTAAAACAACTCGTATACAAAAATTTACGCTGCTTTTATCATACTGAATCAATCCACGTTGGTTTCACATAGTATCGCGGCTACTTCCTTTGCTGACTAAGATAAAGTTTCATCTGTTCATCGTCTTGTAGATCCCTTAGAGTCAGTTTCTCATTACATCCCACGTAAGGACACCTGAAATAAGTAAACGTGAATATTTTATATTAGAAAATATATACGACATATTAAAAACACGTGTAGCAGTTCCATTAGATCTAAAGCTTAACCAAACAAAAGTATGCAATGATTTTGGGCTTCTATATTACAATGTTATGGTGTAATCAACAATCTAAAAAACTATTAAATACAAACTTGGTTGAGAATCAAACAGCATTGGTGAAATATCTACTTAGTCTATTTTGATCTGGCAGAGTCATGCAACAATCAGTCATTAACAATTAATCATTTAGGACCATTCCGTAAATAATTCCGGAATGGCAATGGGTCCAAAGAGATACAACACACCAGTGTAAAACTTTGAGGGAAGGAGCCCTACTTTGTATGTTTCAATAATATACACTGATAATTCTTGCATGACTCTGATTTAGCAAGTTAATTACCACCATTCTATCAAATGTATCTATGGAAAATAGGCAACCTGAGTAATCTGTGGCACTTACCCCGGGGGAGCCCTTATTATGAGCAACTCTTTTGGACGTTTCAAATGCTGTGATTCAAAATCCACTGTAATAGATCCAGCAGTGTAATCTAGTTACGCTGTCATTGCTCTTCTTCCTCACTTTTGTTACAAGTGCCTGCGTCCTTCTTTATTTTTGTGTTTGTTTTTTATCACTTTTTTGAATTGTCTTTTGTCCTTGAAAGTATAGTGCCCTTTTGCTTTTTTTTCGTAATGCTCTGCCATTTTCTTTTTGTATGGAGACGGGGTTTCAATAGATAATAATAATAATAATGGTTATCTTAAAAATTCACTCAGATTCCATACGAGTCTAAGGCAGGCATCTAGGACGGAAGTTTTTCCTCGACCAATTTCAGCAACTAAAAGGACGATAGAATTAAGAATTTGCAACAAAATGAGCCCTTCCATTTTTTTTTTATTTTTATTTTTTTTTAAATTAAATTTATATTATGACCCTCTATAAAATAATGCGGAGACACACCACTCTCTACTGCCAGCGCTAGTGCACTGAACAAGTTTCACAATAACAGCAATCTCTTCTAGAACTTAGATTAGAAATATTTTTTAAGTTACCGGGTTTAAATGGATAATATGATTACAATTTGTTATACAGCGAATAAAATCATGTTAGGTAGATGCACTTTTGGTCCTAATCATGGCTAACCTATGTTGTACCAGGTAAATACACCAATCACATATACATAGGCCTATATATGATTGGTAGTAAGTACGCCAATCACATATATATTTGTTTCTAATCAAAAATAATACGAACTTCTTCTTGATGTCATGGCGTCACCATAGGTTCGATACAGCCACCCTGCCAAAAACACGAATTCTTCCTTAAAGTTGAGACCTATTTAGATCGTTTTTGAGGCCCGAAATATCAGTATGCCGGTTTCAGAAAAAAAAACTATGCGGCTTAAATATGTTGTTACATAATTCAGTAAGAACAAGGTGGGTTCTATTACACTTCCCTTCAGAAATATCTAAGTAAGGCGTAAGTATAACTATTGTATTTTTCTTTATTTATAAGTCATCGGGTGACAAGTCTGCAATCTAAATTGAATCGAACAAGTCTGTAGTGAATTCAATTCCTCCTTCCTGTTTATCAATCACAGAATCATATTTTTTTAGGATTTATATTCTCCTGAGAGGCGATCGATATTTTTCACATTTATTTTACTACCTTCTTTGCTGAGCGAAGCTAAGATAACACGCTCCTTCATTACATCGAAATTTTGGTTTGCCAGACTCCAAATACTTCCTCAATTAAATTACCACTGGAAATAATATCTTTAGCTATTTCAATTTCATTGAAGTAATTTTTAGAACAATTTCCATTTCCCAGGTCCAGGATGTCTTTATTCATCACTTTCGTTTTAAAACGGATTTCTTTACTATTTACTTTCGTTTTTTAGTTCTTGCAATTCTTGCTGCCGCATATCTCCTAACCGCATATTTCTTTGTTCTTCACTCTCTTCCCGTCGTTTATCATTACTTGACTTTTTTTTCAATACCCTTTGTCTTAGCTGCTCTTATTGGTCTTGCTACATTTGATGGTCTAGGTTGTTCGTTTTCATCCATTCTAAATTTACGTTTTTTAAAATCGTCCTTTTGATTTTGACAAGTTTGACGGTTCAGGTGATCGAATAAAAAATTTTTCTTGTTCATACAAACTATACATTTTAATAATTACAAATTTGCGGTTTCTGGGTCATCCTATAAACACTTTTTTTTTATTACAATGCAAAATTAACAATAAAAAAGTAGGGATCCCTCGCTATAACACACTTAGTATTTCATACTTAGTTATGTTTAATATGGTTTAATTTTTTCGAAGTTCACATAGCAGACTAATAAACTGTTCGAATATTTCAAGGACCTTAAGAAAATTGTTTTGCAACTGCTATTTAGAAAGAGTTTTATTTTTAGTCCTCAAACAAAATAATTTCGTTTTTGACTCGTTATGATTCTTACTATCGCATGTCTGGTCTTGTCAAGTTTGATGGTTCAGATGATTGGACAAACATTTCTTCTTGTTAAAACGAGTTGTCATTTTGAGTAATTGTAAATTTGAGTTTTTTGGGCTGTCCTGTGGGCATTTTTTTTTTTTTTTTATTGTTTTCCAAAATTGACAAAAAAAAGTAGAAATTCCTTACAACGTTACACGTGCTATTTATAATTGGTTATGTTTTACTTGAAAAGTGTGTTTTCAAAATTAAGGTTCTAAACAGATTTTCTCAAACTCTTGACCTTTCTAGATCCTTTTTTCAGGCCAGAAAATCCCAGATTGCCAATTTTCAAAAAAAGATAAATATTTTTTTTGTTGGGATTAATAAATCAGATATTATTCTATAATTAGGATTAATTCATTAATGTCATTAATGTATATTTGATAAGCTTTCTAGACAAAGCCATCGGTGGGGCTAGGGAAGTAACCTTCCAAAAGAAATCCTTTGAATTTGTCAATACGATATACAAATCAGCAACTTTCCAATTGCTAAAGCCATCCAATTTTAAAGCTATGTCTGTGTGTTTTCCCTTCAAATACCGAGAGCTGTTTATACAATACCTGGACAATCAAAAATACATCTCTTGTCCATGAATTTAGGTGGTCTTTTAAACATAACAAGCTCAACAATGATACAGGGGAAATTTCTTTAAAAAATGGTTGGATGTGTAGCTCTAGCATCATTTTTATAACACTTTTTGTTTTCAAAAGTGACATTATCCAGAATATGTCTTACAGTCACTGAAACAAGCTCAGAACAGCGTTAATATTAACATTAGCTTCTCCCTTTAAGTCGTCAAGAAAACAAAAACCAACAGAGGGTGATAATAAAACCATGAGATAAAGCAAATATTTCGATAAAGATCTGAGGACGGCTTGGTAAATGTCTTTACTGAAATATATAGTTTATCTTTCCGTTTTATTCAGTGCCACAAAATCACTCACGTTTTTTTTCTTAACTATTTTTCTTCGTTGTTTTACTAGTTTCCGGGCTTTTTAATTTCTGGTTGTTTTACTAGTTTCCACTGGAATAAGCTCAGAACAGCATTTATATTAGTATTACCTTCTCCCTTTTGGTCATCAAGAAAACAAAACCAAAAGAGGGCGATTTTCAGAGGGTGAATAAGCTCAGAACATTATAAATGGAAAAAAGTCGCAAATACACAGCTTTAAGCCTTTTTGAAGCTACTCACAGTATTTAAGAGAATAATTCTAATCATCACAGTAAGAAAACTCCTTTGACATTTTTCACAACGAATTTCATTGAGTTTAAGAGGTTTTATATGAACATTCCTTTCTAAGGATTTACATACGGTCGCTCTTTACAAGCTGTTTAAGACTGAACTTATAAAACTCTTCCGACATGCATCATACATTTTCACATGCTAAGTTCGACAAAACAACGTTTAAGACCGCAAGATCTGGCTGGTTGGCAGAGACAATGTTTTTAAATAACTGAAAGGTAAGCATTACCTTGTCCCTTTTGGTTTGCGTTTAATGAGTTCAATGATAGAAGATCGTTCGTATGTGTGTCCACACTTGGCTCCTTTCACGGGATCGACCATTGGCTGTTTTGTAATATGATCAAATGTGCTAACAATAGCTTCTGTAATCACAGCTTCAATTCCTGCACCAAATGCAACTAAAATAAAGAACAAACATTTAATTGAATATACAATCCATAATTACGACATTATGATAATAATAATTGCATATACTATACTTACAACATATTTCTATAGCAGTAGCTTGAAAAATGTTACATTTCCCGTCGCAGAGAGAGTTAACCAAATCTACCTTGCTTTGTTCTTACTTGTTGCTCTTAGCTTCCGCCCAACAGTTATCATACCTATTATACAAATTTGTCTGGAGATCATACACTGGACTTAACCCTAAATTCAGCAATAAATTTGTGTCATTTAACTTCTAGAACCACTTTTTAAGACTTAATCCATTTTCACACCGAAACTTTAAGTGACAAGAAGTATGGACAGCTATGCACAACATGTGATGAAACATAAAACAAGGAAGGGTAGGGATATTCACTAGTGGGACATTTTAAACACTAAGATACAAGTCCCCCGTCTGTCAAACATAAAATTAAGAGCTTTTACTAAATGCAAGGAAATCATAGTGAGGTCATTTCACGAAAAAATGGCGGCTCCAGACTTGGTAAGAAAACAGCTGACAAATTTTTCTGCTAAGCTTTTTTTGTGCTACTTCACTTAGTGTAGCTTTTAGAGAGAACGGGAGGAGTAATCTCAGGGTTGGTTCAACAAGAGAGAAACTAAGTTACTGGCTATATTTAAAGTTTGAATCTAGGTTCTTAACATGTCTATTTTTCAAAAGAGCCATATTTTTGTGTAGGGTGTCTCTGTCAAGCAGGAGGATGCATTTTTTGGGAGGGGGAGAGGGTTGCTCACTTTGCATATCTACTGTCTAGTCACCCAATGGGATGAACTGACTTACAATTCATATTTCATCCAGATGTGCCCTACCATTATATAATTCCATGTCTTATTATTTAAGTAATTTCCAACAGACATGGGAAATAATAAAAGAAAAACTGTGAACGAATTTTTGTCACTCTAGGTTCCAATCATGGCCTATTATATTAGAATTTGCAAGTTTTGTCTAATTTTTAAAGGGAAAAGCTTCTTGGACACGACCTCTGAATGTGCCCTACCCCCAGTGTACAAATAGTTTTGCATCCAAAGTTTACTCAAACAGAAGTTCTTTCTTTTATTTTCCTGGAGGGGGAAAACACCACACTTAACACTGGCATACCCGTGCAAAATAGTTAAACTTTTTTTTTCGGCTGCAGACAGGTCTGTTGAAACTTTCCTCCTCCTATCACCTTGTTTTACCTATTATCAATCCTTCCTAGCTCTGATGAAAGTCCAGATAACTAGACAAGCTTAAATATATCTACTATTAAGTCCTTTTGTATCAAAAAGGGTAACTTCGGGAACCACTATTGATTGCAAAATCTCTCTGCTGAGACTTTAAGCATTCTTGAACCATTAGGAAAGTCTAAGAAAAAACTTAGTCAAACTACCGCTATGAAATATACGTGCGGCGCAAACACTGCATTGGCAAGCCTTTAAAAGCAATTCTTATCAAATGGCCCTTTTAATATGACAAGCATGTCATTAATTTATGGAAGCTCTCCCTTCATATGAATAGTCGCGAACTCGTGTTCACTGTCTTTCATAGATCTACTGAGAGGAAGTCAGAGATACTCAATGTGTTCGAACGTCTGATTGAAGATGACTCAACTAGAAGAAACTATCTTAATCCAGAATTTAGATTAACTGCAATAATTTTGGTTTTAGAAGCCTCTAGGGAAAGACTTATAGCTGAAAGACCAAATTGGACAACATTTACGGCCGTTTGAGGCGATTCAGTCTTCTGCAAGCGAGAGTATATCACACGCATAAGAAAGATGGCTAATTTCAACAAAGCAATCAATTAGGAAGGAGGAAATATTTCTATTAGCTGTGCGATAGCATAGTAAATATTCCATTTTTTGAATATTTCTTTCTTCTTCTGTCAGATCTACACCCACTTTTTAATATTAGTGATATGCAGGATATTAGAGCATTGTATTTCCTTTACTGTAAAAATACCTTTTATATCTGCCTTGTTGGTATAGGAACCATAAGATGATTTATATGTTTAGCGCAACTGATACATTGACATCATATGAAAAGTTAAATTCTAAGTTAAATGAAGAGGCCTGCCTGCAGTTAGGTCCTTTCCATCCTCAATTCAACTCTTTTGATGTGCATTTGCTGTTCTTTATGTTGAATATGGTACTGCCATAGGGAAAGTTTCTTTGTATGTGTTCTTTTTTGTGTGTTTATACATTCCTGTATGAAATTATAGGAATCCAGCGTACCCCCCCCCCCCCTCCCCCCACCACACACACACACACACAAATACAGCGTAAATTTCTCAACTGGAAAATTCTCCCCACATGCAAAATTGAACAGCTAAAGGGAAATTAAGACAAATAAAAATAATGAAGAAAAGAAGGAATCTACCTATGTTCCAAAATACATATAGAATATATGGTGTAGAATAATCCAACAGTTCGCGGTAACGAATTGTAAGTAAAGAAAGACTCGCCCCAATAGTAATCAAAACTCTACAAAAGGAATTTTGATAACAATTGATACATAAAAAGAATTTTTTTTTATGATCATTCCATATTTAAAGAGCTCATTAAGTTTAGTGTTACACACGAAACGCCACATCCAAAAAGGCAAGTGATCGTAATGAAAATAACAGCATTTGATTCAGAATATTAGAGAACCCTACTGTGGAAGTTTCAAGCTCCTACCTTTAAAACTGTGGAATTTTGATAAAACGTCAAGGATGAGTTTTTTTTTTTAATGAAATAACCTTAAAAGCAATATCAACCAAATCCGTTGGTAAAAATAACCAGCCAGTCGATAAAATTTATTGTTCCCCCCCAAACATTTTGGCTAGCGACGCCCCTGATTAGTACCAGACCGTGGGAAGTAATTACTCGTACTTCTTAGTGTTATCTCTCTGACTTTCTATAATGGGGTAACTCTTCTACAGTTGCCACTAAGTTCATATTTTTAACTTTTTTTAACTTTTATCTTATCCTGCTATGGTAACTCAACCCCAAAAAATTAATTTGTAAAAATGTAAAAAAAATATATATATATATATATATATATATATATATATATATATATATATATATATATATATATATATTATATATATATATATATATATATATATATATATATATATATATATATATATATATATATATATATATATATATATATATATATATATATATATATAGGATATTATACACCATACATTCTACCTACAACTTGGAAAATAGGTAGAATATTCGAGAACCCCTTATTTTTATTTGTCATACTTTTATATTGAATGCTTAATTTTGTACTGATGACGTCTAAAACTGACCGTCATTTTAGATCACATTTAGTTTTACTACTGATGACGGCCACTGCATGTGTGACCGAAATATCTAGTATTTTTATGAAATTTTATCACTGTTTGTGAAAATCACTGTCTATTAAAAGGATTTTATCCCTATTTGAACTTTTATTTATCGTCATGGAAAGGCAGTGTGGTCTCCGTAATTATCTACGTCATAAAAAATTCAAAGACATTATTTAAGCAAAAAAAAATTAACTATGCAATAGCAAAGTGGAATTTTCTTCCGTGTTCTGGCGCAAAACTGAGTGACAGTTCTGCGTCAGAACAGAGTGAAAAAACTTGGCACAAAGCCAAGACAGAAAATTCTGAAATAGCCAGTCGATTTGAAATTGTCTAAAACGTAAATATTGAGCTTCCCAGCTTCAGAAGTAGAAATGCCACGTGGTGGCACATCATTCGTTGCCAAATAATCACGGAGTTAAGACAAAAAAACGATTAATCATGTTTTAAGTTAATTTGATAAAAACTTTCACTCTTAACTGAGGCCCTTCAAGCCAAAAACCCAAGTGTTGGAACCCTTGGTCCCAGTTTGTTCAGGTAAATGTCCCTCCCAGATTCCTTTCTTTTGGCCCCTTAATTATTTTCCTTCCCCGAGTAATAATTATTAATTTTCCTTTTATTTTGTGACGCCATTTTAGGTCCTCCTCATTGCGTAGTTGCTTAATAGACCACGAGGTAAGGAATTGCGCAGTTAGGGAGGCTGACCATCAACTTAGTAAGTCCTCGGATTGGCTAGAAAAATTCATTACCACCCCGTACCCCGTCGCAGACACGCAGCTAGCGGAGCGGGCTGGAAGAAAGAGTTCTGTTTTGAGTTCTTTTGTAGCGTGTCTTGAATACAGTAAGATTTTTTTATACTCTTTTAACTTTTCAGCCTAGGTCGAGTCTAAAGAGATAGTTAGAAATCTTATCGGTAACCCTTGGCTTTTAAAAGTGATCCTGGGACCATTCGATCACGCTAGTAGATACGGAACCGTTGGAGTAACCGCGGAAATTCCACTATTTTGGGCCGACGACGGATTCTCCCCCTGCAGTAAGTGGCATAGCAACCTCTTTGCGCCATTTTTGCCTTTAAAAGTGGTGACCCCCGTACGTTTGAACATCCAATACCAAGCTGTTCTTAAGATAATTACGTAAACCATTTTGACAACCTTAACGTACATAGTGTCATGATTCAGCTCTACATTCCCCTCAACCTTCCTTGAAACTTTCGACTTAATACGCTTAACCGGTCTTGAGTAGTTCCATCTTAATACCCTTATCTTTTCTTGATAATATTGCACATAAACCCTGTATTGAACCTGGATGCTCACTTGATTTAATTCAATACAATCTTCAAGATTCCACTTCATACTTTTAGCTGCTTCTGGAATGTTGCAGATGCTTTGCTTTATAAAAGTTTGGATGCATTTGTGTCTTTTGATTTAGTTCAACGTCTCCTTCAACAAACACGGAAGCTTTTGACTTAAGACCCATATTCATTCCTTAGATATTGCAGATATGTCCTTCTGACAATAAGGAGGAACGCAGTGTCTCTTGATCTCCTTCAAGGATCCCCCTCAATATTCTCTGAAAGTTTAAAGTTAATATCATTAATTGTTCCAAGGTATTGCGCATATGCCTGCACTCAGCCTTTGGATTTACTGTAACTTCCCCCTACATATACCTTAAAATTTTTTAACATTCCCCTCAATATTCCCTGAAAATAAAAACTTAAGAGCCTTTATAAGTTCCTAAGATATTGCAGATAAACCCTTTCGAAAACCCTGATGCACTTTAACTCTTTTTATTTAGTTCAATAGAACGAGTAGTGTAGTAGAAGTTGTAGTTGTAGTAGTAGTAGTAGTAGTAGTAGTAGTAGTAGTAGTAGTAGTAGTAGTAGTAGTAGTAGTAGTAGTAGTAGTAGTAGTAGTAGTAGTAGTAGTAGTAGTAGTAGTAGTATGTATGTAAAAAACATGTCTTTAGCAACTTCGTTCATCATGATAGTGTATAAGGTTTCAATTGCACATGGAATTACACAAGAATATACAGTGCAGTCTGACGTGCACATTGCAAAAAGCGATCAAATCTTTTATATTATATACCTATAAAGTGAGCAAAGACGTTTTCGAACTATGGTTGAGATTATATAACGTAGCCAGATGTGTTTTTGAAGCACATTCATCATAGCATGTTTTCTTTTTTTCTTTTTTTTACCGAAAACTAGAAACTGTCAAATTGCGTAATCAAAGAATGGTCTCATTCTAGAAATACCGGTTTACAGTTGGTTATAATCTTTTTTTTTGCTATACATATCGAGCAAATCGATCATTTCTGGGTCAGTTGATTAATAGAAGTTGTAATAAACCTAAAGAATCAATTCGCTCATTCTAATGGACAATAAAAGAATTATATTGGTAAGTAAATATACTTTATTCGTCGACTAATATAACCTTTTTTATTTCCTAGCATTATGAGTTTCACACGGAATTATCTATAATTTTGAGTTTCACACAGAAAGAGGAACTTTCTGTAATTATGCTAGCTATGATAAGATTCACATGTCCATAACAGCTGTTTTGATTAGAAGGCTGTTTTCTCGTGAGATTACATTTCATCGTACTTTAAACAAACTTAATGAGAGGATGATTGTCCAACTCAGCCAATAATCAAGAGTAATAATTATAGAAAAAAAGAGGAGTTGGGGGGGGGGGGTGCTCATCATTAGTATTCTGAATAAATTTCAAACTGTAGCTAATAGTTAAAATTGTATTTTTTTTCATACATCGTATTTAAAAAAACGTGTTTATGCATTCATAGCTTAACCGAACTTAATAATTGGGGTTAAAAATAATTCTAGGAGGGGGGATTCAGTTTTGAAGGATGTGTAAAAATGCTACTTGTTTAATATCCAGTATACATCTGACTTGAAATGCTTCAGGAGTTATTTTAGATAGTCAAGGGCACCGACAGAAAATTTTCCAGGGACGTTGCCAATTACCAGAATAGCGGAGATTGGAGGAGAAATGAAATTTCTGGTAAAAGAAAAATACAAAAAAATGCATCGTTGAAAAGTTAAGTATCATTTTTGAGTTTTAACAAGTTAGCTACTATATCAAACTCGTTGACAAGCATATAAAACTTTAAAAAAGATCAAAGAATTGGTTTATATGCATTTTTGGTACTTTTTTAATATTCGGTCGCAGGGGTGGTGTCAAACCCAATAATCTTTCCCCCTCTCTTGGATACAGCCTTGATAGGAAATATAAAAAAAAACTTACTACCAGCGCCATCTCTGTAAACGACTTCATTTGGTGCTGGCACACTTGAATCCGCAATGCTCACTTCTTCTTGATGCTCTTTTTGATCCCATAGCCAATCAGCTGCATGTTCCGTTTTATTATTTGTCCATTTGAGAGCAAGGCAAGCTTCTTCCCTGCTGAACCCAATACCTTGAAGTACCTCAATGGCTTCTTCATTCGGCACGAAAACTGAAACTGAAATCCTTTGTGACGTTTACTTGTAACCAGTTATTTTTTGCGTGTGTATTGGAAAGAGGAATTTAATATATCTATTTGAACATTTGAAGATTAACGTCGCATTCTGTAAATAGATTGGATCATCTACACAATACTTTGAAACTGCCATAAGATTAGAAAGTTTTTGAGTCACACCATTTTCACCAGTATTCTCTCTGACCGTCTGTGCATAATCTAAATGAAAATTACATTTGATAGTTTTTGTTGAATAAGATTTTTTTACTGTCTGGTGACAGGATTTAATTGACAATTTAAACAATAAATGAAAACCTTGGATTCAAAATCAACTGAGCCAATTTTAATTGGGGTTTTTAGCGTAAAAATTCTGAATCAGCCCTTTTATTCTTTTAACAAACCATAATTAATCAGGGAATATTCAAAAAAGACCCTAAATGATAAAATATAAATTAATAAAAAAGAATCAAAATTTCAGAGTACTATAATATACTACAGACAACTCGTTACAACAGAAAAGTGTGTGAGGATGGGCATCAAAATGCGGAAGAAATAGTGGATGAAAGAACGCAAAAAAAAGTCATTTCGCGCGGCTTTTTGCTGCCTCTCTGCACAATTTAGCTTTTTCCGGGTATCGAGAGGAGGTTGATGCCTCTGTAATTGACACAGGCTGTCGCCTCTGTGGTAAGTGACCAAGTGACCCTTTTCAAGTGACCAAAATAAAAATGGAGTACAACTAGACCCCCTCCCACGTTAATTTTTTTCCCAAATTCACCCGACCAAAATTTTGAGATAGCCATTTTGTTCAGCATGGTCAAAAAATATAATAACTATGTCTCTGAGGATGACTTAATCCCCCACAATCCCCGGGGGAAGGACTGCAAGTTATGAACTTCGCCCAATGTTTACATACAGTATTGGTTATTGGGAAGTATACAGACGTTTTCAGGGGGGATTTTTCCAGGTAGTAAGGGGTGGATCGGGATATATGTAGGAAGATCTTTCCATGGAGGAAGTTTTCATGGGGGAAGGGACATTGCTATGAAGGGGGCGCCGGATTTCCCAGCATTATTTGAAAAAAACGATCATAAATTAAACAAAAAAACAAGTTTTCAACTAAAAAATTTTTCAACTGAAAAACTTTTCAACTGAAAACTTTTTAACATCAAAACTTAAAACGAACAAAAACTATTACATATATGATTGGGTTCGCCCCCTAGTCAATACCTCGCTCTTTACGCCAATCCTTTCTTTTTTTTTCTTTTCCCCAGGGGTGATCGTATCGACCCAGTAGTCCTAGAATATAGCAGGAGGGCTCATTGGAATGGAAATTAAAAGTTCTAGTGCCCTCTTTAAGTGACCAAAAAAATGGAGGGCAACTAGGCCCCCTCCCAAGCTCATTTTTTTCCCAAAGTCACCCGATCAAAATTTTGAGATAGCCATTTTGTCCAGCATGGTCGAAAATTTTATAACTATGTCTTTTAGGATAACTTAATCCTTCGAAGCCCCCAGGAGGAGGGCTGAAAGTTATGAACTTTACCCAATGTTAACATATAGTATTGGTTATTGGGACCCGGCTCAATGGTAACCGAAACTCTAGAAGACGGTATTTTGATACAAATAGATACATCAAAAGAATTGGATTTTAATGCTGATTTTAAATATATAAGTTTCATCAAGTTTAATTCTACCCATCAAAAGTTACGCGCCTAAGAAAATTTGGCTGATTTTCGAAAAAAGGGAGAAAGACCCCCTAAAAGTCATAGAACCTTAATGAAAATCACACCATCATATTCCGCGTATCAGAGAGCCCTACTGTAGAGGTTTCAAGCTCCTATCTACAAAAATGTGAAATTTTGCATTTTTTGCCAGAAGAAAGATCACGGGTGCGTGTTTATTTTTTTTTCCCCCAGGGGTGATCGTATCGACCCAGTGGTCCTAGAATATAGCAGGAAGGCTCATTGGAACGGAAATTAAAAGTTCTAGTGCCCTTTTTAAGTGACCAAAAAAATGGAGGGCAACTAGGCCTCGTCCCACGCTCATTTTTTTCCCAAAGTCACCTGATCAGAATTTTGAGATAGCCCTTTTTTTCAGCATGTTCGAAAATATTATAAGTATGTCTTTTAGGATGACTTAATCCCCCGAAGTTCCCGGGAGGAGGGCTGAAAGTTATGAACTTTACCCAATGTTAACATATAGTATTGGGAAGTATACAGTACAGACGTTTTCAGGGGAGATTTTTCCTGGTAGTGGGGGGGGGGGGGGGTCGGGGGTTATGTAGGAGGATCTTTCTATGAAGGAAGTTTTCATGGGGGAAGGGACATTGCTATGAAGGGGACGCCGGACTTCCCAGCATTATTTAAAAAAAGATCAGAAATTAAATATAAAAAAAACTTTCAACTGCAACAGCAGCAACATCAAAACTTTAAAAGAACAGAAAATATTACATATATGATTGGGTTCACCCCCTAGTCAATACCTCACTCTTTAAGCCAGAGATTTCTTAGAACTTTCATAAGAGCTATTTATTCTAACTAACGGCCTTTGTGATTAAGCGGTCATTTTTAAAGAATTGGAACAAAATTCAAACTTTCGCTTAAAGAGCAAGGTATTGACTAGGGGGCAAACCCCCTAATATACGTATTAAAAATATATGAATATAGAAGTTACGTAACGTTACGTAAGTTAATTCGTAAGTTACTTATATTTATTACCAATAAAAACGTTCGTAAATAAAATGACACAAGTTTCGAGAAAGCCATTTAACCAAATAAAAGTAAATTAATATTAAAATTTTGTTTTAATTATTCATGTACTGTGAGCCAAGATCAAAACCTGCATTTATTCAAAAACGTTCAAAAATTAAATAAAAAAAACAAGTTTGTTTTTTTAACTGAAAGCAAGGAGCGACATTAAAACTTAAAACGAACAGAAATTATTCCGTATATGAAAGGGGCTGTCCCCTCCTCAACGCCTTGCTCTTTACGCTAAAGTTTGACTTTCTCACAACTCTATTTTTTTAAACAATAAAAAAGTTTAGCGTAAAGAGCAAGGCGTTGAGGAGGGGACAGCCCCTTTCATATACGGAATAATTTCTGTTCGTTTTAAGTTTTAATGTCGCTCCTTACTTTCAGTTAAAAAAACTTTTTTTTTTTTATTTAATACTCTAAAAGCTGAGATTTGTTTTATCATTGTAACAATGAAGTCATTCAAAGCTTATTTTCTTTGTTTCTCACTTACTTTAGTTAGCTATAGGATTGTAATTAATTTTTTCAATTAGTTAATTAAAAAAAGACAAATCAGTAGTTTAAAAAAAGCTCAGCCTCACCTCCAGCCTCACCAAAGCTTTCCAAGGCGTCAAAAAAATTTCTTCATCATTGGATACTTCTTCGGCCATTATTTATGCTAAAACAAACATAATAATAAAAAAAATAGTATACAGAAATAAGTAAGATGCTCGAAAATCCGTTAAAGAATTTTCATTAAGTTAATCGATTTTGTAGAATTGATTTTAGTTTTATATCTGTTTTGTTTCTTTCTTGTTGTCAGATAAAGAAAAAGAGCTAGCTGTACGCTTTCTGGCACCCTATAATGCATTCCATAAATATAGCAAAAAGGAGAAAACAACCAGATGCATGAAAACATGCAAAAGGATTTTCATTGACGTAGCCCATTTCGTTGTTATTTGGTAAAAAAAAAAGAAAAATGCCATCTGATAAAAATTTGAGGTGACCATTTTGTTAAAAACAGTTCAACAATCAGATATTAAAACTCCAGGGTCGACAAAACCCCACAGGGCCCAGGGACAGGCGTTGTAAGTTATGTTCTGGGGATATATATGGTTCTTACAGAAGGGATACTCGTATAAACTTCAGAGAAGGCTCATTTGATTGAAAATAGAAATTTCTTGTTCAGTTTTAAAGAGCCAAAAGAGACCGAAGCTTAATATAGTCCCACACGCCCTTTTTCCCCAAACCCATCCGATAAAAATTTTGAGATAGAAATTTTGTTAAAAATAGTTCAAACATCAGATAATAAAAACTCCTAGGTTGACAAAAACCCATTTTTTCACTTTGAAATTGTTACTTTGATACCAGTTTTGATACTTTGACGAATATTTGATTTATTTTTTTTTTAATCAAACTCAAAACGACCAGAAATTACTATTAAAGAATGAATGAAACCCAAAACGAACAGAAATAAAATAAACAATCATAGCAAAAACATACAACAAGTAATAATATAAATGAATAAATAGATCTTAAAGCGATCAATGCTAGATTGAATATGAAAATCAAGCTTAAAATGAAAAAAAAAACAATTTTTCTATTGAAGCAGCCTATAAATGAAACTTAAAAAGAACAGAAATTAAATAAACAATCAATGCAAACAAACATACAATAGATATTAATGTAAATTAATAAATAAATCTTAGAACGAGTGAAATTTAAATTGAATGTGCAAATCAAGCTTGAAACGAACAAAAATCACTACAAATAAGAGTTTTGGTATGACCTGATCTGATAAGCTTGCGTTAGGAGCAAGTTTAATTAACGTAAACTTGCGTTGATTAAGTAATTACACTACTTTAGTCTAAGTTAGGGTGCACACGCCCCCTCCTCCTGGATCCGCCACAGCCGGGCTTAATAGAGATCTGGTGTAAATAGTTCTGAATCAATATGTCAATTTTTTTTTCAGATGCATATAAAGTTGACAGAATCTGCTCAGATACTGACGTATATAAGACCTTACTGTTCAAGGATTATCGCCTATTTGAACCATACGTCACTATTATATTTTTTAATTTTTATATAGTGAATTTTCAGTATCGCATGAACAAGGCTGATTCTGCATCAATACAACCAAATTCACATATACAGACTACTGAGTAATTGATACATAACTCGGTGCTGTTCCAGACTTCAACCGTCATTATTAATATTAATTACTTTTTATTAGTTAGTCTAAAGTGATAAACAACAAAAAAGCCCTAAGATATAAGTAATACATCGGAGGGGCTTACATTATCTCCATTCTGTACTTATAGCAATAGAATTTGTTAACAATTTTTGTTATTCATTTCCTTGCAAGAAAATGATAACAAATTATCAATAACCGTTAATTATAATTAAAGTCTGGACCATATTCCTCATTGTCTAAGTTTTCGAATTATATTACGCTCCTTCTTCTTGACGAGAACGTTTTGGGGTATTAATTTTAAGGATTGTGCCTGACATTCAAAATAATTTTTGGCAACAGATAATTCCACTCCTCTAGGAAGCCAGTAGAAAGGGGGGTACCAGCCCCACGCCCACAATACCCCTTCGAATCCCGATCCGGACACTTTTTTTTAAAACTCCCACGAGTACCATGTGGTTTATGGTTTTCTTCCTTCAAGGTCGATTTATTTGCTGCTGTTTGTCCAGGTGTAATGACATTGGGGTGATTTACATAATCGATGGTGGAATTATTGGTTCACGAAGGGGGAATTAAGAAACAAACATGGCTTCATTGTTGTTTGGCTAGCCTAACCTGAGAAATTGATTTACATAATCGCTAGGGGAAATTATTGATTCACGAAGGGGGAATTAAGAAACATTATGGTCATAGAGTCCCTAGGGAGAAAGATTGCGTAATCGCTCAATGACCTCTTTTTCCAAGATCGATTTATTTGTTGTTTCTATGTGTAATAACTCTGGGACGAAGGTTGCACATGCGCATTGAATTCTAACGGGAACAATGTTATTGATCTAGGACTCAAGGGGGAAGTGAATTTCCGAGAACTTGATTGCGTAATCGATTGGGAATTTTGTTGATCCGATAACGGGAAACAGTTAGATCACGTGTTTCCTTCTCAGCCAATCAGCGAGTCGGTTACATCCCCCTTCTCAGCCAATCAGAGGGCTGGTTACATATTAGCGGCGGAGGGAATATAAGGAATGGTTTTTTGCTAGAGATTTATTAGTCTGTGAATAGAATTCAAAGGAGTGAGAAGAAGAAGAACAGTTTGACTTTACTCATTTGGATATATATTTGTGTGTTGATGACGATGAGTGGAATGTTTACCCTCTTAGAAGTTGATATTGGAGTTGATGATAATAGTACAAGAGCACCAAGCATTGCGGTGGAAATCACGAAAGGATCACGGCTTTGTCTGGAATGGGATGCAGTATATGCAAGATATGTGATATCCTTGAGCAAATTTAAAATGGAGGATCAATTATGTTTTGCCGCAAAAGTTGATATAGCACATGTGAATAGACTTCAATGTGCTTTAAGTGCATTGATGAAACATATTGAAGACAATAAACAGTATCGCTAATTGTACATGCTCTGTATTATTTGCTGTTGTTTGTCCAGGTGTAATGACATTGGGGTGATTTACATAATCGATGGGGGAATTATTGATTCACGAAGGGGGAATTAAGAAACAAACATGGCTTCATTGTTGTTTGGCTAGCCTAACCTGAGAACTTGATTTACATAATCGCTAGGGGAAATTATTGATTCACGAAGGGGGAATTAAGAAACAATATGGTCATAGAGTCCCTAGGGAGAAAGATTGCGTAATCGCTCAATGACCTCTTTTTCCAAGATCGATTTATTTGTTGTTTCTATGTGTAATAACTCCGGGACGAAGGTTGCACATGCGCATTGAATTCTAACGGGAACAATGTTATTGATCTAGGACTCAAGGGGGAAGTGAATTTCCGAGATGATTCACGAAGGGGGAATTAAGAAACATTATGGCTTCTTTAATCTTAGGTCTGTGGGATAAACGTTCTTTAGGTCAGAGAGAAAAATCAATATTCTATTTTTAAATAGGGCTTCATTGATCTATAGTGTCAGGAATTATAAATGACATCACTTGTTATCTTGGAATTATGTGGGAGTCTAAAGAGATAGAAATTGTATTTTTAAATACGGCTTCACGGAGCTTTAAGTCGGAGAGATAAATTGATATTCTAACGAAACCTTAATAGTTTAGCTAGAAAAATTTATGAGATGAAGAGATTAACGTAGGAAAGGGTTTCCTAGAAATTTGAAATGTGAAAGCACAGAGATGCCAAAAAACAAAAGGAACACACAGAAATTACTTTTAGGGGATTATTTGGGCGAAACGGTTTTAGACAGCTTATGGAATTATTTCGGCGAAACCGTTAGAGACGATGATTTAAAAGATGATTTAAAAGAAGATTTTAGAAGAGGTTTTGAGTGTGGTCGTTATAATACACAAGTTCCATTTTAACAGTGTTGTGAGGTCCCCTATCCCCCCCCCCAAAGGGCCCCGATCCCCCTACCCCGATCCAAAGGGTTTCAATCCCCATACCCCAATCCAGAAGGAACCCCCCGTGCCCCCAAAGACCCCCGAGCCCCCAAAGACCCCCAAACCCCCAAAGGCCGTCCCCGGGCCCCCAAAGGTCCATCGAACTCCCAAAAGACCACCGGGGTCCCAAAGGCTTTCACCCGGTCCCCAAATGTCCCCCAGACTCCCAACTGGCCCCCCGGACCCCAAAGGCCCTCCCCCGGTCACCAAAGGTCCCCCAGGCTCCCAAAGGACCCCCCTCCCCTCCCTCTCCCTCTCTCTCCTCCCCCCTCCTCACCGTCCCCTCCCCCCTCCCCTCCCCTCCTCCCCTCCCCTCCTCCCCTCCCCTCCTCCCCTCCCCATTTTTTTAAATATGTTTTGTGCATTGAGACACAGAAGGGCACCCTCCCCCCCGGGCCCCCCCAAAAGGGCCCCCGACGCCCCAAAGGCCTGATTTTTCAGAGTCGTGGTTTACCATTTTGGATTTCTTTCGTTGAAATGCAAGAGTTGGAATATTTCAGTAGTGCTTTGATGTGGTTTACAGTGTCACAGTTACATTCTCTTGATTTTTCAAAGTTCATTTTGGATTTCTTTCATTGAAATGCAAGAGTTGAAATATTTCAGTAGTGTTTTCTCGTAGTTTACCTTGTCACAGTTACATTCTCTTGATTTTTCAAAGTTCATTTGAATTTCTTCCGTTGAAATGCAAGAGCTGGAATATTTCAGTAGTGTTTTGATGTGATTTACAATATCACAGTTACATTCTCTTGATTTTTCAAAGTTCATTTTGAATTTCTTTCGTTGAAATGCAAGAGTTGGAATATTTCAGTAGTGTTTTGTCGTGGTTTACCTTGTCACAGTTACATTCTCTTGATTTTTCAAAGTTCATTTTGAATTTCTTTCATTGAAATGCACGAGTTGGAATATTTCAGTAGTGTTTTGTCATGGTTTACCTTGTCACAGTTACATTCCATTGATTTTTCAAAGTTCATTTTCGATTTCCTTCGTTGAAATGCAAGAGTTGGAATATTGCAGTAGTGTTTTGCCATGGTTTACCTTGTCACAGTTACATTCTCTTAATTTTTCAAAGTTCATTTGAATTTCTTATGTTGAAAAGCAAGAGTTGGAATATTTCAGTAGTGTTTTGTTGTGGTTTACCGTGTCACAGTTACATTCTCTTGATTTTTCAAACTTCATTTTGAGTTTCTTTCATTGAAATGCAAGAGTTGGAATATTTCAGTAGTGTTTTGTTGTGGTTTACCTTGTCACAGTTACATTCTCTTGATTTTTCAAAGTTCATTTTGAGTTTCTTTCTTTGAAATGCAAGAGTTGGATTATTTCAGTAGTGTTTGGTCATGGTTTACCTTGTCACAGTTACATTTTCTTGATTTTTCAAAGTTCATTTGAGTTTCTTTCGTTGAAATGCAAGAGTTGGAATATCTCAGTAGTGTTTTCTCGTGGTTTACCTTGTCACAGTTACATTTTCTTGATTTTTCAAAGTCCATTTTGGATTTCTTTCATTGAAATGCAAGAGTTGGAATATTTCAGTAGCGTTTTGTCGTGGTTTACCTTGTCACAGTTACATTCTCTTGATTTTTCAAAGTTTATTTTGGGTTTCTTTCGTTGAAATGCAAGAGTTGGAATATTTCAGTAGCGTTTTGTCGTGGTTTACCTTGTCACAGTTACATTCTCTTGATTTTTCAAAGTTCATTTTGAATTTCTTTCATTGAAATGCACGAGTTGGAATATTGCTGTAGTTTTTTGGTGTGGTTTACCTTATCACAGTTACATTCTCTTAATTTTTCAAATTCATTTTGAATTTCTATCGTTGAAATGCAAGAGCTGGAATATTTCAGTAGTGTTTTGTCGTGGTTTACCTTATAACAGTTACATTCTCTTAATTTTTCAAAGTTCATTTTGAATTTCTTATGTTGAAAAGCAAGAGTTGGAATATTTCAGTAGTGTTTTGTTGTGGTTTACCTTGTCACAGTTACTTTCTCTTGATTTTTCAAACTTCATTTTGAGTTTCTTTCATTGAAATGCAAGAGTTGGAATATTTCAGTAGTGTTTTGTTGTGGTTTACCTTGTCGAAGTTACATTCTCTTGATTTTTCAAAGTTCATTTTGAGTTTCTTTCATTGAAATGCAAGAGTTGGATTATTTCAGTAGTGTTTGGTCATGGTTTACCTTGTCACAGTTACATTTTCTTGATTTTTCAAAGTTCATGTTGAATTTCTTTCGTTGAAATGCAAGAGTTAGAATATTTCAGTAGTGTTTTCTCGTGGTTTACCTTGTCACAGTTACATTTTCTTGATTTTTCAAAGTCCATTTTGGATTTCTTTCATTGAAATGCAAGAGTTGGAATATTTCAGTAGCGTTTTGTCGTGGTTTACCATGTCACAGTTACATTCTCTTGATTTTTCAAAGTTTATTTTGAATTTCTTTCATTGAAATGCAAGAGTGGGATTATTTCAGTAGTGTTTTGTCATGGTTTACCATGTCACAGTTACATTCCATTGATTTTTCAAAGTTCATTTTCGATTTCTTTCATTGAAATGCACGAGTTGGAATATTGCTGTAGTTTTTTGGTGTGGTTTACCTCATCACAGTTACATTCTCTTAATTTTTCAAAATTCATTTTGAATTTCTATCGTTGAAATGCAAGAGCTGGAATATTTCAGTAGTGTTTTGTTGTTGAATTACCTTATCACAGTTACATTCTCTTGATTTTTCAAAGTTCATTTTGAATTTCTTATGTTGAAAAGCAAGAGTTGGAATATTTCAGTAGTGTTTTGTTGTGGTTTACCTTGTCACACTTACATTTTCTTGATTTTTCAAAGTTCATTTTGGATTTCTTTCATTGAAATGCAAGAGTTGGAATATTTCAGTAGTGTTTTGTTGTGGTTTACCTTGTCACAGTTACATTCTCTTGATTTTTCAAAGTTCATTTTGGATTTATCACGTTGAAATGCAAGAGTTGGAATATTTCAGTAGTGTTTTGTCATGGTTTACCTTGTCACAGTTACATCCTCTTAATTTTTCAAAATTCATTTTGAATTTCTATCGTTGAAATGCAAGAGCTGGAATATTTCAGTAGTGTTTTGTTGTGGTTTACCTTATCACAGTTACATTCTCTTGATTTTTTCAAAGTTCATTTTGAATTTCTTTTATTGAAATGAAAGAGTTGGAATATTTCAGTAGTGTTTTGTCGTGGTTTACCTTGTTAGAGTTACATTTTCATGATTTTTCAAAGTTCATTTTGAATTTCTTTCGTTGAAATGCAAGAGTTGGAATATTTCACTAGTGTTTTGTTGTGGTTTACCTTGTCACAGTTACATTTTCTCGATTTTTAAAAGATCATTTCGGTTTTCTTTCCTTGAAATGCAAGAGTTGGAATATTTCAGTAGTGTTTTGTCATGGTTTACCTTGTCACAGTTACATTCTCTTGATTTTTCAAAGTTCATTTTGGATTTCATTCGTTGAAATGCAACAGTTGGAATATTTCAGTAGCGTTTTGTCGTGGTTTACCCTGTCACAGTTACATTCTCTTGATTTTTCAAAGTTCATTTTGGATTTCTTTCGTTGAAATGCAAGAGTGGGATTATTTCAGTAGTGTTTTGCCATGGTTTACCATGTCACAGTTACATTCTCTTGATTTTTCAAAGTTCATTTTGGATTTCTGGATTTCTTTCATTGAAATGCAAGAGTTGGAATATTTTAGTAGTGTTTTGTTGTGGTTTACCTTGTCACACTTACATTCTCATGATTTTTCAAAGTTCATTTTGGATTTCTTTCATTGAAATGCAAGAGTTGGAATATTTCAGTAGTGTCCTGTCGTGGTTTACCTTGTCACACTTACATTCTATAGATATTTCAAAGTTCATTTGAATTTCTTTCATTGAAATGCATGAGTTGGAATATTTCAGTAGTGTTTTGTTGTGGTTTACCTTGTCACACTTACATTTTCTTGATTTTTCAAAGTTCATTTTGGATTTCTTTCATTGAAATGCAAGAGTTGGAATATTTCAGTAGTGTTTTGTCGTGGTTTACCTTGTCACAGTTACATTCTCTTGATTTTTCAAAGTTCATTTTGGATTTATCTCGTTGAAATGCAAGAGTTGAATTATTTCAGTAGTATTTTGTCATGGTTTACCTTCTCACAGTTACATTCTCTTGATTTTTCAAAGTTCATTTTGAGTTTCTTTCATTGAAATGCAAGAGTTGGAATATTTCAGTAGTGTTTTGTCATGGTTTACCTTGTCACAGTTACATTCTCTTGATTTTTCAAAATTCATTTTGAATTTCTTTCGTTGAAATGCAAGAGTTGGATTATTTCAGTAGTGTTTTTTCGTGGTTTACCTTGTCAAAGTTACATTCTTTTGATTTTTCAAAGTTCATTTTGAGTTTCTTTCATTGAAATGCAAGAGTTGGAATATTTCAGTAGTGTTTTGTCGTGGTTTACCTTGTCACAGTTACATTCTCTTGATTTTTCAAAGTTCATTTTGAATTTCTTTCATTGGAAAGCAAGAGTTGGAATATTTCAGTAGTGTTTTGTTGTGGTTTACCTTGTCACACTTACATTCTCTTGATTTTTCAAAGTTCATTTTGAATTTCTTTCATTGAAATGCAAGTGGAATTATTTCAGTAGTGTTTTTTTTGTAGTTTACCTTGTCACAGTTACATTCCCTTGATTTTTCAAAGTTTCTTTTGGTTTTCTTTCATTGAAATGCAAGAGTTGGAATATTTCAGTAGTGTCTTGTCGTGGTTTACCTTGTCACAGTTACATTCTCTTGATTTTTCAAAGTTCATTTTGAATTTCTTTCGTTGAAATGCAAGAGTTGGAATATTTCAGAAGCGTTTTGTGGTGGCTTACCTTGTCACAGTTATATTCTATTGATTTTTCAAAGTTCATTTTCAATTTCTTTCATTGAAATGCAAGAGTTGGAATATTTCAGTAGTGTTTTGTTGTGGTTTACCTTGTCACAGTTACATTCCCTTGATTTTTCAAAGTTCATTTTGAATTTATCTCGTTGAAATGCAAGAGTTGGAATATTTTAGTAGTATTTTGTCATGGTTTACCTTGTCACACTTACATTCTCACGATTTTTCAAAGTTCATTTTGGTTATCTTTCGTTGAAATGCAAGAGTTGGAATATTTCAGCAGTGTTTTGTCGTGGTTTACCTTGTCACAGTTACATTCTCTTGATTTTTCAAAGTTCATTTTGAATTTCTTTCGTTGAAATGCAAGAGTTGGATTATTTCAGTAGTGTTTTTTCGTGGTTTACCTTGTCATAGTTACATTCTCTTGATTTTTCAAAGTTCATTTTGAGTTTCTTTCATTGAAATGCAAGAGTTGGAATATTTCAGTACTGTTTTGTTGTTGTTTACCTTGTCACAGTTACATTCTCTTGATTTTTCAAAGTTCATTTTGAATTTCATTCATTGAAAAGCAAGAGTTGGAATATTTCAGTAGCGTTTTGTCGCGTTTTACCTTGTCACAGTTACACTTTCATGATTTTTCAAAGTTCATTTGAATTTCTTTCATTGAAATGCGAGTGGAATTATTTCAGTAGTGTTTTTTTGAAGTTTACCAAGTCACAGTTACATTCCCTTGATTTTTCAAAGTTCCTTTTGGTTTTGTTTCATTGAAATGCAAGAGTTGGAATATTTCAGTAGTGTTTTGTCATGGTTTACCTTGTCACAGTTACATTCTCTTGATTTTTCAAAGTTCATTTTGAATTTCTTTAGTTGAAATGCAAGAGTTGGAATATTTCAATAGTGTTTTGTGGTGGCTTACCTTGTCACAGTTATATTCTATTTATTTTTCAAAGTTCATTTTCAATTTCTTTCATTGAAATGCAAGAGGTAGAATATTTAACTATTGTTTTCTCGTGGTTTACCTTACGACACTTACATTCTCTTGATTTTTCAAAGATCATTTTGGATTTATTTCGTTGAAATGCAAGAGTTGGAATATTTCAGTAGTGTTTTGCCGTGGTTTACTATGTTAAAGTTACATTCTCTTAATTTTTCAAAGTACATTTTGGATTTCTTTCGTTGAAATGCAAGAGTTGGAATATTTCAGTAGTGTTTTGTCGTGGTTTACCTTGTCACACTTACATTCTCTTGATTTTTCAAAGTTCATTTTGAATTTCTTTCATTGAAATGCAAGTGGAATTATTTCAGTAGTGTTTTTTTTTGTAGTTTACCTTGTCACAGTTACATTCCCTTGATTTTTCAAAGTTTCTTTTGGTTTTCTTTCATTGAAATGCAAGAGTTGGAATATTTCAGTAGTGTCTTGTCGTGGTTTACCTTGTCACAGTTACATTCTCTTGATTTTTCAAAGTTCATTTTGAATTTCTTTAGTTGAAATGCAAGAGTTGGAATATTTCAGAAGCGTTTTGTGGTGGCTTACCTTGTCACAGTTATATTCTATTGATTTTTCAAAGTTCATTTTCAATTTCTTTCATTGAAATGCAAGAGTTGGAATATTTCAGTAGTGTTTTGTTGTGGTTTACCTTGTCACAGTTACATTCCCTTGATTTTTCAAAGTTCATTTTGAATTTATCTCGTTGAAATGCAAGAGTTGGAATATTTTAGTAGTATTTTGTCATGGTTTACCTTGTCACACTTACATTCTCACGATTTTTCAAAGTTCATTTTGGTTATCTTTCGTTGAAATGCAAGAGTTGGAATATTTCAGCAGTGTTTTGTCGTGGTTTACCTTGTCACAGTTACATTCTCTTGATTTTTCAAAGTTCATTTTGAATTTCTTTCGTTGAAATGCAAGAATTGGATTATTTCAGTAGTGTTTTTTCGTGGTTTACCTTGTCATAGTTACATTCTCTTGATTTTTCAAAGTTCATTTTGAGTTTCTTTCATTGAAATGCAAGAGTTGGAATATTTCAGTACTGTTTTGTTGTTGTTTACCTTGTCACAGTTACATTCTCTTGATTTTTCAAAGTTCATTTTGAATTTCATTCATTGAAAAGCAAGAGTTGGAATATTTCAGTAGCGTTTTGTCGCGGTTTACCTTGTCACAGTTACACTTTCATGATTTTTCAAAGTTCATTTGAATTTCTTTCATTGAAATGCAAGTGGAATTATTTCAGTAGTGTTTTTTTGAAGTTTACCAAGTCACAGTTACATTCCCTTGATTTTTCAAAGTTCCTTTTGGTTTTGTTTCATTGAAATGCAAGAGTTGGAATATTTCAGTAGTGTTTTGTCATGGTTTACCTTGTCACAGTTACATTCTCTTGATTTTTCAAAGTTCATTTTGAATTTCTTTAGTTGAAATGCAAGAGTTGGAATATTTCAATAGTGTTTTGTGGTGGCTTACCTTGTCACAGTTATATTCTATTTATTTTTCAAAGTTCATTTTCAATGTCTTTCATTGAAATGCAAGAGGTAGAATATTTAACTATTGTTTTCTCGTGGTTTACCTTACGACACTTACATTCTCTTGATTTTTCAAAGATCATTTTGGATTTATTTCGTTGAAATGCAAGAGTTGGAATATTTCAGTAGTGTTTTGTCATGGTTTACCTTGTCACAGTTACATTCTCTTGATTTTTCAAAGTTCATTTTGGATTTCTTTCGTTGAAATGCAAGAGTTGGAATATTTCAGTAGTGTTTTGTCGTGGTTTACTTTGTCACAGTTACATTCTCTTGATTTTTCAAAGTTCATTATGGATTTCTTTCGTTGAAATATGTTTTGTTGTGCTTTACCTTGACACAGTTAAATTTTTTGATTTTTGTTAGGTTAGGTTAGGTTAGGCTAGATCAAGTTAGGTTAGGTTAAGTTAGGTTAGGTTAGCCTACGTACGCGCGCGTACGTAGGCTAACCTAACCTAATTTAACCTAACCTAATCTAACCTAACTTGATCTAGCCTAACCTAACCTAACCTAACAAAAATCAAAAAATTTAACTGTGTCAAGGTAAAGCACGACAAAACATATTTCAACGAAAGAAATCCATAATGAACTTTGAAAAATCAAGAGAATGTAACTGTGACAAGGTAAACCACGACAAAACACTACTGAAATATTCCAACTCTTGCATTTCAACTAAAGAAATTCAAAATGTACTTTGAAAAATTAAGAGAATGTAACTTTAACATAGTAAACCACGGCAAAACACTACTGAAATATTCCAACTCTTGCATTTCAACGAAATAAATCCAGAATGATCTTTGAAAAATCAAGAGAATGTAAGTGTGGTAAGGTAAACCACGAGAAAACAATAGTGAAATATTCTACCTCTTGCATTTCAATGAAAGAAATTGAAAATGAACTTTGAAAAATAAATAGAATATAACTGTGACAAGGTAAGCCACCACAAAATACTATTGAAATATTCCAACTCTTGCATTTCAACTAAAGAAATTCAAAATGAACTTTGAAAAATCAAGAGAATGTAACTGTGACAAGGTAAACAATGACAAAACATTACTGAAATATTCCAACTCTTGCATTTCAATGAAACAAAACCAAAAGGAACTTTGAAAAATCAAGGGAATGTAACTGTGACTTGGTAAACTTCAAAAAACACTACTGAAATAATTCCACTTGCATTTCAATGAAAGAAATTCAAATGAACTTTGAAAAATCATGAAAATGTAACTGTGACAAGGTAAACCGCGACAAAACGCTACTGAAATATTCCAACTCTTGCTTTTCAATGAATGAAATTCAAAATGAACTTTGAAAAATAAAGAGAATGTAACTGTGACAAGGTAAACCACAACAAAACAGTACTGAAATATTCCAACTTTTGCATTTCAATGAAAGAAACTCAAAATGAACTTTGAAAAATCAAGAGAATGTAACTATGACAAGGTAAACCACGAAAAAACACTACTGAAATAATCCAACTCTTGCATTTCAACGAAAGAAATTCAAAATGAACTTTGAAAAATCAAGAGAATGTAACTGTGACAAGGTAAACCACGACAAAACACTGCTGAAATATTCCAACTCTTGCATTTCAACGAAAGATAACCAAAATGAACTTTGAAAAATCGTGAGAATGTAAGTGTGACAAGGTAAACCATGGCAAAATACTACTGAAATATTCCAACTCTTGCATTTCAACGAGATAAATTCAAAATGAACTTTGAAAAATCAAGGGAATGTAACTGTTTTAAAAATCGAGAAAATGTAACTGTGACAAGGTAAACCACAACAAAACACTAGTGAAATATTCCAACTCTTGCATTTCAACGAAAGAAATTCAAAATGAACTTTGAAAAATCATGAAAATGTAACTCTAACAAGGTAAACCACGACAAAACACTACTGAAATATTCCAACTCTTTCATTTCAATAAAAGAAATTCAAAATGAACTTTGAAAAATCAAGAAAATGTAACTGTGATAAGGTAAACCACAACAAAACACTACTGAAATATTCCAGCTCTTGCATTTCAACGATAGAAATTCAAAATGAATTTTGAAAAATTAAGAGGATGTAACTGTGACAAGGTAAACCATGACAAAACACTACTGAAATATTCCAACTCTTGCATTTCAACGTGATAAATCCAAAATGAACTTTGAAAAATCAAGAGAATGTAACTGTGACAAGGTAAACCATAACAAAACACTACTGAAATATTCCAACTCTTGCATTTCAATGAAAGAAATCCAAAATGAACTTTGAAAAATCAAGAAAATGTAAGTGTGACAAGGTAAACCACAACAAAACACTACTGAAATATTCCAACTCATGCTTTTCAACATAAGAAATTCAAAATGAACTTTGAAAAATCAAGAGAATGTAACTGTGATAAGGTAAACCAACAACAAAACACTACTGAAATATTCCAGCTCTTGCATTTCAACGATAGAAATTCAAAATGAATTTTGAAAAATTAAGAGAATGTAACTATGATAAGGTAAACCACACCAAAAAACTACAGCAATATTCCAACTCGTGCATTTCAATGAAAGAAATCGAAAATGAACTTTGAAAAATCAATGGAATGTAACTGTGACATGGTAAACCATGACAAAACACTACTGAAATAATCCCACTCTTGCATTTCAATGAAAGAAATTCAAAATAAACTTTGAAAAATCAAGAGAATGTAACTGTGACATGGTAAACCACGACAAAACGCTACTGAAATATTCCAACTCTTGCATTTCAATGAAAGAAATCCAAAATGGACTTTGAAAAATCAAGAAAATGTAACTGTGACAAGGTAAACCACGAGAAAACACTACTGAAATATTCCAACTCTTGCATTTCAACGAAAGAAATTCAACATGAACTTTGAAAAATCAAGAAAATGTAACTGTGACAAGGTAAACCATGACCAAACACTACTGAAATAATCCAACTCTTGCATTTCAATGAAAGAAACTCAAAATGAACTTTGAAAAATCAAGAGAATGTAACTTCGACAAGGTAAACCACAACAAAACACTACTGAAATATTCCAACTCTTGCATTTCAATGAAAGAAACTCAAAATGAAGTTTGAAAAATCAAGAAAAAGTAACTGTGACAAGGTAAACCACAACAAAACACTACTGAAATATTCCAACTCTTGCTTTTCAACATAAGAAATTCAAAATGAACTTTGAAAAATTAAGAGAATGTAACTGTGATAAGGTAAACCACGACAAAACACTACTGAAATATTCCAGCTCTTGCATTTCAACGATAGAAATTCAAAATGAATTTGAAAAATTAAGAGAATGTAACTGTGATAAGGTAAACCACACCAAAAAACTACAGCAATATTCCAACTCGTGCATTTCAATGAAAGAAATCGAAAATGAACTTTGAAAAATCAAGGGAATGTAACTGTGACATGGTAGACCACGACAAAACACTACTGATTTAATCCCACTCTTGCATTTCAATGAAAGAAATTCAAAATGAACTTTGAAAAATCAAGAGAATGTAACTGTGACAAGGTAAACCACGACAAAACGCTACTGAAATATTCCAACTCTTGCATTTCAACGAAAGAAATCCAAAATAAACTTTGAAAAATCAAGAGAATGTAACTGTGACAAGGTAAACCACGACAAAACGCTACTGAAATATTCCAACTCTTGCATTTCAATGAAAGAAATCCAAAATGGACTTTGAAAAATCAAGAAAATGTAACTGTGACAAGGTAAACCACGAGAAAACACTACTGAAATATTCCAACTCTTGCATTTCAACGAAAGAAACTCAAATGAACTTTGAAAAATCAAGAAAATGTAACTGTGACAAGGTAAACCATGACCAAACACTACTGAAATAATCCAACTCTTGCATTTCAAAGAAAGAAACTCAAAATGAACTTTGAAAAATCAAGAGAATGTAACTGTGACAAGGTAAACCACAACAAAACACTACTGAAATATTCCAACTCTTGCATTTCAATGAAAGAAACTCAAAATGAAGTTTGAAAAATCAAGAGAATGTAACTGTGACACGGTAAACCACAACAAAACACTACTGAAATATTCCAACTCTTGCTTTTCTACATAAGAAATTCAAATGAACTTTGAAAAATTAAGAGAATGTAACTTGGACAAGGTAAACCATGGCAAAACACTACTGCAATATTCCAACTCTTGCATTTCAACGAAGGAAATCGAAAATGAACTTTGAAAAATCAATGGAATGTAACTGTGACAAGGTAAACCATGACAAAACACTACTGAAATATTCCAACTCGTGCATTTCAATGAAAGAAATTCAAAATGAACTTTGAAAAATCAAGAGAATGTAACGGTGACAAGGTAAACCACGACAAAACACTACTGAAATATTCCAACTCTTGCATTTCAACGAAAGAAATTCAAAATGAACTTTGAAAAATCAAGAGAATGTAACTGTGATAAAGTAAATCACATCAAAACACTACTGAAATATTCCAACTCTTGCATTTCAACGGAAGAAATTCAAATGAACTTTGAAAAATCAAGAGAATGTAACTGTGACAAGGTAAACTACGAGAAAACACTACTGAAATATTTCAACTCTTGCATTTCAATGAAAGAAAATCCAAAATGAACTTTGAAAAATCAAGAAAATGTAACTTTGACACTGTAAACCACATCAAAGCACTACTGAAATATTCCAACTCTTGCATTTCAACGAAAGAAATCCAAAATGGTAAACCATGACTCTGAAAATTTAGGCCTTTGGGGCGTCGGGGGCCCTTTGGGGGGGCCCGGGGGGGAGGATGCCCTTCTGTGTCTCAATGCACAAAAAATATTAAAAAAATGGGGAGGGGAGAGAAGGGGAGGGGAGGAGGGTAGGGGAGGAGGGGAGGGGAGGGGGAGGGGGGAGGGGACGGTGAGGAGGGGGAGGAGAGGGAGGGAGAGGGAGGGGAGGGGGGCCAAACAACATTGAAGCCATGTTTGTTTCTTAATTCCCCCTTCGTGAACCAATAATTCCCCCATCGATTATGTAAATCACCCCAATGTTATTACACCTGGACAAACAACAGCAAATAATACAGAGCATGTACAATTAGCGATACTGATTATTGTCTTCAATATGTTTCATCAATGCACTTAAAGCACATTGAAGTCTATTCACATGTGCTATATCAACTTTTGCGGCAAAACATAATTGATCCTCCATTTTAAATTTGCTCAAGGATATCACATATCTTGCATATACTGCATCCCATTCCAGACAAAGCCGTGATCCTTTCGTGATTTCCACCGCAATGCTTGGTGCTCTTGTACTATTATCATCAACTCCAATATCAACTTCTAAGAGGGTAAACATTCCACTCATCGTCATCAACACACAAATATATATCCAAATGAGTAAAGTCAAACTGTTCTTCTTCTTCTCACTCCTTTGAATTCTATTCACAGACTAATAAAACTCTAGCAAAAAACCATTCCTTATATTCCCTCCGCCGCTATATGTAACCAGCCCTCTGATTGGCTGAGAAAGGGGATGTAACCGACTCGCTGATTGGCTGAGAAGGAAACACGTGATCTAACTGTTTCCCGTTATCGGATCAACAAAATTCCCAATCGATTACGCAATCAAGTTCTCGGAAATTCACTTCCCCCTTGAGTCCTAGATCAATAACATTGTTCCCGTTAGAATTCAATGCGCATGTGCAACCTTCGTCCCAGAGTTATTACACATAGAAACAACAAATAAATCGATCTTGGAAAAAGAGGTCATTGAGCGATTACGCAATCTTTCTCCCTAGGGACTCTATGACCATATTGTTTCTTAATTCCCCCTTCATGAATCAATAATTTCCCCTAGCGATTATGTAAATCAATTTCTCAGGTTAGGTTAGCCAAACAACAATGAAGCCATGTTTGTTTCTTAATTCCCCCTTCGTGAACCAATAATTCCACCATCGATTATGTAAATCACCCCAATGTCATTACACCTGGACAAACAACAGCAAATAAATCGACCTTGAAGGAAGAAAACCATAAACCAAGTGGTACTCGTGGGAGTTTAAAAAAAAAGTGTCCGGATCGGGATTCGAAGGGGTATTGTGGGCGTGGGGCTGGTACCCCCTTTCTACTGAAGCCCCTCAGGTATGGTTTCTTACGGACAAATAGAAAGCAAATCAACGAATAAAAATTGGATTATCGATTAAAGTAGGGAGGTTTCTCTAATTTCTGACGGGGCACCTCTGCTGTCATCTATAAACAGTCTAACTGTACAAGATCACGTGCCTCTTTCTAAACCAATCATGGGTATAGAATACTGGGGGAAGGGTGACGCAACATGTTCACTGAATACGAGCATGACAATATTATTGATCTACTAACGGTACAAGATTACACACCTATTTCTAGGTCAATGGATTTACGTAAGGTATCTCTTACATCACAATTCCACCTTGAGATTTTGTTTATAATGATCACGGTTTGAGGTTAAAGTAACATTCTGTTTCAAGACATTATGGAGCGAACATCGAATGCAGTGGATTTAGAAGTTTTAGCTACACAAATTTATAATATGAGTTCTGTTTAGTAATTTTTTTTTTATTTTCCAAATCAAATCATTTTTTGTTGCAAATGAATTTTAGCCCCCCCCCCCCTCCAATATATTCAAATTCAGGGCATACCCACCCCCATACCCCCAGAAAAAAAATCTTTCTACTTTGATTTGTTTCAAAATATACCCTTTTTTCAACTACGTAACCCCCCCCCCCCTCCCACTATTTATTACCATTTAATTCATTCAAAAAAGAATTATTTTAGCCAAAAAGTGTCATTTCTCCTTCATGCGTTAAAACCATCAAGACAGAGGCATATCTCTTCTAGCGCTCTAAACAAAACTGTGTGTGATTAGGGCTGTAATCTCCAGCAAGAGGGGAGCTTCGTAAAAAAAACTCTCACAGGAGGGTTTGTCGTTATTTAAGCTTTTGAGGTTTCAGTGCTTTGCGTAATTCTATGTTGTCTGAAAGAGGGGGACAAATTGTCTGCAAAATTAATTAATTAAAGAGATATTTTAGGACATGGAAATTATGTAAAAGGCGGGGGAGTGCTAACAGTCCTTTAGAGTGCACATTTTTAGGTGCATCTTGAAATGTCTTATGGGAAAACGAGAGCCATTATTCTTTTTTTCTAGCTTTACTAGTGTCTATTATTTAATTCTATACCTTTCTTTCGATAAAGTTTCTTTTATATTCTCAGGGGGGAGCGTGAAAACTATGGTTTCAACTTTGATATACAAGGCTAAAAAGCAATGTCTTTAATTTAGGGGAGAGGTAGTAAAATTGGACTTGTGTCTCTTACACTCTAAGCAAAGACACATATTATTAACAAAGCGGAAAGGTTTGCTTTTGCAGATAATTGTACCTTATGAGAAGGGGGGGGGGGGGTTATTCTATTTTCAAATGGCTTTGCTGAAGCATATATATATATATATATATATATATATATATATATATATATATATATATATATATATATATATATATATATATATATATATATATATATATATATATATATATATATATATATATATATATATATATATATATATATATATATATATATATATATATATATATATATATATATATATATATATATATATATATATATATATATATATATACATATATATATATATGTACACATATATATATATATATATATATATATATATATATATATATATATATATATATATATATATATATATATATATATATATATATATATATATATATATAATATATATATATATATATATATATATATATATATATATATATATATATATATATATATATATATATATATATATATATATATATATATATATATATATATATATATATATAATATATATATATATATATATATATATATATATATATATATATATATATATATATATATATATGTGTACATATATATATATATGTATATATATATATATATATATATATATATATATATATATATATATATATATATATATATATATATATATATATATATATATATATATATAAATTAGAGGGGGGTGGGGTTGCATGAAGTCTATATTAAGTGTAAATTGGCCAACAATTTTACCTCTGATCGCAAATTTTAGGCCTACATGATGTGTGTATGTTAACAATCTTTTTTCGTCCAATTTTAAGGCTATATGCTGGAACTGTTTTATCGTGACTATGTAACTATCTAAATTTGACAATTAACCCCCACCCCATAATTACCGGTTTTTTCATTAGCTCTAGTTTTTAGAAACTTAATTTCTACAATATTTACATGACTCTATGCTGTATTATGGCTTTTTTTGTGTCTTTTCGATATCGAAGAGGTGGAGGGGGGATGTGTAATAGGGGGCGAATTTGGTTTTTCAATACAATTTGCACGGTTTTTCTCTACATTAAAAACTAAAATTTAATATCTTTTTAAGGAAAATTTTGAGCAATGTCCCCCACCCAACAAGAGGGCTAGAGTCAATGATGCTACTACCTTGCAGCGGTTGGTGATGGCTGGTTCTTCCATGCCCCCAAAACCCCAAAGGAGAAATGCTGTTCCATCTATGCTCCGCACGCCAGACGGTGAAGTCACCGGGCCTTCAAGACCTTTAGTTATTGTCTATACAAGTGAAGTTGATGACCCTTTTATGTCCAACATGCAATGACATGATACACCCCCTTCAGCCCTTCACATGCAAGCTGCAGATCTTAATGTAAGTTTAAGTTTAGTGATATTTCCTTGACAAATAGGCTAGCAGTCACTAACGGCTGATTCCCCCAAAAGGAAATAAATCCTTTTGACACTAATAATACTTCAGATTGTTTTAATCACTCCAATGAACATGTGTAATTATTGAATCCATTGAAGTCCATCCGGCTTTGCTAAATCCATATGAATTAGGATAACAGAGGTTTGGCTGAAAAAGATGATTTATTATTCCCGTCATATTTTCTACAGCAAATCCTATGAATTTTGATATAGGAAATGGGAAGGGTTTCTCAGAAAGAAGATACTTTTTGATTCCAGTCAAATTTTCTACAGTGAATCGTATGAATTGCAAGAGAGGTGGGGGCAGGTGTTGCTTATGATAAATATTTTCATATGATATTTGTTTTCCATTTTGAGTACATTAAGATGAAACTAGAAAGTCATTTTCATTATAGACAGCACAAGCGCTGCTTTTAATATTTTTATTTCTACTAAATAATTAGCTAAGAAAACTACTAATATTGCAAATTTAAGACTATTATATAGCTAAATAGTGCTGCTATTAAGTATTTTACATGTTATGATTTTCACTATTTTATTGTGTGTGTTTGTTTGAGGGGCGCATGAGCTGCTTTTATTATTTTTATGTCTACTAGATAATTCGCTGAGATAGTATAATGAATATTGCAAATTTATGGCTATTATAATGCTAAATACTGCTGCTAATGAGTATTTTGCATTGTTAAGATTAAAATATCGTGTGATTTTGATTATTTTAGTATGGACAGCACATTAGTAAAAGAGCTGCTAAGAAAACTAAGATAGTATAATGAATATCACAAATTTATGAGTATTAAAATTCAATTTTTTAACTGAAAAAGTAGTTTCACTATTGTTATTAGTATAGAAATCACTACCTGATGTCAGTTTTTGAAATAAACGCGACTACAAAGCTTAAAAACTAGCAAAATGACACTATGCGGATAAATAGTGGCATTGAATCTGCTTCTGCTACGACTACTAAGTGTGCACTTTTTTAAGCACATGTTTTAAAAAAGTAGAAAATATAGTCATTTTTAATCCAATTTCCGTCTTTCTTTAAAAAAAAGGGTGTTTCGTGCTCTTTGAAATTAAGTGGTTGTTTCTTTATAGGTTACATCGGTTCCATACGCACTACCTTTTCCCCCATCTGAAGAAACAAGTCACATTGATGAAATGATCAAAATTGAAGCGCCAATGGAGTTTCGTGATATTCAGGTACGGGAGTGTTATGAAGGTAGTGAGAATTTAGATGATACATATGCTAACATTATTATCAATGACACGGAATGGGCAGACAGTTTATTGGGACATTATTTCAGTGTTGATAATATAGTTGAACAAGGCAATGCTGTTACTTCAGAGGGTGATTTACCTTGGTTAAGCCCGAATACTATGCAAATTTTAGATAATTTTTCCAGAGAGTTAAATGAGAATCCTTCTCCCTCAGATTTAATGAATATAGTCCCAGTTCAATCAAATTTGATTGAAAATGAAATGGCTTCAATGGATTTACATAGCCCTAGCATATTAGAGGCTATTTTAAACGAACTGGGAGATTTTAGTACACACACCAGCCCTTTTGTTGAACAAAGTGGGGAAGCGGTTTAGATAGTGACATACAAGGGAGGGAGAGGGTTTAGCTGGTGATGATATACAAGATGGAGAGGGTTTAGGTGGTGATGATATACAAGAGGGAGAGGGTTTAGCTGGTTATGATAAACAAGAGGGAGAGGGTTTAGGCAATGATGATATACAAGGGGGAGGGGGTAATGATACATACTTCTCATTGCCACCTGAATTTCAGCAAACAAGTTCGATTCCGAATACAATAGACCTTTTCCCTGCAACCTTTGGCGATCCATTTAATCCACTTATGGCAGGAAATTTTATAACCGACCCCATATATTATTCATGAATATGTAGAGAAAATTCGTTCACTTTTAGAAAACCAGATTCAAGCGTGGGGGGGGAGTCGGGACAGTATCAAAGCCTCAATTGTTTTAAAAATATTTCATCTAAATGAGAGTCATAGAGAGGTGTATGACCATTATGTGCACACCGAAATTTTGGTGGTGTATCATCATTTGGAAAATTATGGGAGTGTATTTATGCAATGGGTCGACAATACTGTCACTCATCTCGAAAATTATAATGAGAATAATAGTGGTTCCGTAGTTTTATTTGTTAAAAATTTAAGTGTAAATATATGTAAATTTAAAAAAGATTTTCTTTTAAGAGGGGGACATAGCGACATGGGTATTGAATTAAAATATAATCCCGATTTAGAAGGATAAAAGGGCGTTCAACGAATCTGTTTTGAAACAGGCCAAAACGCTTTCCTCATATCGGTTTTAGAACCTCTACAATAAGAAGCTTCAAAAAAAAATTTCACTACTGGGCCGTGCATGGGAAGGAGGGGTCTGATTTACCCCCAGTAGATTTCTCTTGTTTAGCAGAAACATTTCCTGTAACACTCAGGGCGATAGATATTTTTGAAAGGGCCAACGCAAATTTAAATATCGGTGTTACAGTGTTGCAATACCAAACGGAATTTGAAGAGGGTATTCGTTCTCATAAAAAGGATGAAATATTTCGAGTAAGAGTGCCATCAACCGAATCGCTGAAACACTGGGTTTGGTTATTGTACACACCACAAAGTGAATCCAATTCAATATGTCATTTCAATCCTATTACAGACATCAGTAGAGTTCTGGGGGAGGGTAAGAAGAGGTGCGGGGTACGATACTACTGCCCAATGTGCCTGTCTAGATTTCATAGGGAATTAAAGTTACAAAATCACATGAAACATTGTAAAAGACACGGATATCAATCGGTTGAAATAGTTTCGGGTGACCGGACAATTTTACGTAATAAAAATTTTCAGAATACGCTTATGCAAAGCGATAAAATAAGTTTAGACTGTGAAACCAAGCTAATGGATGCGAATGACCCACAATTTCCAAATCTTATCAAGGAACATCAAGCCATAGCAGTTTCGTATGCTGACGCACAAAGAGACAGCTTTAACACTATGCAATTATTAGAAATAGTCGAGACGTTGGATGAGAATGATTTCATGATCAAAGCATTTACTAAATCAATTGTCACTGCAAATGAGGCTATTTCCCGTTTGAGATATACCCACTACCAAAGGATATTATCAGCAGAGGATCGCCTGGCCATTAAAAATAAGAAGTTGGGCATGTAAGGGGGAATTTGAAGAGAGGACTAAGGGGAAAGGAAATAGGGGAAAAACACTAAGTGAGGGAAGGGGAAAGTCAGGGATGACAATCACCTATGGCAGAAAATAGCTTCAGGGGGTACTAATTTTCGTGGTGTAGCACACCAGTTGTGCAATGTGAATGTAAGCCAGCAGTTTTTTATACCGGTTTTCATTCACAATTCAAATTATGATTTAAAATTTATTGTTCCGCCTTTGGCACTTATGCACAGGGAGGGAGGGGTGCAGATAGTCCATGGGTAAATAATTCATTTACCTATAATATTATCCCCAAATCTGCTGAGAAGCTGTTGCTTTTAGAGTTGAAATGGCAGGTAGTGGATAATGGGCATACGTGCTGGAATAAAATCCGTTTTTATATTCTTATAGTTATTTCCCCAAGGCTCTGAGTCAACTAATTCAGGTGTAGAAAAGTGAAAATTTCGATAGTTTGCCTCTGCTAAAACAGCGCTTTCCAGACAGTGAAATGTATGACTTACTGACACGTAAAGGCATATATGAATATGACTATTAATGCTCTGGCGCAAGGTTAAGTGAGGAGAAACTCCCTCCCGTTGATGCATTCTATAATTCACTTACCGATAGTGATTGCACTGACGAGGACTATGAATTTGCTAAGAGGGTATGGGCTAAGGGTAGTTGTAAAAATGGTTGTGATTACTGTAGAATGTACTTGGCCAGTGAATTTACTGACTCTATTGGACATTGTCTGCAAAAACACAGAAAAAAAATTTATTCAGAATTTGGGCTAAACATTGGCTATTATTTTCAACATCGCACCTCGTTATGGACTCAATTCTAAAAATCAGTAGGGAGGAAATAGGTTTGATCACCGATGTGGATCAACACCTATTTGTAGAAAGATCTATGAGGGGGGATATGTTTTTCATTGGGATCGTGTCCTAACGACAGATCCAACTGGGAACTCTGCTGATGGTGTAAAGTCCAATGCTGTTTTTCTTGACATGAACTCATTGTACCCCTCGGCGATGTCTCACCATATTTCACCATGTGGCGATTACAAATGGCTTGAAAATCCTTCTGACATCCCTGACATTCACACTGTTGCGCAAAATGGTCCACAAGGATGTTTTTTTGAAATTGATGGACACATACCATTCGAACTTCCCGACACTGTAAAGGATTTTGTTTTTCCGTGCGTGAATTGACCTGTGACCAAGGAGTCTTTGAGTCCATACAATCGGTCTTTGGTCGAGGATATGGGCAGGCATTGGACCCCCTCCTAGCAGAAACTAATTGCAGATTTAGACCCTAAACAAAATATTGTTGTTCACCACATCCTATTTCAGTGGATGGTGAGCTATGGCTTCGGGGTCACAAAAATACACAGGGCCCTGCAATTTGATCAGAAACCCTACTTGAAAACGTTTACTGACACCTTTGTCAGTAAATGCTCACAGGCAAAAAAGTAAAGTTCAAAAAGAAATGTATAAACTTATTTTAAATTCAGCTTTTGGAAAAATGTGTGAAAGCGTACGAAATAGTTCACGTTATGACGTCGTAACTTGCCCCAAAGAATTTGCACGAATTATTGCCGACCCCAACTTTACAACATTCACGAGCAAAGCCCTGAAAATGGTTCTGCTACACAGAAGAAAGAGAAATGTTGTTCTGAATAAGAATATTGCGAGGAGGAGTTCAGTAATTGAAATTTCCAAGAAACTCATGTTGTCGCTCTTTTACAATGTGTGCAAGGTACAATGGCCAAGGGAGGGGAAGGTTCAAGTTTACTATGGGTACAAGGATTCTCTGTTGTTAAAAGTTAAAGCCGCGGATTTATTGAACGATTTGGGAAATAGGGTACACAATGGCCCACGGATGGATTTCACGAATTGGAATGAGAGCATCTACCCCGAGTTGGTGAAATTCCAGGCCCCCAATCAACTATTAATGTTAAAGTCGGAGACGAGGAGTGATTTAATATCTAATGGGGTGTTGCCCGGTCCCAAAGTGTACTGTGTGGAAAAACACGGCAAGGATGTAAAACAGGCGTGCAAAGGGATGTCTGCACACTTTGTAAAAAATAATTTCGATATGAGTGTCTACAGAAACTGTGTAGACAGTTGTCTAGTACCAAGTGCAAAAGTGAAGGCAATTCGCTCTCTACAGTATAGGAACTATACTGTTAGAGTGGATAAAAATGCCATGTCTTGCATATCCGACAAGGTCTATGTGCTCGTGAATGGTGTCAGAGTAGGCTACTCCCCTAGGGCCACTATCGAATTTCAAATCGAGTTGAATGTGTGGACTATCGAAACCAACTTGGTCTGGACAAATTAACTTAAATTAAATAAAGTACTTTGTGGCTGGGGGGACAACAATTTCTCAATATATTCTTCATTCCATTGTCTTTGTCATCATCATCGTCATCATTTTGCTACAGCTATTTTATACAGAGTTTGTTTTCCGCTTTCCGCCTCCGCGCACCCCCAGGGTTGGGGGGGGGGTCCCGCCCGTGGCCGGCCTTCGGCCCGGAGGGGTGGGGGGTCCTTGAGGGGGATTCTCATCTTTTAAATGTTGTAAATTGTGTTTTCTCATATTTTTCTATTCAAATATGTTCAACTGTGCTGCTGCTGCTATTGTTTTTGCTGTAGTTTAAGTTGTTTTGTCAATAAATGAAAAATATTGTTCTTACTATTATTGCTATTGTACAAAAAGTGTTCTTAATAAAAGAAAAAAATATGCTTTTGTTGTTGCTATTGAATAACGTACTAGGTAGATCTAAGGGAAAATTATTATTATTATTTATTCACTAGAAAAGTATGGTTTACAGTTAGTTGTAGTCCAACTGTTGTCAACAGCAGCAGCAATATGTATCAATTTAAAACACCATTTAGATCTTTTCTCTGTAGTCCGTCAATGTCGGGGAAAACGACACTCTTAGCTAAAATAATCAAAGATTGTAATAAAATGTTTTTGTAAAAACCAAAGAAAATTTACTATTGCTATAGTATTTGGCAGAAGTCCTATGAACAAATAAAAGCTATAGCCACTGCCACGTCCATGCCAATACAATTCATACGGGGACTTTACGTTTTCAATAGTATTGAGTAAAACTCATGGCTAATTATTAATGATTTAGCTGAATCAATTGAACAGTTCTCACAGGAACAAGCAAATTCATTGATGATGAAAATATTGCCGATGATAAAAAGCTAGTTTTACTTCAAGATGCACTGCTTTGTGTGGACAAACATAGACCTTATCGTGTGAGACCCGCCGTCACCATCACAGATCCCCCCCCCAAACAAGAAATATCTTCTCAAGATTCTGCAGCAGCAGCAAAAGCACAATCAAAGGAGAAGGAATTGAACTTCGTAGTTACATTAATTGTAAACCTAATGCCATTGACCTATCGAGAACAGAGTAAAAGAGTATTAACATATCTCATGTTGGAAAGTGGTGGTAGTGGTGATGATTATCATCAAGTTCAAGTTGATAGCACTGGGAAACAAATTATAATACAGGGAAAAAGCTATAATCTACTTGATTTAATTTTTGATATAGTTACAAATCGTAAAGGACTTTTATCATTTGACAATAATCTATACAACTTTCTAAATACATCAAACTTCCCAAAAAGTCTTATCGGCAATAAGCAGATTTTAAAGAAATTAGGAGAATATAGTAGAGGTGCCAGTCCTCTAACAACGCAAACAACATTTACAAACGAAGAAGAAGAAGATTTTAAATCAATCTTGGAAAATACTAGCACTCCCGGTAGCAGCAGCAGCAGCAATGATTTGTGACGGCTAGACAAAAGCGAAGACGTATTGATATCAAATCACCGTCACATGCACCACCCTCCAGTGTGCAAAAGGGAAGTGGACATTACACTACGTGTTTGCATTCAAAATAGATGAAGTTTTAAAACATGTCCATGAAAATATTGGTGAATTGGAAAGTCTAAGTTCCCCCACAACGCTTTCTAAAGTTGCCTCTGACATAGGTGGCAGCACATTAAAAATGAAAAGAGTGTCTAGAAAAGGAACCGAGTTACACTGTGCATCGGAATCGCAGGCTTCGTGGAAAACAATATCGACAAACTAAAGCCTTTTTCCCTCTGCATATAATGCAAACTGATCTTTTAACTCTAGATGAGATTCAAAGGCGTCACAATACACCCTACAAATATATTCTAGTGGAAATCAGTTTCTTTAGTTGCTAAGTATATGGCATTCTATTGTGATCAAAGAGAGGTGCTGAAGTTGCTCAGGCCTTAGAAAGTATTCTCGAACAGGATTGCTATAGAAAAATTCAATCGGATCGCGGTAGCGAATTTGTTAATCCACATGTGCAAAAGGTTCTATTGAAATATAATACAAAGCTACATCATAGTCACGGTCCGATAAAGGCTGCATTGGCTGAACGATGGATAAAAACGATTCGTCTGTTAATTTGAGATATTGCACGCTGAAAAATACTGCTGCTTTTATTCATGATTGAGATAAAATTATGCAAATATATAACCAACGACCACATTGATCACTGTCCAGTGTTAGCCCTCGGGAATTTCATTGCAGTGAAAATACATTTGACGCTTTTCCAAAGCAATATTCCAGTGAAAAAACAACAACAAAAAATGTGAAGAAAAAATTCAATGTTGGTGATACTGTTCGAATTAATAGAACCACCAATATTTTTGAAAAGGGGAATGATTTATGGAGCACTGAACTTCTTAAAGTGTCCAAAATCCTAGACACTGAATCCACGACATATCGGCTGCAAGAAACCAAAGATGATGAGATCCTCGGCGGTTTTTATGAATATAAACTAGAAAAAGTTAGAAAACAGTAGTGAAATTGATCGAATTGAAAAGATATTCAAGAGCCATACTTGCAGGAGCAAGAAACAGTTGCCTGTTCTTTGGCTAGGATACAACTTTGATTTTCATTCTTGGGTTACAGTTGAAGACATTAACAATGCCCAATGATTTCTATGTGACATTCATGTCGAATGTCTCCGATTCTCTCTACAATGATTTGAATACAACAAGTGATTTTTTGGACGAAACTCTCTCCCACTATCAATTTCGACAGCACGTACGAAGTGGCTCTTGTCGACTATATTCTCAAAAATACATATGATATCCTGAGAAAAGATCGCAAATATTAAATAAAAATTATACCCTATTATTGGCCGCCAACACCCGATAGTGAACAGCATAAAATTCAAATGATCAATTGGATGGATTATCCATATATTGAATTACCATACGAAGAACTCGCCTGTATGAATGATTTATGTCGTTCTATCAATTAAAGAATATCCACTCGTAAAAAAGGAGCCTTTCATTTCAACTATTCAAAGGAAGAGGGCAAGATCTAAATTAGTTCACCCATTGTCGATGAAAAGGTTATTCTCAATGATAATCTAAAAGGCATTCTTGGCTTTAAACTTAATATAATCAATGGTAAAAGTGCTGGAAACACCAACTTTATTTTTGCTGACTACTCGCCTGCCTTCTCCACGGACACTTGTATATTTCTCTATGCTAAATTTGTTGACACATATAGAGTTGGCAATAGGAATGTTCCCCTCCTACGAGTTCTTGAACGAAAAACCAATCGAGAACATATTCATCATTACAATATAAAGCATCTTCAGTATATCCCCGTGAACACTTCCTATTTGGAACTCTGTCAGTTAACACTAAGAACTGAATTAGGTGATCCCTAGCAATATCAAAAGGTTTGGCTGTGATTACATGCCATTTTCGACCCATCCTAGTCGGTGTTCAAAAAAAGATGTCTTTAAGAAAAGAGGTATTCATTTGTCCTGATATTGACTGCTATGTTAATACTTTTGGCCCAAGACCACTGGGCAATGGAATGGACTATTACAAAGGTCGCTCATCAATGTCTTTCGCTCTGCACTACCTCTGGCTAGAAAATATATTGTACCGGCTGCGACAGGTTTTGCATCCTCTACACGATACGATTGGAGCTCTGGCAAGGATTTTAAAAAAAGTGCTTCAGAAAATCTTAGGTCCAGTGCGCGAATCCTTGGTGAACAATTGAAATCCCAACAAACTGGAAAAGTTTTAAAAAGGTCGAGAAACAGTAAACCACTCATCAGTCTCTACTCAAGTCAGAAACCAAAGACATCACCTCTGTCAAAGAAAAGAAGTAAAAAGACGACACGTACAGTAAACAGAAGAAGAAGCCCCAGGAAGAGAATTGTTAGATCGAGACTACATTTCTTTTCATAGACTGAGCAATGGCTTCTCTACCACATAAGGATTCCCAACATTCAATCACTTCATCTTTAAATCTATTTAATGCAGAAAATGTTGATGTGAGTGTAAAACATGGATACTATGAACAATTTTATCCACAATAACCCCTCTCCGATAATCTCGACAGCTTCGACATTATATTTATTATTATCTCGGTCTTCGACATTTATAGATTTACAAAAGAAAGGTCGGAAATCCGACAATGGAATGCCACTTGTTGCTGATGGAATATCCTACGAAAATTGTATATTACATAATTTATTTCGTCAAATCAGTGTCTACATAAATGACACGCTGGTGAGCACAAGCAACAATCTCTCAAATTATACAAGCTATATGCAGTTCAAGTTGATGACACCCAAGTCATACAAGGAATTGAGAGGCACCTCCTATGGTTATGAATACATTACTGATACTAATAGTACAGATGCACTTAAAAATGTTACAACTAGTGAATTACATCTAGTTGGAAAAATATATCATGGAATATTTAATATGCCTCAATGGCTACCACCCAATATTAAAATGGATATAAAATTGACGCTTGCTCCATCCAATTTTATTTTACGAAAGGAACTTCTTGCCAATCCTGATGTAACTCTCTCCCTCACCTCGGCAATACTAGATGTACGAAAGCAGCAGGCTATTAGTTCTGTTGCTTTGGCAGTGGAAAAACTGAGAGCCAGTGGAAATAATATTAAACTACTTGTTCCTCATACAATCACCAATCAACGTCATATTGCCACAGGCTCACGCACCTTGACCAATTCATCCTTTATCAATGGCAAAATTCCGGCAAAATTCCGTCAAAATTAGCATTGGCATTTGTAAAAAGCGCTAGTGCAATAGGATCCTGGACTGGCTGCCCACATAAATTTGAACTGTTTGGGCTTTCATCTCTTGTCTGCAAAGTAAATGAAATCCCACTCCACAATCTATTTTTTGAAATGCCTTATCACAGTTACATTCCCTTGATTTTTCAAAGTTCATTTTGAATTTCTTTCGTTGAAATGCAAGAGTTGGATTATTTCAGTAGTGTTTGGTTGTGGTATACCTTGTCACAGTTACATTTTCTTGATTTTTCAAAGTTCATTTTGGTTTTCTTTCATTGAAATGCAAGAGTTGGAATATTTCAGTAGGTTCATTTTCGATTTCTTTCATTGAAATGCAAGAGCTGGAATATTGCAGTAGTGTTTTGGTGTGGTTTACCTTATCACAGTTACATTCCCTTGAATTTTCAAAATTCATTTTGAATTTCTATCGTTGAAATGCAAGAGCTGGAATATTGCAGTAGTGTTTTGGTGTGGTTTACCTTATCACGGTTACATTCCCTTGATTTTTCAAAATTTATTTTGAATTTCTATCGTTGAAATGCAAGAGCTGGAATATTTCAGTAGTGTTTTATCGTGGTTTACCTTATCACACTTACATTTTCTTGATTTTTCAAAGTTCATTTTGGATTTATCACGTTGAAATGCAAGAGTTGGAATATTTCAGTAGTGTTTTGTCGTGGTTTACCCTGTCACAGTTACATTCTCTTGATTTTTCAAAGTTCATTTTAGATTTCTTTCGTTGAAATGCAAGAGTTGGAATATTGCAGTAGTGTGTTGTCGTGGTTTACCATGTCACAGTTACATTCTCTTGATTTTTTCAGAGTTCATTTTGAATTTCTTTCATTGAAATGCAAGAGTTGGAATATTTCAGTAGTGTGTTGTCGTGGTTTACAAAGTTCATTTTGAATTTCTTTTGTTGAAAAGCATTGGTTGTGGTTTACCTTGTCACAGTTACATTTTCTTGATTTTTCAAAGTTCATTTTGAATTTCTTTCATTGAAATGCAAGAGTTGGAATATTTCAGTAGTGTTTTGTCGTGGTTTACCTTGTCACAGTTACATTCTCTTGATTTTTCAAAGATCATTTTGGATTTCTTTCGTTGAAATGCAAGAGTTGGAATATTTCAGTAGTGTTTTGATGTGGTTTACAGTGTCACAGTTACATTCTCTTGATTTTTCAAAGTTCATTTTGAATTTCTTTCATTGAAATGCAAGAGTTGGAATATTTCAGTAGTGTTTTGTCGTGGTTTACCTTGTCACAGTTACATTCTCTTGATTTTTCAAAGATCATTTTGGATTTCTTTCGTTGAAATGCAAGAGTTGGAATATTTCAGTAGTGTTTTGATGTGGTTTACATTATCACAGTTACATTCTCTTGATTTTTCAAAGTTCATTTTGAATTTCTTTCATTGAAATGCACGAGTTGGAATATTTCAGTAGTGTTTTGTCGTGGTTTTCTTTCATTGAAATGCAAGAGTTGGAATACTTCAGTAAGTTCATTTTCGATTTCCTTCATTGAAATGCAAGAGCTGGAATATTGCAGTAGTGTTTTGGTGTGGTTTACCTTATCACAGTTACATTCCCTTGATTTTTCAAAATTCATTTTGAATTTCTATCGTTGAAATGCAAGAGCTGGAATATTGCAGTAGTGTTTTGGTGTGGTTTACCTTATCACAGTTACATTCCCTTGAGTTTTAAAAATTTATTTTGAATTTCTATCGTTGAAATGCAAGAGCTGGAATATTTCAGTAGTGTTTTATCGTGGTTTACCTTATCAAACTTACATTTTCTTGATTTTTCAAAGTTCATTTTGGATTTCTTTCATTGAAATGCAAGAGTTGGAATATTTCAGTAGTGTTTTGTCGTGGTTTACCCTGTCACAGTTACATTCTCTTGATTTTTCAAAGTTCATTTTGGATTTCTTTCGTTGAAATGCAAGAGTTGGAATATTTCAGTAGTGTGTTGTCGTGGTTTACCATGTCACAGTTACATTCTCTTGATTTTTTCAAAGTTCATTTTGAATTTCTTTCATTGAAATGCAAGAGTTGGAATATTTCAGTAGTGTGTTTTCGTGGTTTACCATGTCACAGTTACATTCCCTTAATTTTTCAAAGTTCATTTTGAATTTCTTTTGTTGAAAAGCATTGGTTGTGGTTTACCTTGTCACAGTTACATTTTCTTGATTTTTCAAAGTTCATTTTGAATTTCTTTCATTGAAATGCAAGAGTTGGAATATTTCAGTAGTGTTTTGTCGTGGTTTACCTTGTCACAGTTACATTCTCTTTATTTTTCAAAGATCATTTTGGATTTCTTTCGTTGAAATGCAAGAGTTGGAATATTTCAGTAGTGTTTTGATGTGGTTTACAGTGTCACAGTTACATTCGCTTGATTTTTCAAAGTTCATTTTGAATTTCTTTCATTGAAATGCAAGAGTTGGAATATTTCAGTAGTGTTTTGTCGTGGTTTACCTTGTCACAGTTACATTCTCTTGATTTTTCAAAGATCATTTTGGATTTCTTTCGTTGAAATGCAAGAGTTGGAATATTTCAGTAGTGTTTTGATGTGGTTTACATTATCACAGTTACATTCTCTTTATTTTTCAAAGTTCATTTTGAATTTCTTTCATTGAAATGCAAGAGTTGGAATGTTTCAGTAGTGTTTTGATGTGGTTTACCTCATCACAGTTACATTCTCTTGATTTTTCAAAGTTCATTTTGAATTTTTTATGTTGAAATGCAAGAGTTGGAATATTTCAGTAGTGTTTTGTTGTAGTTTACCTTGTCACAGTTACATTCTCTTGATTTTTCAAACTTCATTTTGAGTTTCTTTCATTGAAATGCAAGAGTTGGAATATTTCAGTAGTGTTTTGTTGTGGTTTATCTTGTCAAAGTTACATTCTCTTGATTTTTCAAAGTTCATTTTGAATTTCTTTCGTTGAAATGCAAGAGTTGGATTATTTCAGTAGTGTTTGGTTGTGGTTTACCTTGTCACAGTTACATTCTCTTGATTTTTCAAAGTTCATTTTGAATTTCTTTCGTTGAAATGCAAGAGTTGGATTATTTCAGTAGTGCTTGGTTGTGGTATACCTTGTCACAGTTACATTTTCTTGATTTTTCAAAGTTCCTTTTGGTTTTCTTTCATTGAAATGCAAGAGTTGGAATATTTCAGTAAGTTCATTTTCGATTTCTTTCATTGAAATGCAAGAGCTGGAATATTGCAGTAGTGTTTGGTTGTGGTTTACCTTATCACAGTTACATTCCCTTGATTTTTCAAAGTTCATTTTGAATTTCTTTTGTTGAAATGCAAGAGTTGGATTATTTCAGTAGTGTTTGGTTGTGGTATACCTTGTCACAGTTATATTTTCTTGATTTTTCAAAGTTCATTTTGGTTTTCTTTCATTGAAATGCAAGAGTTGGAATATTTCAGTAAGTTCATTTTCGATTTCCTTCATTGAAATGCAAGAGCTGGAATATTGCAGTAGTGTTTTGGTGTGGTTTACCTTATCACAGTTACATTCCCTTGATTTTTCAAAATTCATTTTGAATTTCTATCGTTGAAATGCAAGAGCTGGAATATTGCAGTAGTGTTTTGGTGTGGTTTACCTTATCACAGTTACATTCCCTTGATTTTTCAAAATTTATTTTGAATTTCTATCGTTGAAATGCAAGAGCTGGAATATTTCAGTAGTGTTTTATCGTGGTTTACCTTATCACACTTACATTTTCTTGATTTTTCAAAGTTCATTTTGGATTTATCACGTTGAAATGCAAGAGTTGGAATATTTCAGTAGTGTTTTGTCGTGGTTTACCTTGTCACAGTTACATTCTCTTGATTTTTCAAAGTTCATTTTGGATTTATCACGTTGAAATGCAAGAGCTGGAATATTTCAGTAGTGTTTTGTTATGGTTTACCTTATCACAGTTACATTTTCTTGATTTTTCAAAATTCATTTTGAATTTCTATCGTTGAAATGCAAGTGCTGGAATATTTCAGTAGTGTTTTGTCGTGGTTTACCTTGTCAGAGCTACATTCTCTTGATTTTTCAAAGTTCATTTGAATTTCTTTTATTGAAATGCAAGAGTTGGAATATTTCAGTAGTGTTTTCCTGTGGTTTACCTTGTCAGAGTTACATTTTCATGATTTTTCAAAGTTCATTTTGAATTTCTTTCGTTGAAATGCAAGAGTTGGAATATTTCAGTAGTGTTTTGTTGTGGTTTACCTTGTCACAGTTACATTTTTTTGATTTTTAAAAGTTCATTTCGGTTTTCTTTCGTTGAAATGCAAGAGTTGGAATATTTCAGTAGTGTTTTGTCGTGGTTTACCTTGTCACAGTTACATTCTCTTGATTTTTCAAAGTTCATTTTGAATTTCTTTCGTTGAAATGCAACAGTTGGAATATTTCAGTAGCGTTTTGTCGTGGTTTACCTTGTCACAGTTACATTCTCTTGATTTTTCAAAGTTCATTTGAATTTCTTTCATTGAAATGCAAGAGTTGGAATATTTCAGTGGTGTTTTGTTGTGGTTTACCTTGTCACACTTACATTCTCATGATTTTTCAAAGTTCATTTTTGATTTCTTTCATTGAAATGCAAGAGTTGGAATATTTCAGTAGTGTCTTGTCGTGGTTTACCATGTCACAGTTACATTCTCTTGATTTTTCAAAGTTCATTTTGGATTTATCTCGTTGAAATGCAAGAGTTGAATTATTTCAGTAGTATTTTGTCGTGGTTTACCTTGTCACAGTTACATTCTCTTGATTTTTCAAAGTTCATTTTGGATTTCATTCGTTGAAATGCAAGAGTTGGAATATTTCAGTAGTGTTTTGTCATGGTTTACCTTGTCACAGTTACATTCTCTTGATTTTTCAAAGTTCATTTTGGACTTATCTCGTTGAAATGCAAGAGGTGAATTATTTCAGTAGTGTTTTTTCGTGGTTTACCTTGTCACAGTTACATTCTCTTGATTTTTCAAAGTTCATTTTGAGTTTCTTTCATTGAAATGCAAGAGTTGGAATATTTCAGTAGTGTTTTGTCATGGTTTACCATGTCACTGTTACATTCTCTTGATTTTTTAAAGTTCATTTTGAATTTCTTTCGTTGAAAAGCAAGAGTTGGAATATTTCAGTAGTGTTTTTTCGTGGTTTACCTTGTCAAAGTTACATTCTCTTGATTTTTCAAAGTTCATTTTGAGTTTCTTTCATTGAAATGCAAGAGTTGGAATATTTCAGTAGTGTTTGGTTGTGGTTTACCTTGTCACAGTTACATTTTCTTGATTTTTCAAAGTTCATTTTGGATTTTTTTCGTTGAAAAGCAAGAGTTGGAATATTTCAGTAGCGTTTTGTCATGGTTTAACTTGTCACAGTTACATTCTCTTGATTTTTCAAAGTTCATTTTGAATTTCTTTGTTGTAATGCAAGAGTGGAATTATTTCAGTAGTGTTTTGTCGTGGTTTACCATGTCACAGTTACATTCTCTTGATTTTTCAAAGTTCATTTTGAATTTCATTCATTGAAATTCAAGAGTTGGAATATTTCAGTAGTGTTTTGTCGTGGTTTACCTTGTCACAGTTACATTCTCTTAATTTTTCAAAGTTCATTTTCAATTTCTTTCATTGAAATGCAAGAGTTGGAATATTTCAGTAGTGTTTTGTTGTGGTTTACCTTGTCACAGTTACATTCTCTTGATTTTTCAAAGTTCATTTTGAATTTCATTCATTGAAATGCAAGAGTTGGAATATTTCAGTAATGTTTTGTCGCGGTTTACCTTGTCACAGTTACATTCCCTTGATTTTTCAAAGTTCATTTTCAATTTCTTTCATTGAAATGCAAGAGTTGGAATATTTCAGCACTGTTTTGTTGTGGTTTACCTTGTCACAGTTACATTTTCTTGATTTTTCAAAGTTCATTTTGGTTTTCTTTCATTGAAATGCAAGAGTGGGATTATTTCAGTAGTGTTTTGTCGTGGTTTACCTTGTCACAGTTACATTCCCTTGATTTTTCAAAGTTCATTTTGGATTTCTTTAGTTGAAATGCAAGACTTGGAATATTTCAGTAGTGTTTTGTTGTGTTTTACTTTGTCACACTTACATTCTCTTGATTTTTCAAAGTTCATTTTGAATTTCTTTCATTGAAATGAAAGAGTGGGATTATTTCAGTAGTGTTTTGTCGTGGTTTACCATGTCACAGTTACATTCCCTTGATTTTTCAAAGTTCATTTTGGATTTCTTTCATTGAAATGCAAGAGTTGGAATATTTCAGTAGTGTTTTGTTGTGGTTTACTTTGTCACACTTACATTCTCACGATTTTTCAAAGTTCATTTTGGATATCTTTCATTGAAATGCAAGAGTTGGAATATTTCAGTAGTGTTTTGTCGTGGTTTACCTTGTCATACTTACATTCTCTTGATTTTTCAAAGTTCATTTTGGATTTCTTTCATTGAAATGCAAGAGTTGGAATATTTCAGTAGTGTTTTGTCGTGGTTTACCATGTCACAGTTACATTCCCTTGATTTTTCAAAGTTCATTTTGGATTTCTTTCATTGAAATGCAAGAGTTGGAATATTTCAGTAGTGTTTTGTTGTGGTTTACTTTGTCACACTTACATTCTCACGATTTTTCAAAGTTCATTTTGGATATCTTTCATTGAAATGCAAGAGTTGGAATATTTCAGTAGTGTTTTGTCGTGGTTTACCTTGTCATACTTACATTCTCTTGATTTTTCAAAGTTAATTTTGGATTTCTTTCATTGAAATGCAAGAGTTGGAATATTTCAGTAGTGTTTTGATGTGGTTTACATTATCACAGTTACAATCTCTTGATTTTTCAAAGTTCATTTTGAATTTCTTTCATTGAAATGCACGAGTTGGAATATTTCAGTAGTGTTTTGTCGTGGTTTACCTTGTCACAGTTACATTCTCTTGATTTTTCAAAGATCATTTTGGATTTCTTTCGTTGAAATGCAAGAGTTGGAATATTTCAGTAGTGTTTTGATGTGGTTTACAGTGTCACAGTTACATTCTCTTGATTTTTCAAAGTTCATTTTGAATTTCTTTCATTGAAATGCAAGAGTTGGAATATTTCAGTAGTGTTTTGTCGTGGTTTACCTTGTCACAGTTACATTCTCTTGATTTTTCAAAGATCATTTTGGATTTCTTTCGTTGAAATGCAAGAGTTGGAATATTTCAGTAGTGTTTTGATGTGGTTTACATTATCACAGTTACAATCTCTTGATTTTTCAAAGTTCATTTTGAATTTCTTTCATTGAAATGCACGAGTTGGAATATTTCAGTAGTGTTTTGTCGTGGTTTTCTTTCATTGAAATGCAAGAGTTGGAATATTTCAGTAAGTTCATTTTCGATTTCCTTCATTGAAATGCAAGAGCTGGAATATTGCAGTAGTGTTTTGGTGTGGTTTACCTTATCACAGTTACATTCCCTTGATTTTTCAAAATTCATTTCGAATTTCTATCGTTGAAATGCAAGAGCTGGAATATTGCAGTAGTGTTTTGGTGTGGTTTACCTTATCACAGTTACATTCCCTTGATTTTTAAAAATTTATTTTGAATTTCTATCGTTGAAATGCAAGAGCTGGAATATTTCAGTAGTGTTTTATCGTGGTTTACCTTATCAAACTTACATTTTCTTGATTTTTCAAAGTTCATTTTGGATTTCTTTCATTGAAATGCAAGAGTTGGAATATTTCAGTAGTGTTTTGTCGTGGTTTACCCTGTCACAGTTACATTCTCTTGATTTTTCAAAGTTCATTTTAGATTTCTTTCGTTGAAATGCAAGAGTTGGAATATTTCAGTAGTGTGTTGTCGTGGTTTACCATGTCACAGTTACATTCTCTTGATTTTTTCAAAGTTCATTTTGAATTTCTTTCATTGAAATGCAAGAGTTGGAATATTTCAGTAGTGTGTTGTCGTGGTTTACCATGTCACAGTTACATTCCCTTAATTTTTCAAAGTTCATTTTGAATTTCTTTTGTTGAAAAGCATTGGTTGTGGTTTACCTTGTCACAGTTACATTTTCTTGATTTTTCAAAGTTCATTTTGAATTTCTTTCATTGAAATGCAAGAGATGGAATATTTCAGTAGTGTTTTGTCGTGGTTTACCTTGTCACAGTTACATTCTCTTTATTTTTCAAAGATCATTTTGGATTTCTTTCGTTGAAATGCAAGAGTTGGAATATTTCAGTAGTGTTTTGATGTGGTTTACAGTGTCACAGTTACATTCGCTTGATTTTTCAAAGTTCATTTTGAATTTCTTTCATTGAAATGCAAGAGTTGGAATATTTCAGTAGTGTTTTGTCTTGGTTTACCTTGTCACAGATACATTCTCTTGATTTTTCAAAGATCATTTTGGATTTCTTTCTTTGAAATGCAAGAGTTGGAATATTTCAGTAGTGTTTTGATGTGGTTTACATTATCACAGTTACATTCTCTTGATTTTTCAAAGTTCATTTTGAATTTCTTTCATTGAAATGCAAGAGTTGGAATGTTTCAGTAGTGTTTTGATGTGGTTTACCTCATCACAGTTACATTCTCTTGATTTTTCAAAGTTCATTTTGAATTTTTTATGTTGAAATGCAAGAGTTGGAATATTTCAGTAGTGTTTTGTTGTAGTTTACCTTGTCACAGTTACATTCTCTTGATTTTTCAAACTTCATTTTGAGTTTCTTTCATTGAAATGCAAGAGTTGGAATATTTCAGTAGTGTTTTGTTGTGGTTTATCTTGTCAAAGTCACATTCTCTTGATTTTTCAAAGTTCATTTTGAATTTCTTTCGTTGAAAGGCAAGAGTTGGATTATTTCAGTAGTGTTTGGTTGTGGTTTACCTTGTCAAAGTTACATTCTCTTGATTTTTCAAAGTTCATTTTGAATTTCTTTCGTTGAAATGCAAGAGTTGGATTATTTCAGTAGTGCTTGGTTGTGGTATACCTTGTCACAGTTACATTTTCTTGATTTTTCAAAGTTCCTTTTGGTTTTCTTTCATTGAAATGCAAGAGTTGGAATATTTCAGTAAGTTCATTTTCGATTTCTTTCATTGAAATGCAAGAGCTGGAATATTGCAGTAATGTTTGGTTGTGGTTTACCTTATCACAGTTACATTCCCTTGATTTTTCAAAGTTCATTTTGAATTTCTTTTGTTGTAATGCAAGAGTGGAATTATTTCAGTAGTGTTTTGTCGTGGTTTACCATGTCACAGTTACATTCTCTTGATTTTTCAAAGTTCATTTTGAATTTCATTCATTGAAATGCAAGAGTTGGAATATTTCAGTAATGTTTTGTCGCGGTTTACCTTGTCACAGTTACATTCTCTTAATTTTTCAAAGTTCATTTTCAATTTCTTTCATTGAAATGCAAGAGTTGGAATATTTCAGTAGTGTTTTGTTGTGGTTTACCTTGTCACAGTTACATTCTCTTGATTTTTCAAAGTTCATTTTGAATTTCATTCATTGAAATGCAAGAGTTGGAATATTTCAGTAATGTTTTGTCGCGGTTTACCTTGTCACAGTTACATTCCCTTGATTTTTCAAAGTTCATTTTCAATTTCTTTCATTGAAATGCAAGAGTTGGAATATTTCAGTACTGTTTTGTTGTGGTTTACCTTGTCACAGTTACATTTTCTTGATTTTTCAAAGTTCATTTTGGTTTTCTTTCATTGAAATGCAAGAGTGGGATTATTTCAGTAGTGTTTTGTCGTGGTTTACCTTGTCACAGTTACATTCCCTTGATTTTTCAAAGTTCATTTTGGATTTCTTTCATTGAAATGCAAGAGTTGGAATATTTCAGTAGTGTTTTGTTGTGGTTTACTTTGTCACACTTACATTCTCACGATTTTTCAAAGTTCATTTTGGATATCTTTCATTGAAATGCAAGAGTTGGAATATTTCAGTAGTGTTTTGTCGTGGTTTACCTTGTCATACTTACATTCTCTTGATTTTTCAAAGTTCATTTTGGATTTCTTTCATTGAAATGCAAGAGTTGGAATATTTCAGTAGTGTTTTGTCGTGGTTTACCTTATCACAGTTACATTCTCTTGATTTTTCAAAGTTCATTTTGGATTTCATTTGTTGAAATGCAAGAGTTGGAATATGTCAGTAGTGTTTTGTCGTGGTTTACCTTGTCACAGTTACATTCTCTTAATTTTTCAAAGTTCATTTTGAATTTCTTTCGTTGAAAAGCAAGAGTTGGAATATTTCAGTAGTGTTTTGTCATGGTTTACCTTGTCACACTTACATTCTCTTGATTTTTCAAAGTTCATTTTGAATTTCTTGCGTTGAAAAGAAAGAGTTGGATTATTTCAGTAGTGTTTTGTCTTGGTTTACCGTGTCAAAGTTACATTCTATTGATTTTTCAAAGTTCATTTTGAATTTCTTTCGTTGAAATGCAAGAGTTGGAATATTTCAGTAGTGTTTGGTTGTGGTTTACCTTGTCACAGTTACATTCTCTTAATTTTTCAAAGTTCATTTTGAATTTCTTTCGTTGAAAAGCAAGAGTTGGAATATTTCAGTAGTGTTTTGTCATGGTTTACCTTGTCACACTTATATTCTCTTGATTTTTCAAAGTTCATTTTGAATTTCTTTCGTTGAAAAGCAAGAGTTGGAATATTTCAGTAGGGTTTTGTCGTGGTTTACCTTGTCAAAGTTACATTCTATTGATTTTTCAAAGTTCATTTTGAATTTCTTTCGTTGAAATGCAAAAGTTGGAATATTTCAGTAGTGTTTGGTTGTGGTTTACCTTGTCATAGTTACATTTTATTGATTTTTCAAAGTTCATTTTGAATTTCTTTCATTGAAATGCAAGAGTTGGAATATTTCAATAGTGTTTTGTCGTGGTTTACCTTGTCACAGTTACATTCTCTTGATTTTTCAAAGTTCATTTTGAATTTCTTTCATTGAAATGCAAGAGTTGGATTATTTCAGTAGTGTTTTGTCGTGGTTTACCGTGTCAAAGTTACATTCTCTTGATTTTTCAAAGTTCATTTTGAATTTCTTTCGTTGAAATGCAAGAGTTGGAATATTTCAGTAGTGTTTGGTTGTGGTTTACCCTGTCACAGTTACATTCTCTTGATTTTTCAAAGTTCCTTTTGGATTTCTTTCATTGAAATGCAAGAGTTGGAATATTTCACTAGTGTTTTCTCGTGGTTTACCTTACCACACTTACATTCTTTTGATTTTTCAAAGATCATTTTGGATTTATTTCGTTGAAATGCAAGAGTTGGAATATTTCAGTAGTGTTTTGCCGTGGTTTACTTTGTCAAAGTTACATTCTCTTGATTTTTCAAAGTTCATTTTGAATTTCTTTCGTTGAAATGCAAGAGTTGGAATATTTCAGTAGTGTTTTGTCGTGGTTTACTTTGACAGAGTTACATTCTCTTGATTTTTCAAAGTTCATTATGGATTTCTTTCGTTGAAATATGTTTTGTTGTGCTTTACCTTGACACAGTTACATTTTCTTGATTTTCGTTAGGTTAGGTTAGGTTAGGCTAGATCAAGTTAGGTTAGGTTAGGTTAGGTTAGGTTAGGTTAGGTTAGCCTACGTACGCGCGCGTACGTAGGCTAGCCTAACCTAACTTGATCTAGCCTAACCTAACCTAACCTAACTGTGACAAGTTAAACCATGACAAAACGCTGCTGAAATATTCCAACTCTTGGTTTTCAACGAAAGAAATCCAAAATGAACTTTGAAAAATCAAGAAAATGTAACTGTGACAAGGTAAACCACAACCAAACATTACTGAAATATTCCAACTCTTGCATTTCAATGAAAGAAACTCAAAATGAACTTTGAAAAATCAAGAAAATGTAACTTTGACAAGGTAAACCACGAAAAAACACTACTGAAATATTCCAACTTTTGCTTTTCAACGAAAGAAATTCAAAATGAACTTTGAAAAATCAAGAGAATGTAACAGTGACATGGTAAACCATGACAAAACACTACTGAAATATTCCAACTCTTGCATTTCAATGAAAGAAACTCAAAATGAACTTTGAAAAATCAAGAGAATGTAACTGTGACAAGGTAAACCACGAAAAAACACTACTGAAATAATTCAACTCTTGCATTTCAACGAGATAAATCCAAAATGAACTTTGAAAAATCAAGAGAATGTAACTGTGACAAGGTAAACCATGACAAAACACTACTGAAATATTCCAACTCTTGCATTTCAATGAAAGAAATCCAAAATGAACTTTGAAAAATCAAGGGAATGTAAATGTGACATGGTAAACCACGACAAAACACTACTGAAATAATCCCACTCTTTCATTTCAATGAAAGAAATTCAAAATGAACTTTGAAAAATCAAGAGAATGTAAGTGTGACAAAGTAAACCACAACAAAACACTACTGAAATATTCCAACTCTTGCATTTCAACTAAAGAAATCCAAAATGAACTTTGAAAAATCAAGGGAATGTAACTGTGACATGGTAAACCACGAAAAAACACTACTGAAATATTCCAACTCTTGCTTTTCAACGAAAGAAATTCAAAATGAGCTTTGAAAAATCAAGAGAATGTAACAGTGACATGGTAAACCATGACAAAACACTACTGAAATATTCCAACTCTTGCATTTCAATGAAAGAAACTCAAAATGAACTTTGAAAAATCAAGAGAATGTAACTGTGACAAGGTAAACCACGAAAAAACACTACTGAAATAATTCAACTCTTGCATTTCAACGAGATAAATCCAAAATGAACTTTGAAAAATCAAGAGAATGTAACTGTGACAAGGTAAACCATGACAAAACACTACTGAAATATTCCAACTCTTGCTTTTCAACGAAAGAAATTCAAAATGAACTTTGAAAAATTAAGAGAATGTAACTGTGACAAGGTAAACCACGACAAAACACTACTGAAATATTCCAACTCTTGCATTTCAATGAATGAAATTCAAAATGAACTTTGAAAAATCAAGAGAATGTAACTGTGACATGGTAAACCACGACAAAACACTACTGAAATAATTCCACTCTTGCATTACAACAGAAGAAATTCAAAATGAACTTTGAAAAATCAAGAGAATGTAACTGTGACAAGTTAAACCATGACAAAACGCTGCTGAAATATTCCAACTCTTGCTTTTCAACGAAAGAAATCCAAAATGAACTTTGAAAAATCAAGGAAATGTAAATGTGACATGGTAAACCACGACAAAACACTACTGAAATAATCCCACTCTTTCATTTCAATGAAAGAAATTCAAAATGAACTTTGAAAAATCAAGAGAATGTAAGTGTGACAAAGTAAACCACAACAAAACACTACTGAAATATTCCAACTCTTGCATTTCAACTAAAGAAATCCAAATGAACTTTGAAAAATCAAGGGAATGTAACTGTGACAAGGTAAACCACGACAAAACACTACTGAAATAATCCCACTCTTGCATTTCAATGAAAGAAAACCGAAATAAACTTTGAAAAATCAAGAAAATGTAACTGTGACAAGGTAAACCACAACAAAACACTACTGAAATATTCCAACTCTTGCATTTCAATGAAAGAAATTGAAAATGAACTTTGAAAAATCAAGGGAATGTAACTGTGACAAGGTAAACCACGACAAAACACTACTGAAATATTCCAACTCTTGCATTTCAATGAATGAAATTCAAAATGAACTTTGAAAAATCAAGAGAATGTAACTGTGACAAGGTAAACCACAACAAAACACTACTGAAATATTCCAACTCTTGCATTCAATGAAAGAAATTGAAAATGAACTTTGAAAAATTAAGAGAATGTAACTGTGACAAGGTAAACCACGACAAAACACTACTGAAATATTCCAACTCTTGCATTTCAATGAATGAAATTCAAAATGAACTTTGAAAAATCAAGAGAATGTAACTGTGACATGGTAAACCACGACAAAACACTACTGAAATAATTCCACTCTTGCATTACAACAAAAGAAATTCAAAATGAACTTTGAAAAATCAAGAGAATGTAACTGTGACAAGTTAAACCATGACAAAACGCTGCTGAAATATTCCAACTCTTGCTTTTCAACGAAAGAAATCCAAAATGAACTTTGAAAAATCAAGAAAATGTAACTGTGACAAGGTAAACCACAACCAAACATTACTGAAATATTCCAACTCTTGCATTTCAATGAAAGAAACTCAAAATGAACTTTGAAAAATCAAGAGAATGTAACTTTGACAAGGTAAACCACGAAAAAACACTACTGAAATATTCCAACTCTTGCTTTTCAACGAAAGAAATTCAAAATGAACTTTGAAAAATCAAGAGAATGTAACAGTGACATGGTAAACCATGACAAAACACTACTGAAATATTCCAACTCTTGCATTTCAATGAAAGAAACTCAAAATGAACTTTGAAAAATCAAGAGAATGTAACTGTGACAAGGTAAACCACGAAAAAACACTACTGAAATAATTCAACTCTTGCATTTCAACGAGATAAATCCAAAATGAACTTTGAAAAATCAAGAGAATGTAACTGTGACAAGGTAAACCATGACAAAACACTACTGAAATATTCCAACTCTTGCATTTCAACGAATGAAATCCAAAATGAACTTTGAAAAATCAAGAGAATGTAACTGTGACAAGGTAAACCACGACAAAATACTACTGAACTAATTCAACTCTTGCATTTCAACGAGATAAATCCAAAATGAACTTTGAAAAATCAAGAGAATGTAACTGTGACAAGGTAAACCACGACAAAACACTACTGAAATATTCCAACTCTTGCATTTCAATGAAAGAAATCAAAAATGAACTTTGAAAAATCATGAGAATGTAAGTGTGACAAGGTAAACCACAACAAAACACTGCTGAAATATTCCAACTCTTGCATTTCAATGAAAGAAATTCAAATGAACTTTAAAAAATCAAGAAAATGTAAGTGTGGCAAGGTAAACCACGACAAAACACTACTGAAATATTCCAACTCTTGCATTTCAATGAAAGAAATTCAAATGAACTTTGAAAAATCAAGAGAATGTAAGTGTGACATGGTAAACCACGACAAAACACTACTGAAATAATCCCACTCTTGCATTTCAATGAAAGAAATTCAAGATGAACTTTGAAAAATCAAGAGAATGTAACTGTGACAAGGTAAACCACGACAAAACGCTACTGAAATATTCCAACTGTTGCATTTCAACGAAAGAAATTCAAAATGAACTTTGAAAAATCAAGAGAATGTAACTGTGACAAGGTAAACCACGACAAAACACTACTGAAATATTCCAACTCTTGCATTTCAACGAAAGAAAACCGAAATGAACTTTTAAAAATAAAAAAAATGTAACTGTGACAAGGTAAACCACAACAAAACACTACTGAAATATTCCAACTCTTGCATTTCAACGAAAGAAATTCAAAATGAACTTTGAAAAATCATGAAAATGTAACTAGGACAAGGTAAACCACAAGAAAACACTACTGAAATATTCAAACTCTTGCATTTCAATAAAAGAAATTCAAAATGAACTTTGAAAAATCAAGAGAATGTAACTCTGACAAGGTAAACCACGACAAAACACTACTGAAATATTCCAGCTCTTGCATTTCAACGATAGAAATTCAAAATGAATTTTGAAAAATCAAGAAAATGTAAGTGTGACAAGGTAAACCACGACAAAACACTACTGAAATATTCCAACTCTTGCATTTCAACGTGATAAATCCAAAATGAACTTTGAAAAATCAAGAAAATGTAAGTGTGATAAGGTAAACCACGATAAAACACTACTGAAATATTCCAGCTCTTGCATTTCAACGATAGAAATTCAAAATGAACTTTGAAAAATCAAGAGAATGTAACTGTGACAAGGTAAACCGCACCAAAACACTACCGCAATATTCCAGCTCTTGCATTTCAACGATAGAAATTCAAAATGAATTTTGAAAAATCAAGGGAATGTAACTGTGATAAGGTAAACCACACCAAAACACCACTGCAATATTCCAGATCTTGCATTTCAATGAAGGAAATCGAAAATGAACTTACTGAAATATTCCAACTCTTGCATTTCAATGAAAGAAAACCAAAATGAACTTTGAAAAATCAAGAGAATGTAACTGTGACAAGGTAAACCACAACAAAACACTACTGAAATATTCAAACTCTTGCATTTCAATGAAAGAAATTGAAAATGAACTTTGAAAAATTAAGAGAATGTAACTGTGACAAGGTAAACCACGACAAAACACTACTGAAATATTCCAACTCTTGCATTTCAATGAATGAAATTCAAAATGAACTTTGAAAAATCAAGAGAATGTAACTGTGACATGGTAAACCACGACAAAACACTACTGAAATAATTACACTCTTGCATTACAACAAAAGAAATTCAAAATGAACTTTGAAAAATCAAGAGAATGTAACTGTGACAAGTTAAACCACGACAAAACACTACTGACATATTCCAACTCTTGCATTTCAACAAATGAAATCCAAAATGAACTTTGAAAAATCAAGAGAATGTAACTGTGATAAGGTAAACCACGACAAAACACTACTGAAATATTCCAACTCTTGCATTTCAATGAAAGAAATCCAAAATGAACTTTGAAAAATCAAGAGAATGTAAGTATGACAAGGTAAACCACGACAAAACACTACTGAAATATTCCAACTCTTGCATTTCAATGAAAGATATCCAAAATGAACTTTGAAAAATCGTGAGAATGTAAGTGTGACAAAGTAAACCACAACAAAACACTACCGAAATATTCCAACTCTTGCATTTCAATGAAAGAAATCCAAAATGGACTTTGAAAAATCAAGGGAATGTAAATGTGACATGGTAAACCACGACAAAACACTACTGAAATAATCCCACTCTTTCATTTCAATGAAAGAAATTCAAAATGAACTTTGAAAAATCAAGAGAATGTAAGTGTGACAAAGTAAACCACAACAAAACACCACTGAAAGATTCCAACTCTTGCATTTCAACTAAAGAAATCCAAAATGAACTTTGAAAAATCAAGGGAATGTAACTGTGACATGGTAAACCACGAAAAAACACTACTGAAATATTCCAACTCTTGCTTTTCAACGAAAGAAATTCAAAATGAACTTTGAAAAATCAAGAGAATGTAACAGTGACATGGTAAACCATGACAAAACACTACTGAAATATTCCAACTCTTGCATTTCAATGAAAGAAACTCAAAATGAACTTTGAAAAATCAAGAGAATGTAACTGTGACAAGGTAAACCACGAAAAAACACTACTGAAATAATTCAACTCTTGCATTTCAACGAGATAAATCCAAAATGAACTTTGAAAAATCAAGAGAATGTAACTGTGACAAGGTAAACCATGACAAAACACTACTGAAATATTCCAACTCTTGCTTTTCAACGAAAGAAATTCAAAATGAACTTTGAAAAATTAAGAGAATGTAACTGTGACAAGGTAAACCACGACAAAACACTACTGAAATATTCCAAATCTTGCATTTCAATGAATGAAATTCAAAATGAACTTTGAAAAATCAAGAGAATGTAACTGTGACATGGTAAACCACGACAAAACACTACTGAAATAATTCCACTCTTGCATTACAACAAAAGAAATTCAAAATGAACTTTGAAAAATCAAGAGAATGTAACTGTGACAAGTTAAACCATGACAAAACGCTGCTGAAATATTCCAACTCTTGCTTTTCAACGAAAGAAATCCAAAATGAACTTTGAAAAATCAAGGAAATGCAAATGTGACATGGTAAACCACGACAAAACACTACTGAAATAATCCCACTCTTTCATTTCAATGAAAGAAATTCAAAATGAACTTTGAAAAATCAAGAGAATGTAAGTGTGACAAAGTAAACCACAACAAAACACTACTGAAATATTCCAACTCTTGCATTTCAACTAAAGAAATCCAAAATGAACTTTGAAAAATCAAGGGAATGTAACTGTGACAAGGTAAACCAAGACAAAACACTACTGAAATAATCCCACTCTTGCATTTCAATGAAAGAAAACCGAAATAAACTTTGAAAAATCAAGAAAATGTAACTGTGACAAGGTAAACCACAACAAAACACTACTGAAATATTCCAACTCTTACATTTCAATGAAAGAAATTGAAAATGAACTTTGAAAAATCAAGGGAATGTAACTGTGACAAGGTAAACCACGACAAAACACTACTGAAATATTCCAACTCTTGCATTTCAATGAATGAAATTCAAAATGAACTTTGAAAAATCAAGAGAATGTAACTGTGACAAGGTAAACCACAACAAAACACTACTGAAATATTCCAACTCTTGCATTTCAATGAAAGAAATTGAAAATGAACTTTGAAAAATTAAGAGAATGTAACTGTGACAAGGTAAACCACGACAAAACACTACTGAAATATTCCAACTCTTGCATTTCAATGAATGAAATTCAAAATGAACTTTGAAAAATCAAGAGAATGTAACTGTGACATGGTAAACCACGACAAAACACTACTGAAATAATTCCACTCTTGCATTACAACAAAAGAAATTCAAAATGAACTTTGAAAAATCAAGAGAATGTAACTGTGACAAGTTAAACCATGACAAAACGCTGCTGAAATATTCCAACTCTTGCTTTTCAACGAAAGAAATCCAAAATGAACTTTGAAAAATCAAGAAAATGTAACTGTGACAAGGTAAACCACAACCAAACATTACTGAAATATTCCAACTCTTGCATTTCAATGAAAGAAACTCAAAATGAACTTTGAAAAATCAAGAGAATGTAACTTTGACAAGGTAAACCACGAAAAAACACTACTGAAATATTCCAACTCTTGCTTTTCAACGAAAGAAATTCAAAATGAACTTTGAAAAATCAAGAGAATGTAACAGTGACATGGTAAACCATGACAAAACACTACTGAAATATTCCAACTCTTGCATTTCAATGAAAGAAACTCAAAATGAACTTTGAAAAATCAAGAGAATGTAACTGTGACAAGGTAAACCACGAAAAAACACTACTGAAATAATTCAACTCTTGCATTTCAACGAGATAAATCCAAAATGAACTTTGAAAAATCAAGAGAATGTAACTGTGACAAGGTAAACCATGACAAAACACTACTGAAATATTCCAACTCTTGCATTTCAACGAATGAAATCCAAAATGAACTTTGAAAAATCAAGAGAATGTAACTGTGACAATGTAAACCACGACAAAATACTACTGAACTAATTCAACTCTTGCATTTCAACGAGATAAATCCAAAATGAACTTTGAAAAATCAAGAGAATGTAACTGTGACAAGGTAAACCACGACAAAACACTACTGAAATATTCCAACTCTTGCATTTCAATGAAAGAAATCAAAAATGAACTTTGAAAAATCATGAGAATGTAAGTGTGACAAGGTAAACCACAACAAAACACTGCTGAAATATTCCAACTCTTGCATTTCAATGAAAGAAATTCAAATGAACTTTGAAAAATCAAGAAAATGTAAGTGTGGCAAGGTAAACCACGACAAAACACTACTGAAATATTCCAACTCTTGCATTTCAATGAAAGAAATTCAAATGAACTTTGAAAAATCAAGAGAATGTAAGTGTGACATGGTAAACCACGACAAAACACTACTGAAATAATCCCACTCTTGCATTTCAATGAAAGAAATTCAAGATGAACTTTGAAAAATCAAGAGAATGTAACTGTGACAAGGTAAACCACGACAAAACGCTACTGAAATATTCCAACTGTTGCATTTCAACGAAAGAAATTCAAAATGAACTTTGAAAAATCAAGAGAATGTAACTGTGACAAGGTAAACCACGACAAAACACTACTGAAATATTCCAACTCTTGCATTTCAACGAAAGAAAACCGAAATGAACTTTTAAAAATCAAAAAATGTAACTGTGACAAGGTAAACCACAACAAAACACTACTGAAATATTCCAACTCTTGCATTTCAACGAAAGAAATTCAAAATGAACTTTGAAAAATCATGAAAATGTAACTAGGGCAAGGTAAACCACAAGAAAACACTACTGAAATATTCAAACTCTTGCATTTCAATAAAAGAAATTCAAAATGAACTTTGAAAAATCAAGAGAATGTAACTCTGACAAGGTAAACCACGACAAAACACTACTGAAATATTCCAGCTCTTGCATTTCAACGATAAAAATTCAAAATGAATTTTGAAAAATCAAGAAAATGTAACTGTGATAAGGTAAACCACGACAAAACACTACTGAAATATTCCAACTCTTGCATTTCAACGTGATAAATCCAAAATGAACTTTGAAAAATCAAGAAAATGTAAATGTGATAAGGTAAACCACGATAAAACACTACTGAAATATTCCAGCTCTTGCATTTCAACGATAGAAATTCAAAATGAACTTTGAAAAATCAAGAGAATGTAACTGTGACAAGGTAAACCGCACCAAAACACTACTGCAATATTCCAGCTCTTGCATTTCAACGATAGAAATTCAAAATGAATTTTGAAAAATCAAGGGAATGTAACTGTGATAAGGTAAACCACACCAAAACACCACTGCAATATTCCAGATCTTGCATTTCAATGAAGGAAATCGAAAATGAACTTACTGAAATATTCCAACTCTTGCATTTCAATGAAAGAAAACCAAAATGAACTTTGAAAAATCAAGAGAATGTAACTGTGACAAGGTAAACCACAACAAAACACTACTGAAATATTCCAACTCTTGCATTTCAATGAAAGAAATTGAAAATGAACTTTGAAAAATTAAGAGAATGTAACTGTGACAAGGTAAACCACGACAAAACACTACTGAAATATTCCAACTCTTGCATTTCAATGAATGAAATTCAAAATGAACTTTGAAAAATCAAAAGAATGTAACTGTGACATGGTAAACCACGACAAAACACTACTGAAATAATTACACTCTTGCATTACAACAAAAGAAATTCAAAATGAACTTTGAAAAATCAAGAGAATGTAACTGTGACAAGTTAAACCATGACAAAACGCTGCTGAAATATTCCAACTCTTGCATTTCAATGAAAGAAATTCAAATGAACTTTGAAAAATCAAGAGAATGTAAGTGGGACATGGTAAACCACGACAAAACACTACTGAAATAATCCCACTCTTGCATTTCAATGAAAGAAATTCAAGATGAACTTTGAAAAATCAAGAGAATGTAACTGTGACAAGGTAAACCACGACAAAACGCTACTGAAATATTCCAACTGTTGTATTTCAACGAAAGAAATTCAAAATGAACTTTGAAAAATCAAGAGAATGTAACTGTGACAAGGTAAACCACGACAAAACACTACTGAAATATTCCAACTCTTGCATTTCAACGAAAGAAATTCAAAATGAACTTTGAAAAATCATGAAAATGTAACTAGGACAAGGTAAACCACAAGAAAACACTACTGAAATATTCAAACTCTTGCATTTCAATAAAAGAAATTCAAAATGAACTTTGAAAAATCAAGAGAATGTAACTCTGACAAGGTAAACCACGACAAAACACTACTGAAATATTCCAGCTCTTGCATTTCAACGATAGAAATTCAAAATGAATTTTGAAAAATCAAGAAAATGTAACTGTGATAAGGTAAACCACGACAAAACACTACTGAAATATTCCAACTCTTGCATTTCAACGTGATAAATCCAAAATGAACTTTGAAAAATCAAGAAAATGTAAGTGTGATAAGGTAAACCACGATAAAACACTACTGAAATATTCCAGCTCTTGCATTTCAACGATAGAAATTCAAAATGAACTTTGAAAAATCAAAAGAATGTAACTGTGACAAGGTAAACCGCACCAAAACACTACTGCAATATTCCAGCTCTTGCATTTCAACGATAGAAATTCAAAATGAATTTTGAAAAATCAAGGGAATGTAACTGTGATAAGGTAAACCACACCAAAACACCACTGCAATATTCCAGCTCTTGCATTTCAATGAAGGAAATCGAAAATGAACTTACTGAAATATTCCAACTCTTGCATTTCAATAAAAGAAAACCAAAATGAACTTTGAAAAATCAAGAGAATGTAACTGTGACAAGGTAAACCACAACAAAACACTACTGAAATATTCCAACTCTTGCATTTCAATGAAAGAAATTGAAAATGAACTTTGAAAAATTAAGAGAATGTAACTGTGACAAGGTAAACCACGACAAAACACTACTGAAATATTCCAAGTCTTGCATTTCAATGAATGAAATTCAAAATGAACTTTAAAAAATCAAGAGAATGTAACTGTGACATGGTAAACCACGACAAAACACTACTGAAATAATTACAATCTTGCATTACAACAAAAGAAATTCAAAATGAACTTTGAAAAATCAAGAGAATGTAACTGTGACAAGTTAAACCATGACAAAACGCTGCTGAAATATTCCAACTCTTGCTTTTCAACGAAAGAAATCCAAAATGAACTTTGAAAAATCAAGAAAATGTAACTGTGACAAGGTAAACCACAACCAAACATTACTGAAATATTCCAACTCTTGCATTTCAATGAAAGAAACTCAAAATGAACTTTGAAAAATCAAGAGAATGTAACTTTGACAAGGTAAACCACGAAAAAACACTACTGAAATATTCCAACTCTTGCTTTTCAACGAAAGAAATTCAAAATGAACTTCGAAAAATCAAGAGAATGTAACAGTGACATGGTAAACCATGACAAAACACTACTGAAATATTCCAACTCTTGCATTTCAATGAAAGAAACTCAAAATGAACTTTGAAAAATCAAGAGAATGTAACTGTGACAAGGTAAACCACGAAAAAACACTACTGAAATAATTCAACTCTTGCATTTCAACGAGATAAATCTAAAATGAACTTTGAAAAATCAAGAGAATGTAACTGTGACAAGGTAAACCATGACAAAACACTACTGAAATATTCCAACTCTTGCATTTCAACGAAAGAAATCCAAATGAACTTTGAAAAATCAAGAGAATGTAACTGTGACAAGGTAAACCACGACAAAGTACTACTGAACTAATTCAACTCTTGCATTTCAACGAGATAAATCCAAAATGAACTTTGAAAAATCAAGAGAATGTAACTGTGACATGGTAAACCACGACAAAACACTACTGAAATATTCCAACTCTTGCATTTCAATGAAAGAAATCAAAAATGAACTTTGAAAAATCATGAGAATGTAAGTGTGACAAGGTAAACCACAACAAAACACTACTGAAATATTCCAACTCTTGCATTTCAATGAAAGAAATTCAAATGAACTTTGAAAAATCAAGGGAATATAAGTGTGGCAAGGTAAACCACGACAAAACACTACTGAAATATTCCAACTCTTGCATTTCAATGAAAGAAATTCAAATGAACTTTGAAAAATCAAGAGAATGTAAGTGTGACATGGTAAACCACGACAAAACACTACTGAAATAATCCCACTCTTGCATTTCAATGAAAGAAATTCAAGATGAACTTTGAAAAATCAAGAGAATGTAACTGTGACAAGGTAAACCACGACAAAACGCTACTGAAATATTCCAACTGTTGCATTTCAACGAAAGAAATTCAAATGAGCTTTGAAAAATCAAGAGAATGTAACTGTGACAAGGTAAACCACGACAAAATACTACTGAAATATTCCAACTCTTGCATTTCAACGAAAGAAAACCGAAATGAACTTTTAAAAATCAAAAAAATGTAACTGTGACAAGGTAAACCACAACAAAACACTACTGAAATATTCCAACTCTTGCATTTCAACGAAAGAAATTCAAAATGAACTTTGAAAAATCATGAAAATGTAACTCTGACAAGGTAAACCACAAGAAAACACTACTGAAATATTCCAACTCTTGCATTTCAATAAAAGAAATTCAAAATGAACTTTGAAAAATCAAGAGAATGTAACTCTGACAAGGGTAAACCACGACAAAACACTACTGAAATATTCCAGCTCTTGCATTTCAACGATAGAAATTCAAAATGAATTTTGAAAAATCAAGAAAATGTAACTGTGATAAGGTAAACCATAACAAAACACTACTGAAATATTCCAGCTCTTGCATTTCAACGTAATAAATCCAAAACGAACTTTGAAAAATCAAGAGAATGTAACTGTGACAAGGTAAACCACGACAAAACACTACTGAAAAACTGAAATATTCCAACTCTTGCATTTCAACGTGATAAATCCAAATTGAACTTTGAAAAATCAAGAAAATGTAAGTGTGATAAGGTAAACCACGATAAAACACTACTGAAATATTCCAGCTCTTGCATTTCAACGATAGAAATTCAAAAGAACTTTGAAAAATCAAGAGAATGTAACTGTGACAAGGTAAACCACACCAAAACACTACTGCAATATTCCAGCTCTTGCATTTCAACGATAGAAATTCAAAATGAATTTTGAAAAATCAAGGGAATGTAACTGTGATAAGGTAAACCACACCAAAACACTACTGCAATATTCCAGCTCTTGCATTTCAATGAAGGAAATCGAAAATGAACTTACTGAAATATTCCAACTCTTGCATTTCAATGAAAGAAAACCAAAATGAACTTTGAAAAATCAAGAGAATGTAACTGTGACAAGGTAAACCACAACAAAACACTACTGAAATATTCCAACTCTTGCATTTCAATGAAAGAAATTGAAAATGAACTTTGAAAAATTAAGAGAATGTAACTGTGACAAGGTAAACCACGACAAAACACTACTGAAATATTCCAACTCTTGCATTTCAATCAATGAAATTCAAAATGAACTTTGAAAAATCAAGAGAATGTAACTGTGACAAGTTAAACCATGACAAAACGCTGCTGAAATATTCCAACTCTTGCTTTTCAACGAAAGAAATCCAAAATGTACTTTGAAAAATCAAGAAAATGTAACTGTGACAAGGTAAACCACAACCAAACATTACTGATATATTCCAACTCTTGCATTTCAATGAAAGAAACTCAAAATGAACTTTGAAAAATCAAGAGAATGTAACTTTGACAAGGTAAACCACGAAAAAACACTACTGAAATATTCCAACTCTTGCTTTTCAACGAAAGAAATTCAAAATGAACTTTGAAAAATCAAGAGAATGTAACAGTGACATGGTAAACCATGACAAAACACTACTGAAATATTCCAACTCTTGCATTTCAATGAAAGAAACTCAAAATGAACTTTGAAAAATCAAGAGAATGTAACTGTGACAAGGTAAACCACGAAAAAACACTACTGAAATAATTCAACTCTTGCATTTCAACGAGATAAATCCAAAATGAACTTTGAAAAATCAAGAGAATGTAACTGTGACAAGGTAAACCATGACAAAACACTACTGAAATATTCCAACTCTTGCATTTCAACGAATGAAATCCAAAATGAACTTTGAAAAATCAAGAGAATGTAACTGTGACAAGGTAAACCACGACAAAATACTACTGAAATAATTCAACTCTTGCATTTCAACGAGATAAATCCAAAATGAACTTTGAAAAATCAAGAGAATGTAACTGTGACATGGTAAACCACGACAAAACACTACTGAAATATTCCAACTCTTGCATTTCAATGAAAAAAATCAAAAATGAACTTTGAAAAATCATGAGAATGTAAGTATGACAAGGTAAACCACAACAAAACACTACTGAAATATTCCAACTCTTGCATTTCAATGAAAGAAATTCAATTGAACTTTGAAAAATCAAGAGAATGTAAGTGTGGCAAGGTAAACCACGACAAAACACTACTGAAATATTCCAACTCTTGCATTTCAATGAAAGAAATTCAAATGAACTTTGAAAAATCAAGAGAATGTAAGTGTGACATGGTAAACCACGACAAAACACTACTGAAATAATCCCACTCTTGCATTTCAATGAAAGAAATTCAAGATTAACTTTGAAAAATCAAGAGAATGTAACTGTGACAAGGTAAACCACGACAAAACGCTACTGAAATATTCCAACTGTTGCATTTCAACGAAAGAAATTCAAAATGAACTTTGAAAAATCAAGAGAATGTAACTGTGACAAGGTAAACCACGACAAAACACTACTCAAATATTCCAACTCTTGCATTTCAACGAAAGAAAACCGAAATGAACTTTGAAAAATCATGAAAATGTAACTCTGACAAGGTAAACCACAAGAAAACACTACTGAAATATTCCAACTCTTGCATTTCAATAAAAGAAATTCAAAATGAACTTTGAAAAATCAAGAGAATGTAACTCTGACAAGGTAAACCACGACAAAACACTACTGAAATATTCCAGCTCTTGCATTTCAACGATAGAAATTCAAAATGAATTTTGAAAAATCAAGAAAATGTAACTGTGATAAGGTAAACCATAACAAAACACTACTGAAATATTCCAGCTCTTGCATTTCAACGTGATAAATCCAAAATGAACTTTGAAAAATCAAGAGAATATAACTGTGACAAGGTAAACCACGACAAAACACTACTGAAATATTCCAACTCTTGCATTTCAACGTGATAAATCCAAAATGAACTTTGAAAAATCAAGAAAATGTAAGTGTGATAAGGTAAACCACGATAAAACACTACTGAAATATTCCAGCTCTTGCATTTCAACGATAGAAATTCAAAAAGAACTTTGAAAAATCAAGAGAATGTAACTGTGACAAGGTAAACCACACCAAAACACTACTGCAATATTCCAGCTCTTGCATTTCAACGATAGAAATTCAAAATGAATTTTGAAAAATCAAGGGAATGTAACTGTGATAAGGTAAACCACACCAAAACACTACTGCAATATTCCAGCTCTTGCATTTCAATGAAGGAAATCGAAAATGAACTTACTGAAATATTCCAACTCTTGCATTTCAATGAAAGAAAACCAAAATGAACTTTGAAAAATCAAGAGAATGTAACTGTGACAAGGTAAACCACAACAAAACACTACTGAAATATTCCAACTCTTGCATTTCAATGAAAGAAATTGAAAATGAACTTTGAAAAATTAAGAGAATGTAACTGTGACAAGGTAAACCACGACAAAACACTACTGAAATAATTCCACTCTTGCATTACAACAAAAGAAATTCAAAATGAACTTTGAAAAATCAAGAGAATGTAACTGTGACAAGTTAAACCATGACAAAACGCTGCTGAAATATTCCAACTCTTGGTTTTCAACGAAAGAAATCCAAAATGAACTTTGAAAAATCAAGAAAATGTAACTGTGACAAGGTAAACCACAACCAAACACTACTGAAATATTCCAACTCTTGCATTTCAATGAAAGAAACTCAAAATGAACTTTGAAAAATCAAGAGAATGTAACTTTGACAAGGTAAACCACGAAAAAACACTACTGAAATATTCCAACTCTTGCTTTTCAACGAAAGAAATTCAAAATGAACTTTGCAAAATTAAGAGAATGTAACTGTGACAAGGTAAACCACGACAAAACACTACTGACATATTCCAACTCTTGCATTTCAACAAATGAAATCCAAAATGAACTTTGAAAAATCAAGAGAATGTAACTGTGATAAGGTAAACCACTACAAAACACTACTGAAATATTCCAACTCTTGCATTTCAATGAAAGAAATCCAAAATGAACTTTGAAAAATCAAGAGAATGTAAGTATGACAAGGTAAACCACGACAAAACACTACTGAAATATTCCAACTCTTGCATTTCAATGAAAGATATCCAAAATGAACTTTAAAAAATCGTGAGAATGTAAGTGCGACAAAGTAAACCACAACAAAACACTACTGAAATATTCCAACTCTTGCATTTCAATGAAAGAAATCCAAAATGAACTTTGAAAAATCAAGGGAATGTAACTGTGACATGGTAAACCACGACAAAACACTACTGAAATAATCCCACTCTTTCATTTCAATGAAAGAAATTTAAAATGAACTTTGAAAAATCAAGAGAATTTAAGTGTGACAAAGTAAACCACAACAAAACACTACTGAAATATTCCAACTCTTGCATTTCAACTAAAGAAATCCAAAATGAACTTTGAAAAATCAAGGGAATGTAACTGTGACAAGGTAAACCACGACAAAACACTACTGAAATAATCCCACTCTTGCATTTCAATGAAAGAAAACCGAAATGAACTTTGAAAAATCAAGAAAATGTAACTGTGACAAGGTAAACCACAACAAAACACTACTAAAATATTCCAACTCTTGCATTTCAATGAATGAAATTCAAAATGAACTTTGAAAAATCAAGAGAATGTAACTGTGACAAGGTAAACCACAACAAAACACTACTGAAATATTCCAACTCTTGCATTTCAATGAAAGAAATTGAAAATGAAGTTTGAAAAATTAAGAGAATGTAACTGTGACAAGGTAAACCACGACAAAATACTACTGAAATATTCCAACTCTTGCATTTCAATGAATGAAATTCAAATGAACTTTGAAAAATCAAGAGAATGTAACTGTGACATGGTAAACCACGACAAAACACTACTGAAATAATTCCACTCTTGCATTACAACAAAAGAAATTCAAAATGAACTTTGAAAAATCAAGAGAATGTAACTGTGACAAGTTAAACCATGACAAAACGCTGCTGAAATATTCCAACTCTTGCTTTTCAACGAAAGAAATCCAAAATGAACTTTGAAAAATCAAGAAAATGTAACTTTGACAAGGTAAACCACAACCAAACATTACTGAAATATTCCAACTCTTGCATTTCAATGAAAGAAACTCAAAATGAACTTTGAAAAATCAAGAGAATGTAACTTTGACAAGGTAAACCACGAAAAAACACTACTGAAATATTCCAACTCTTGCTTTTCAACGAAAGAAATTCAAAATGAACTTTGAAAAATCAAGAGGATGTAACAGTGACATGGTAAACCATGACAAAACACTACTGAAATATTCCAACTCTTGCATTTCAATGAAAGAAACTCAAAATGAACTTTGAAAAATCAAGAGAATGTAACTTTGACAAGGTAAACCACGAAAAAACACTACTGAAATAATTCAACTCTTGCATTTCAACGAGATAAATCCAAAATGAACTTTGAAAAATCAAGAGAATGTAACTGTGACAAGGTAAACCATGACAAAACACTACTGAAATATTCCAACTCTTGCTTTTCAACGAAAGAAATTCAAAATGAACTTTGAAAAATTAAGAGAATGTAACTGCGACAAGGTAAATCACGACAAAACACTACTGAAATATTCCAACTCTTGCTTTTCAATGAATGAAATTCAAAATGAACTTTGAAAAATCAAGAGAATGTAACTGTGACATGGTAAACCACGACAAAACACTACTGAAATAATTCCACTCTTGCATTACAACAAAAGAAATTCAAAATGAACTTTGAAAAATCAAGAGAATGTAACTGTGACAAGTTAAACCATGACAAAACGCTGCTGAAATATTCCAACTCTTGCTTTTCAACGAAAGAAATCCAAAATGAACTTTGAAAAATCAAGAAAATGTAACTGTGACAAGGTAAACCACACCAAAACACTACTGCAATATTCCAGCTCTTGCATTTCAACGATAGAAATTCAAAATGAATTTTGAAAAATCAAGGGAATGTAACTGTGATAAGGTAAACCACACCAAAACACTACTGCAATATTCCAGCTCTTGCATTTCAATGAAGGAAATCGAAAATGAACTTACTGAAATATTCCAACTCTTGCATTTCAATGAAAGAAAACCAAAATGAACTTTGAAAAATCAAGAGAATGTAACTGTGACAAGGTAAACCACAACAAAACACTACTGAAATATTCCAACTCTTGCATTTCAATGAAAGAAATTGAAAATGAACTTTGAAAAATTAAGAGAATGTAACTGTGACAAGGTAAACCACGACAAAACACTACTGAAATAATTCCACTCTTGCATTACAACAAAAGAAATTCAAAATGAACTTTGAAAAATCAAGAGAATGTAACTGTGACAAGTTAAACCATGACAAAACGCTGCTGAAATATTCCAACTCTTGGTTTTCAACGAAAGAAATCCAAAATGAACTTTGAAAAATCAAGAAAATGTAACTGTGACAAGGTAAACCACAACCAAACACTACTGAAATATTCCAACTCTTGCATTTCAATGAAAGAAACTCAAAATGAACTTTGAAAAATCAAGAGAATGTAACTTTGACAAGGTAAACCACGAAAAAACACTACTGAAATATTCCAACTCTTGCTTTTCAACGAAAGAAATTCAAAATGAACTTTGAAAAATTAAGAGAATGTAACTGTGACAAGGTAAACCACGACAAAACACTACTGACATATTCCAACTCTTGCATTTCAACAAATGAAATCCAAAATGAACTTTGAAAAATCAAGAGAATGTAACTGTGATAAGGTAAACCACTACAAAACACTACTGAAATATTCCAACTCTTGCATTTCAATGAAAGAAATCCAAAATGAACTTTGAAAAATCAAGAGAATGTAAGTATGACAAGGTAAACCACGACAAAACACTACTGAAATATTCCAACTCTTGCATTTCAATGAAAGATATCCAAAATGAACTTTAAAAAATCGTGCGAATGTAAGTGCGACAAAGTAAACCACAACAAAACACTACTGAAATATTCCAACTCTTGCATTTCAATGAAAGAAATCCAAAATGAACTTCGAAAAATCAAGGGAATGTAACTGTGACATGGTAAACCACGACAAAACACTACTGAAATAATCCCACTCTTTCATTTCAATGAAAGAAATTCAAAATGAACTTTGAAAAATCAAGAGAATTTAAGTGTGACAAAGTAAACCACAACAAAACACTACTGAAATATTCCAACTCTTGCATTTCAACTAAAGAAATCCAAAATGAACTTTGAAAAATCAAGGGAATGTAACTGTGACAAGGTAAACCACGACAAAACACTACTGAAATAATCCCACTCTTGCATTTCAATGAAAGAAATTGAAAATGAAGTTTGAAAAATGAAGAGAATGTAACTGTGACAAGGTAAACCACGACAAAATACTACTGAAATATTCCAACTCTTGCATTTCAATGAATGAAATTCAAAATGAACTTTGAAAAATCAAGAGAATGTAACTGTGACATGGTAAACCACGACAAAACACTACTGAAATAATTCCACTCTTGCATTACAACAAAAGAAATTCAAAATGAACTTTGAAAAATCAAGAGAATGTAACTGTGACAAGTTAAACCATGACAAAACGCTGCTGAAATATTCCAACTCTTGCTTTTCAACGAAAGAAATCCAAAATGAACTTTGAAAAATCAAGAAAATGTAACTTTGACAAGGTAAACCACAACCAAACATTACTGAAATATTCCAACTCTTGCATTTCAATGAAAGAAACTCAAAATGAACTTTGAAAAATCAAGAGAATGTAACTTTGACAAGGTAAACCACGAAAAAACACTACTGAAATATTCCAACTCTTGCTTTTCAACGAAAGAAATTCAAATGAACTTTGAAAAATCAAGAGAATGTAACAGTGACATGGTAAACCATGACAAAACACTACTGAAATATTCCAACTCTTGCATTTCAATGAAAGAAACTCAAAATGAACTTTGAAAAATCAAGAGAATGTAACTGTGACAAGGTAAACCACGAAAAAACACTACTGAAATAATTCAACTCTTGCATTTCAACGAGATAAATCCAAAATGAACTTTGAAAAATCAAGAGAATGTAACTGTGACAAGGTAAACCATGACAAAACACTACTGAAATATTCCAACTCTTGCTTTTCAACGAAAGAAATTCAAAATGAACTTTGAAAAATTAAGAGAATGTAACTGTGACAAGGTAAACCACGACAAAACACTACTGAAATATTCCAACTCTTGCATTTCAATGAATGAAATTCAAAATGAACTTTGAAAAATCAAGAGAATGTAACTGTGACATGGTAAACCACGACAAAACACTACTGAAATAATTCCACTCTTGCATTACAACAAAAGAAATTCAAAATGAACTTTGAAAAATCAAGAGAATGTAACTGTGACAAGTTAAACCATGACAAAACGCTGCTGAAATATTCCAACTCTTGGTTTTCAACGAAAGAAATCCAAAATGAACTTTGAAAAATCAAGAAAATGTAACTGTGACAAGGTAAACCACAACCAAACATTACTGAAATATTCCAACTCTTGCATTTCAATGAAAGAAACTCAAAATGAACTTTGAAAAATCAAGAGAATGTAACTTTGACAAGGTAAACCACGAAAAAACACTACTGAAATATTCCAACTCTTGCTTTTCAACGAAAGAAATTCAAAATGAACTTTGAAAAGTTAAGAGAATGTAACTGTGACAAGGTAAACCACGACAAAACACTACTGACATATTCCAACTCTTGCATTTCAACAAATGAAATCCAAAATGAACTTTGAAAAATCAAGAGAATGTAACTGTGATAAGGTAAACCACTACAAAACACTACTGAAATATTCCAACTCTTGCATTTCAATGAAAGAAATCCAAAATGAACTTTGAAAAATCAAGAGAATGTAAGTATGACAAGGTAAACCACGACAAAACACTACTGAAATATTCCAACTCTTGCATTTCAATGAAAGATATCCAAAATGAACTTTAAAAAATCGTGAGAATGTAAGTGTGACAAAGTAAACCACAACAAAACACTACTGAAATATTCCAACTCTTGCATTTCAATGAAAGAAATCCAAAATGAACTTTGAAAAATCAAGGGAATGTAACTGTGACATGGTAAACCACGACAAAACACTACTGAAATAATCCCACTCTTTCATTTCAATGAAAGAAATTCAAAATGAACTTTGAAAAATCAAGAGAATTTAAGTGTGACAAAGTAAACCACAACAAAACACTACTGAAATATTCCAACTCTTGCATTTCAACTAAAGAAATCCAAAATGAACTTTGAAAAATCAAGGGAATGTAACTGTGACAAGGTAAACCACGACAAAACACTACTGAAATAATCCCACTCTTGCATTTCAATGAAAGAAAACCGAAATGAACTTTGAAAAATCAAGAAAATGTAACTGTGACAAGGTAAACCACAACAAAACACTACTGAAATATTCCAACTCTTGCATTTCAATGAATGAAATTCAAAATGAACTTTGAAAAATCAAGAGAATGTAACTGTGACAAGGTAAACCACAACAAAACGCTACTGAAATATTCCAACTCTTGCATTTCAATGAAAGAAATCCAAAATGAACTTTGAAAAATCAAGGGAATGTAACTGTGACATGGTAAACCACGACAAAACACTACTGAAATAATCCCACTCTTGCATTTCAATGAAAGAAAACCGAAATGAACTTTGAAAAATCAAGAAAATGTAACTGTGACAAGGTAAACCACAACAAAACACTACTGAAATATTCCAACTCTTGCATTTCAATGAATGAAATTCAAAATGAACTTTGAAAAATCAAGAGAATGTAACTGTGACAAGGTAAACCACAACAAAACACTACTGAAATATTCCAACTCTTGCATTTCAATGAAAGAAATTGAAAATGAAGTTTGAAAAATTAAGAGAATGTAACTGTGACAAGGTAAACCACGACAAAACACTACTGAAATATTCCAACTCTTGCATTTCAATGAATGAAATTCAAAATGAACTTTGAAAAATCAAGAGAATGTAACTGTGACATGGTAAACCACGACAAAACACTACTGAAATAATTCCACTCTTGCATTACAACAAAAGAAATTCAAAATGAACTTTGAAAAATCAAGAGAATGTAACTGTGACAAGTTAAACCATGACAAAACGCTGCTGAAATATTCCAACTCTTGCTTTTCAACGAAAGAAATCCAAAATGAACTTTGAAAAATCAAGAAAATGTAACTGTGACAAGGTAAACCACAACCAAACATTACTGAAATATTCCAACTCTTGCATTTCAATGAAAGAAACTCAAAATGAACTTTGAAAAATCAAGAGAATGTAACTTTGACAAGGTAAACCACGAAAAAACACTACTGAAATATTCCAACTCTTGCTTTTCAACGAAAGAAATTCAAAATGAACTGTGAAAAATCAAGAGAATGTAACAGTGACATGGTAAACCATGACAAAACACTACTGAAATATTCCAACTCTTGCATTTCAATGAAAGAAACTCAAAATGAACTTTGAAAAATCAAGAGAATGTATTTGTGACAAGGTAAACCACGAAAAAACACTACTGAAATAATTCAACTCTTGCATTTCAACGAGATAAATCCAAAATGAACTTTGAAAAATCAAGAGAATGTAACTGTGACAAGGTAAACCATGACAAAACACTACTGAAATATTCCAACTCTTGCTTTTCAACGAAAGAAATTCAAAATGAACTTTGAAAAATTAAGAGAATGTAACTGTGACAAGGTAAACCACGACAAAACACTACTGAAATATTCCAACTCTTGCATTTCAATGAATGAAATTCAAAATGAACTTTGAAAAATCAAGAGAATGTAACTGTGACATGGTAAACCACGACAAAACACTACTGAAATAATTCCACTCTTGCATTACAACAAAAGAAATTCAAAATGAACTTTGAAAAATTAAGAGAATGTAACTGTGACAAGTTAAACCATGACAAAACGCTGCTGAAATATTCCAACTCTTGGTTTTCAACGAAAGAAATCCAAAATGAACTTTGAAAAATCAAGAAAATGTAACTGTGACAAGGTAAACCACAACCAAACATTACTGAAATATTCCAACTCTTGCATTTCAATGAAAGAAACTCAAAATGAACTTTGAAAAATCAAGAGAATGTAACTTTGACAAGGTAAACCACGAAAAAACACTACTGAAATATTCCAACTCTTGCTTTTCAACGAAAGAAAATCAAAATGAACTTTGAAAAATCAAGAGAATGTAACAGTGACATGGTAAACCATGACAAAACACTACTGAAATATTCCAACTCTTGCATTTCAATGTAAGAAACTCAAAATGAACTTTGAAAAATCAAGAGAATGTAGCTGTGACAAGGTAAACCACGAAAAAACACTACTGAAATAATTCAACTCTTGCATTTCAACGAGATAAATCCAAAATGAACTTTGAAAAATCAAGAGAATGTAACTGTGACAAGGTAAACCATGACAAAACACTACTGAAATATTCCAACTCTTGCATTTCAACGAAAGAAATTCAAAATGAACTTTGAAAAATTAAGAGAATGTAACTGTGACAAGGTAAACCACGACAAAACACTACTGACATATTCCAACTCTTGCATTTCAACAAATGAAATCCAAATGAACTTTGAAAAATCAAGAGAATGTAAGTATGACAAGGTAAACCACGACAAAACACTACTGAAATATTCCAACTCTTGCATTTCAATGAAAGAAATCCAAAATGAACTTTGAAAAATCAAGAGAATGTAAGTATGACAAGGTAAACCACGACAAAACACTACTGAAATAATCCAACTCTTGCATTTCAATGAAAGAAATTCAAGATGAACTTTGAAAAATCGTGAGAATGTAAATGTGACAAAGTAAACCACAACAAAACACTACTGAAATATTCCAAGTCTTGCATTTCAATGAAAGAAATCCAAAATGAACTTTGAAAAATCAAGGGAATGTAAATGTGACATGGTAAACCACGACAAAACACTACTGAAATAATCCCACTCTTTCATTTCAATGAAAGAAATTCAAAATGAACTTTGAAAAATCAAGAGAATCTAAGTGTGACAAAGTAAACCACAACAAAACACTACTGAAATATTCCAACTCTTGCATTTCAACTAAAGAAATCCAAAATGAACTTTGAAAAATCAAGGGAATGTAACTGTGACAAGGTAAACCACGACAAAACACTACTGAAATAATCCCACTCTTGCATTTCAATGAAAGAAAACCGAAATGAACTTTGAAAAATCAAGAAAATGTAACTGTGACAAGGTAAACCACAACAAAACACTACTGAAATATTCCAACTCTTGCATTTCAATGAAAGAAATTGAAAATGAACTTTGAAAAATCAAGGGAATGTAACTGTGACATGGTAAACCACGACAAAACACTACTGAAATATTCCAACTCTTGCAATTCAATGAATGAAATTCAAAATGAACTTTGAAAAATCAAGAGAATGTAACTGTGACAAGGTAAACCACAACAAAACACTACTGAAATATTCCAACTCTTGCATTTCAATGAATGAAATTCAAAATGAACTTTGAAAAATCAAGAGAATGTAACTGTGACATGGTAAACCACGACAAAACACTACTGAAATAATTCCACTCTTGCATTACAACAAAAGAAATTCAAAATGAACTTTGAACAATCAAGAGAATATAACTGTGACAAGTTAAACCATGACAAAACGCTCCAAATGAACTTTGAACAATCAAGAGAATATAACTGTGACAAGTTAAACCATGACAAAACGCTGCTGAAATATTCCAACTCTTGCTTTTCAACGAAAGAAATCCAAAATGAACTTTGAAAAATCAAGAAAATGTAACTGTGACAAGGTAAACCACAACCAAACATTACTGAAATATTCCAACTCTTGCATTTCAATGAAAGAAACTCAAAATGAACTTTGAAAAATCAAGAGAATGTAACTTTGACAAGGTAAACCACGAAAAAACACTACTGAAATATTCCAACTCTTGCTTTTCAACGAAAGAAATTCAAAATGAACTTTGAAAAATCATGAGAATGTAAGTGTGACAAGGTAAACCACAACAAAACACTACTGAAATATTCCAACTCTTGCATTTCAATGAAAGAAATTCAAATGAACTTTGAAAAATCAAGAGAATGTAAGTGTGGCAAGGTAAACCACGACAAAACACTACTGAAATATTCCAACTCTTGCATTTCAATGAAAGAAATTCAAATGAACTTTGAAAAATCAAGAGAATGTAAGTGTGACATGGTAAACCACGACAAAACACTACTGAAATAATCCCACTCTTGCATTTCAATGAAAGAAATTCAAGATGAACTTTGAAAAATCAAGAGAATGTAACTGTGACAAGGTAAACCACGACAAAACACTACTGAAATATTCCAACTCTTGCATTTCAACGAAAGAAATTCAAAATAAACTTTGAAAAATCAAGAGAATGTAACTGTGACAAGGTAAACCACGACAAAACACTACTGAAATATTCCAACTCTTGCATTTCAACGAAAGAAAACCGAAATGAACTTTTAAAAATCAAAAAAATGTTACTGTGACAAGGTAAACCACAACAAAACACTACTGAAATATTCCAACTCTTGCATTTCAACGAAAGAAATTCAAAATGAACTTTGAAAAATCATGAAAATGTAACTCTGACAAGGTAAACCACAAGAAAACACTACTGAAATATTCCATATAAAAGAATAAAAGAAATTCAAAATGAAAGAAATTCAAAATGAACTTTGAAAAATCAAGAGAATGTAACTCTGACAAGGGTAAACCACGACAAAACACTACTGAAATATTCCAGCTCTTGCATTTCAACGATAGAAATTCAAAATGAACTTTGAAAAATCCAGAAAATGTAACTGTGATAAGGTAAACCATAACAAAACACTACTGAAATATTCCAGCTCTTGCATTTCAACGTGATAAATCCAAAACGAACTTTGAAAAATCAAGAGAATGTAACTGTGACAAGGTAAACCACAACAAAACACTACTGAAATATTCCAACTCTTGCATTTCAACGTGATAAATCAAAAATGAACTTTGAAAAATCAAGAAAATGTAAGTGTGATAAGGTAAACCACGATAAAACACTACTGAAATATACCAGCTCTTGCATTTCAACGATAGAAATTCAAAATGAACTTTGAAAAATCAAGAGAATGTAACTGTGACAAGGTAAACCACACCAAAACACTACTGCAATATTCCAGCTCTTGCATTTCAACGATAGAAATTCAAAATGAATTTTGAAAAATCAAGGGAATGTAACTGTGATAAGGTAAACCACACCAAAACACTACTGCAATATTCCAGCTCTTGCATTTCAATGAAGGAAATCGAAAATGAACTTACTGAAATATTCCAACTCTTGCATTTCAATGAAAGAAAACCAAAATGAACTTTGAAAAATTAAGAGAATGTAACTGTGACAAGGTAAACCACAACAAAACACTACTGAAATATTCCAACTCTTGCATTTCAATGAAAGAAATTGAAAATGAAATTTGAAAAATTAAGAGAATGTAACTGTGACAAGGTAAACCACGACAAAACACTACTGAAATATTCCAACTCTTGCATTTCAATGAATGAAATTCAAAATGAACTTTGAAAAATCAAGAGAATGTAACTGTGACATGGTAAACCACGACAAAACACTACTGAAATAATTACACTCTTGCATTACAACAAAAGAAATTCAAAATAAACTTTGAAAAATCAAGAGAATGTAACTGTGACAAGTTAAACCATGACAAAACGCTGCTGAAATATTCCAACTCTTGCTTTTCAACGAAAGAAATCCAAAAAGAACTTTGAAAAATCAAGAAAATGTAACTGTGACAAGGTAAACCACAACCAAACATTACTGAAATATTCAGACTCTTGCATTTCAATGAAAGAAACTCAAAATGAACTTTGAAAAATCAAGAGAATGTAACTTTGACAAGGTAAACCACGAAAAAACACTACTGAAATATTCCAACTCTTGCTTTTCAACGAAAGAAATTCAAAATGAACTTTGAAAAATCAAGAGAATGTAACAGTGACATGGTAAACCATGACAAAACACTACTGAAATATTCCAACTCTTGCATTTCAATGAAAGAAACTCAAAATGAACTTTGAAAAATCAAGAGAATGTAACTGTGACAAGGTAAACCTCGAAAAAACACTACTGAAATAATTCAACTCTTGCATTTCAACGAGATAAATCCAAAATGAACTTTGAAAAATCAAGAGAATGTAACTGTGACAAGGTAAACCATGACAAAACACTACTGAAATATTCCAACTCTTGCATTTCAACGAATGAAATCCAAAATGAACTTTGAAAAATCAAGAGAATGTAACTGTGACAAGGTAAACCACGACAAAATACTACTGAAATAATTCAACTGTTGCATTTCAACGAGATAAATCCAAAATGAACTTTGAAAAATCAAGAGAATGTAACTGTGACATGGTAAACCACGACAAAACACTACTGAAATATTCCAACTCTTCTATTTCAATGAAAGAAATCAAAAATGAACTTTGAAAAATCAAGAGAATGTAAGTGTGGCAAGGTAAACCACGACAAAACACTACTGAAATATTCCAACTCTTGCATTTCAATGAAAGAAATTCAAATGAACTTTGAAAAATCAAGAGAATGTAAGTGTGACATGGTAAACCACGACAAAATACTACTGAAATAATCCCACTCTTGCATTTCAATGAAAGAAATTCAAGATGAACTTTGAAAAATCAAGAGAATGTAACTGTGACAAGGTAAACCACGACAAAACCCTACTGAAATATTCCAACTGTTGCATTTCAACGAAAGAAATTCAAAATGAACTTTGAAAAATCAAGAGAATGTAACTGTGACAAGGTAAACCACGACAAAACACTACTGAAATATTCCAACTCTTGCATTTCAACGAAAGAATACCGAAATGAACTTTTAAAAATCAAAAAAATGTAACTGTGACAAGGTAAACCACAACAAAACACTACTGAAATATTCCAACTCCTGCATTTCAACGAAAGAAATTCAAAATGAACTTTGAAAAATCATGAAAATGTAACTCTGACAAGGTAAACCACAAGAAAACACTACTGAAATATTCCAACTCTTGCATTTCAATAAAAGAAATTCAAAATGAACTTTGAAAAATCAAGAGAATGTAGGTAAACCACGACAAAACACTACTGAAATATTCCAGCTCTTGCATTTCAACGATAGAAATTCAAAATGAATTTTGACAAATCAAGAAAATGTAACTGTGATAAGGTAAACCACGACAAAACACTACTGAAATATTCCAACTCTTGCATTTCAACGTGATAAATCCAAAATGAACTTTGAAAAATCAAGAAAATGTAAGTGTGATAAGGTAAACCACGATAAAACACTACTGAAATATTCCAGCTCTTGCATTTCAACGATAGAAATTCAAAATGAACTTTGAAAAATCAAGAGAATGTAACTGTGACAAGGTAAACCACACCAAAACACTACTGTAATATTCCAGTTCTTGCATTTCAACGATAGAAATTCAAAATGAATTTTGAAAAATCAAGGGAATGTAACTGTGATAAGGTAAACCACACCAAAACACTACTGCAATATTCCAGCTCTTGCATTTCAATGAAGGAAATCGAAAATGAACTTACTGAAATATTCCAACTCTTGCATTTCAATGAAAGAAAACCAAAATGAACTTTGAAAAATCAAGAAAATGTAACTGTGACAAGGTATACCACAACCAAACACTACTGAAATAATCCAACTCTTGCATTTCAACGAAAGAAATTCAAAATGAACTTTGAAAAATCAAGGGAATGTAACTGTGATAAGGTAAACCACAACCAAACACTACTGCAATATTCCAGCTCTTGCATTTCAATGAAGGAAATCGAAAATGAACTTACTGAAATATTCCAACTCTTGCATTTCAATGAAAGAAAACCAAAATGAACTTTGAAAAATCAAGAAAATGTAACTGTGACAAGGTATACCACAACCAAGCACTACTGAAATAATCCAACTCTTACACTTCAACGAAAGAAATTCAAAATGAACTTTGAAAAATCAAGAGAATGTAACTTTGACAAGGTAAACCACAACCAAACACTACTGAAATAATCCAACTCTTGCATTTCAACGAAAGAAATTCAAAATGAACTTTGAAAAATCAAGAGAATGTAACTGTGACAAGGTAAACCACAACAAAGCACTACTGAAATATTCCAACTCTTGCATTTCAATGAAAGAAACTCAAAATGAAGAAACCACAACAAAGCACTACTGAAATATTCCAACTCTTGCATTTTAATGAAAGAAACTCAAAATGAAGATTGAAAAATCAAGAGAATGTAACTGTGACAAGGTAAACAACAACAAAACACTACTGAAATATTCCAACTCTTGCATTTCAACATAAAAAATTCAAAATGAACTTTGAAAAATCAAGAGAATGTAACTGTGATGAGGTAAACCACATCAAAACACTACTGAAATATTCCAACTCTTGCATTTCAATGAAGGAAATCGAAAATGAACTTTGAAAAATCAAGGGAATGTTACTGTGACAATGTAAACCACGACAAAACACTACTGAAATATTCCAACTCTTGCATTTCAACGAAAGAAATCCAAAATGATCTTTGAAAAATCAAGAGAATGTAACTGTGACAAGGTAAACCACGACAAAACACTACTGAAATATTCCAACTCTTGCATTTCAATGAAAGAAATTCAAAATGAACTTTGAAAAATCAAGAGAATGTAACTGTGACACTGTAAACCACATCAAAACACTACTGAAATATTGCAACTCTTGCATTTCAACGAAAGAAATCCAAAATGATCTTTGAAAAATCAAGAGAATGTAACTGTGACAAGGTAAACCACGACAAAACACTACTGAAATATTCCAACTCTTGCATTTCAATGAAAGAAATTCAAAATGAACTTTGAAAAATCAAGAAAATGTAACTGTGACAAGGTAAACCACAACCAATGCTTTTCAACAAAAGAAATTCAAAATGAACTTTGAAAAATTAAGGGAATGTAACTGTGACATGGTAAACCACGACAACACACTACTGAAATATTCCAACTCTTGCATTTCAATGAAAGAAAACCGAAATGAACTTTTAAAAATCAAAAAAATGTAACTGTGACAAGGTAAACCACAACAAAACACTACTGAAATATTCCAACTCTTGCATTTCAACGAAAGAAATTCAAAATGAACTTTGAAAAATCATGAAAATGTAAAGAAATCTAAAATGAACTTTGAAAAATCAAGAGAATATAACTGTGACAGGGTAAACCACGACAAAACACTACTGAAATATTCCAACTCTTGCAATTCAATGAAAGAAATCCAAAATGAACTTTGAAAAATCAAGAGAATGTAACTTTGACAAGGTAAACCACGAAAAAACACTACTGAAATATTCCAACTCTTGCTTTTCAACGAAAGAAATTCAAAATGAACTTTGAAAAATCATGAGAATGTAAGTGTGACAAGGTAAACCACAACAAAACACTACTGAAATATTCCAACTCTTGCATTTCAATGAAAGAAATTCAAATGAACTTTGAAAAATCAAGAGAATGTAAGTGTGGCAAGGTAAACCACGACAAAACACTACTGAAATATTCCAACTCTTGCATTTCAATGAAAGAAATTCAAATGAACTTTGAAAAATCTAGAGAATGTAAGTGTGACATGGTAAACCACGACAAAACACTACTGAAATAATCCCACTCTTGCATTTCAATGAAAGAAATTCAAGATGAACTTTGAAAAATCAAGAGAATGTAACTGTGACAAGGTAAACCACGACAAAACGCTACTGAAATATTCCAACTGTTGCGTTTCAACGAAAGAAATTCAAAATAAACTTTGAAAAATCAAGAGAATGTAACTGTGACAAGGTAAACCACGACAAAACACTACTGAAATATTCCAACTCTTGCATTTCAACGAAAGAAAACCGAAATGAACTTTTAAAAATCAAAAAAATGTTACTGTGACAAGGTAAACCACAACAAAACACTACTGAAATATTCCAACTCTTGCATTTCAACGAAAGAAATTCAAAATGAACTTTGAAAAATCATGAAAATGTAACTCTGACAAGGTAAACCACAAGAAAACACTACTGAAATATTCCAACTCTTGCATTTCAATAAAAGAAATTCAAAATGAACTTTGAAAAATCAAGAGAATGTAACTCTGACAAGGGTAAACCACGACAAAACACTACTGAAATATTGCAGCTCTTGCATTTCAACGATAGAAATTCAAAATGAATTTTGAAAAATCCAGAAAATGTAACTGTGATAAGGTAAACCATAACAAAACACTACTGAAATATTCCAGCTCTTGCATTTCAACGTGATAAATCCAAAACGAACTTTGAAAAATCAAGAGAATGTAACTGTGACAAGGTAAACCACAACAAAACACTACTGAAATATTCCAACTCTTGCATTTCAACGTGATAAATCAAAAGTGAACTTTGAAAAATCAAGAAAATTTAAGTGTGATAAGGTAAACCACGATAAAACACTACTGAAATATACCAGCTCTTGCATTTCAACGATAGAAATTCAAAATGAACTTTGAAAAATCAAGAGAATGTAACTGTGACAAGGTAAACCACACCAAAACACTACTGAAATATTCCAGCTCTTGCATTTCAACGATAGAAATTCAAAATGAATTTTGAAAAATCAAGGGAATGTAACTGTGATAAGGTAAACCACACCAAAACACTACTGCAATATTCCAGCTCTTGCATTTCAATGAAGGAAATCGAAAATGAACTTACTGAAATATTCCAACTCTTGCATTTCAATGAAAGAAAACCAAAATGAACTTTGAAAAATCAAGAGAATGTAACTGTGACAAGGTAAACCACAACAAAACACTACTGAAATATTCCAACTCTTGCATTTCAATGAAAGAAATTGAAAATGAACTTTGAAAAATTAAGAAAATGTAACTGTGACAAGGTAAACCACGACAAAACACTACTGAAATATTCCAACTCTTGCATTGCAATGAATGAAATTCAAAATGAACTTTGAAAAATCAAGAGAATGTAACTGTGACATGGTAAACCACGACAAAACACTACTGAAATAATTACACTCTTGCATTACAACAAAAGAAATTCAAAATGAACTTTGAAAAATCAAGAGAATGTAACTGTGACAAGTTAAACCATGACAAAACGCTGCTGAAATATTCCAACTCTTGCTTTTCAACGAAAGAAATCCAAAATGAACTTTGAAAAATCAAGAAAATGTAACTGTGACAAGGTAAACCACAACCAAACATTACTGAAATATTCAGACTCTTGCATTTCAATGAAAGAAACTCAAAATGAACTTTGAAAAATCAAGAGAATGTAACTTTGACAAGGTAAACCACGAAAAAACACTACTGAAATATTCCAACTCTTGCTTTTCAACGAAAGAAATTCAAAATGAACTTTGAAAAATCAAGAGAATGTAACAGTGACATGGTAAACCATGACAAAACACTACTGAAATATTCCAACTCTTGCATTTCAATGAAAGAAACTCAAAATGAACTTTGAAAAATCAAGAGAATGTAACTGTGACAAGGTAAACCACGAAAAAACACTACTGAAATAATTCAACTCTTGCATTTCAACGAGATAAATCCAAAATGAACTTTGAAAAATCAAGAGAATGTAACTGTGACAAGGTAAACCATGACAAAACACTACTGAAATATTCCAACTCTTGCATTTCAACGAATGAAATCCAAAATGAACTTTGAAAAATCAAGAGAATGTAACTGTGACAAGGTAAACCACGACAAAATACTACTGAAATAATTCAACTCTTGCATTTCAACGAGATAAATCCAAAATGAACTTTGAAAAATCAAGAGAATGTAACTGTGACATGGTAAACCACGACAAAACACTACTGAAATATTCCAACTCTTCTATTTCAATGAAAGAAATCAAAAATGAACTTTGAAAAATCATGAGAATGTAAGAATGACAAGGTAAACCACAACAAAACACTACTGAAATATTCCAACTCTTGCATTTCAATGAAAGAAATTCAAATGAACTTTGAAAAATCAAGAGAATGTAAGTGTGACAAGGTAAACCACGACAAAACACTACTGAAATATTCCAACTCTTGCATTTCAATGAAAGAAATTCAAAATGAACTTTGAAAAATCAAGAAAATGTAACTGTGACAAGGTAAACCACAACCAATGCTTTTCAACAAAAGAAATTCAAAATGAACTTTGAAAAATTAAGGGAATGTAACTGTGACATGGTAAACCACGACAACACACTACTGAAATATTCCAACTCTTGCATTTCAATGAAAGAAAACCGAAATGAACTTTTAAAAATCAAAAAAATGTAACTGTGACAAGGTAAACCACAACAAAACACTACTGAAATATTCCAACTCTTGCATTTCAACGAAAGAAATTCAAAATGAACTTTGAAAAATCATGAAAATGTAAAGAAATCTAAAATGAACTTTGAAAAATCAAGAGAATATAACTGTGACAGGGTAAACCACGACAAAACACTACTGAAATATTCCAACTCTTGCATTTCAATGAAAGAAATCCAAAATGAACTTTGAAAAATCAAGAGAATGTAACTTTGACAAGGTAAACCACGAAAAAACACTACTGAAATATTCCAACTCTTGCTTTTCAACGAAAGAAATTCAAAATGAACTTTGAAAAATCATGAGAATGTAAGTGTGACAAGGTAAACCACAACAAAACACTACTGAAATATTCCAACTCTTGCATTTCAATGAAAGAAATTCAAATGAACTTTGAAAAATCAAGAGAATGTAAGTGTGGGAAGGTAAACCACGACAAAACACTACTGAAATATTCCAACTCTTGCATTTCAATGAAAGAAATTCAAATGAACTTTGAAAAATCTAGAGAATGTAAGTGTGACATGGTAAACCACGACAAAACACTACTGAAATAATCCCACTCTTGCATTTCAATGAAAGAAATTCAAGATGAACTTTGAAAAATCAAGAGAATGTAACTGTGACAAGGTAAACCACGACAAAACGCTACTGAAATATTCCAACTGTTGCATTTCAACGAAAGAAATTCAAAATAAACTTTGAAAAATCAAGAGAATGTAACTGTGACAAGGTAAACCACGACAAAACACTACTGAAATATTCCAACTCTTGCATTTCAACGAAAGAAATTCAAAATGAACTTTGAAAAATCAAGAGAATGTAACTGTGACAAGGTAAACCACGACAAAACACTACTGAAATATTCCAACTCTTGCATTTCAACGAAAGAAAACCGAAATGAACTTTTAAAAATCAAAAAAATGTTACTGTGACAAGGTAAACCACAACAAAACACTACTGAAATATTCCAACTCTTGCATTTCAACGAAAGAAATTCAAAATGAACTTTGAAAAATCATGAAAATGTAACTCTGACAAGGTAAACCACAAGAAAACACTACTGAAATATTCCAACTCTTGCATTTCAATAAAAGAAATTCAAAATGAACTTTGAAAAATCAAGAGAATGTAACTCTGACAAGGGTAAACCACGACAAAACACTACTGAAATATTGCAGCTCTTGCATTTCAACGATAGAAATTCAAAATGAATTTTGAAAAATCCAGAAAATGTAACTGTGATAAGGTAAACCATAACAAAACACTACTGAAATATTCCAGCTCTTGCATTTCAACGTGATAAATCCAAAACGAACTTTGAAAAATCAAGAGAATGTAACTGTGACAAGGTAAACCACAACAAAACACTACTGAAATATTCCAACTCTTGCATTTCAACGTGATAAATCAAAAGTGAACTTTGAAAAATCAAGAAAATTTAAGTGTGATAAGGTAAACCACGATAAAACACTACTGAAATATACCAGCTCTTGCATTTCAACGATAGAAATTCAAAATGAACTTTGAAAAATCAAGAGAATGTAACTGTGACAAGGTAAACCACACCAAAACACTACTGCAATATTCCAGCTCTTGCATTTCAACGATAGAAATTCAAAATGAATTTTGAAAAATCAAGGGAATGTAACTGTGATAAGGTAAACCACACCAAAACACTACTGCAATATTCCAGCTCTTGCATTTCAATGAAGGAAATCGAAAATGAACTTACTGAAATATTCCAACTCTTGCATTTCAATGAAAGAAAACCAAAATGAACTTTGAAAAATCAAGAGAATGTAACTGTGACAAGGTAAACCACAACAAAACACTACTGAAATATTCCAACTCTTGCATTTCAATGAAAGAAATTGAAAATGAACTTTGAAAAATTAAGAGAATGTAACTGTGACAAGGTAAACCACGACAAAACACTACTGAAATATTCCAACTCTTGCATTGCAATGAATGAAATTCAAAATGAACTTTGAAAAATCAAGAGAATGTAACTGTGACATGGTAAACCACGACAAAACACTACTGAAATAATTACACTCTTGCATTACAACAAAAGAAATTCAAAATGAACTTTGAAAAATCAAGAGAATGTAACTGTGACAAGTTAAACCATGACAAAACGCTGCTGAAATATTCCAACTCTTGCTTTTCAACGAAAGAAATCCAAAATGAACTTTGAAAAATCAAGAAAATGTAACTGTGACAAGGTAAACCACAACCAAACATTACTGAAATATTCAGACTCTTGCATTTCAATGAAAGAAACTCAAAATGAACTTTGAAAAATCAAGAGAATGTAACTTTGACAAGGTAAACCACGAAAAAACACTACTGAAATATTCCAACTCTTGCTTTTCAACGAAAGAAATTCAAAATGAACTTTGAAAAATCAAGAGAATGTAACAGTGACATGGTAAACCATGACAAAACACTACTGAAATATTCCAACTCTTGCATTTCAATGAAAGAAACTCAAAATGAACTTTGAAAAATCAAGAGAATGTAACTGTGACAAGGTAAACCACGAAAAAACACTACTGAAATAATTCAACTCTTGCATTTCAACGAGATAAATCCAAAATGAACTTTGAAAAATCAAAAGAATGTAACTGTGACAAGGTAAACCATGACAAAACACTACTGAAATATTCCAACTCTTGCATTTCAACGAATGAAATCCAAAATGAACTTTGAAAAATCAAGAGAATGTAACTGTGACAAGGTAAACCACGACAAAATACTACTGAAATAATTCAACTGTTGCATTTCAACGAGATAAATCCAAAATGAACTTTGAAAAATCAAGAGAATGTAACTGTGACATGGTAAACCACGACAAAACACTACTGAAATATTCCAACTCTTCTATTTCAATGAAAGAAATCAAAAATGAACTTTGAAAAATCATGAGAATGTAAGAATGACAAGGTAAACCACAACAAAACACTACTGAAATATTCCAACTCTTGCATTTCAATGAAAGAAATTCAAATGAACTTTGAAAAATCAAGAGAATGTAAGTGTGGCAAGGTAAACCACGACAAAACACTACTGAAATATTCCAACTCTTGCATTTCAATGAAAGAAATTCAAAATGAACTTTGAAAAATCAAGAGAATGTAAGTGTGACATGGTAAACCACGACAAAATACTACTGAAATAATCCCACTCTTGCATTTCAATGAAAGAAATTCAAGATGAACTTTGAAAAATCAAGAGAATGTAACTGTGACAAGGTAAACCACGACAAAACGCTACTGAAATATTCCAACTGTTGCATTTCAACGAAAGAAATTCAAAATGAACTTTGAAAAATCAAGAGAATGTAACTGTGACAAGGTAAACCACGACAAAACACTACTGAAATATTCCAACTCTTGCATTTCAACGAAAGAAAACCGAAATGAACTTTTAAAAATCAAAAAAATGTAACTGTGACAAGGTAAACCACAACAAAACACTATTGAAATATTCCAACTCCTGCATTTCAACGAAAGAAATTCAAAATGAACTTTGAAAAATCATGAAAATGTAACTCTGACAAGGTAAACCACAAGAAAACACTACTGAAATATTCCAACTCTTGCATTTCAATAAAAGAAATTCAAAATGAACTTTGAAAAATCAAGAGAATGTAACTCTGACAAGGTAAACCACGACAAAACACTACTGAAATATTCCAGCTCTTGCATTTCAACGATAGAAATTCAAAATGAATTTTGAAGAATCAAGAAAATATAACTGTGATAAGGTAAACCACGACAAAACACTACTGAAATATTCCAACTCTTGCATTTCAACGTGATAAATCCAAAATGAACTTTGAAAAATCAAGAAAATGTAAGTGTGATAAGGTAAACCACGATAAAACACTACTGAAATATTCCAGCTCTTGCATTTCAACGATAGAAATTCAAAATGAACTTTGAAAAATCAAGAGAATGTAACTGTGACAAGGTAAACCACACCAAAACACTACTGTAATATTCCAGCTCTTGCATTTCAACGATAGAAATTCAAAATGAATTTTGAAAAATCAAGGGAATGTAACTGTGATAAGGTAAACCACACCAAAACACTACTGCAATATTCCAGCTCTTGCATTTCAATGAAGGAAATCGAAAATGAACTTACTGAAATATTCCAACTCTTGCATTTCAATGAAAGAAAACCAAAATGAACTTTGAAAAATCAAGAAAATGTAACTGTGACAAGGTATACCACAACCAAACACTACTGAAATAATCCAACTCTTGCATTTCAACGAAAGAAATTCAAAATGAACTTTGAAAAATCAAGGGAATATAACTGTGATAAGGTAAACCACAACCAAACACTACTGCAATATTCCAGCTCTTGCATTTCAATGAAGGAAATCGAAAATGAACTTACTGAAATATTCCAACTCTTGCATTTCAATGAAAGAAAACCAAAATGAACTTTGAAAAATCAAGAAAATGTAACTGTGACAAGGTATACCACAACCAAGCACTACTGAAATAATCCAACTCTTGCACTTCAACGAAAGAAATTCAAAATGAACTTTGAAAAATCAAGAGAATGTAACTTTGACAAGGTAAACCACAACCAAACACTACTGAAATAATCCAACTCTTGCATTTCAACGAAAGAAATTCAAAATGAACTTTGAAAAATCAAGAGAATGTAACTTTGACAAGATAAACCACAACAAAGCACTACTGAAATATTCCAACTCTTGCATTTCAATGAAAGAAACTCAAAATGAAGATTGAAAAATCAAGAGAATGTAACTGTGACAAGGTAAACTACAACAAAACACTACTGAAATATTCCAACTCTTGCATTTCAGCATAAAAAATTCAAAATGAACTATGAAAAATCAAGAGAATGTAACTGTGATGAGGTAAACCACATCAAAACACTACTGAAATATTCCAACTCTTGCATTTCAATGAAGGAAATCGAAAATGAACTTTGAAAAATCAAGGGAATGTTACTGTGACAATGTAAACCACGACAAAACACTACTGAAATATTCCAACTCTTGCATTTCAACGAAAGAAATCCAAAATGATCTTTGAAAAATCAAGAGAATGTAACTGTGACAAGGTAAACCACGACAAAACACTACTGAAATATTCCAACTCTTGCATTTCAATGAAAGAAATTCAAAATGAACTTTGAAAAATCAAGAGAATGTAACTGTGACACTGTAAACCACATCAAAACACTACTGAAATATTCCAACTCTTGCATTTCAACGAAAGAAATCCAAATGATCTTTGAAAAATCAAGAGAATGTAACTGTGACAAGGTAAACCACGACAAAACACTACTGAAATATTCCAACTCTTGCATTTCAATGAAAGAAATTCAAAATGAACTTTGAAAAATCAAGAAAATGTAACTGTGACAAGGTAAACCACAACCAATGCTTTTCAACAAAAGAAATTCAAAATGAACTTTGAAAAATTAAGGGAATGTAACTGTGACATGGTAAACCACGACAACACACTACTGAAATATTCCAACTCTTGCATTTCAATGAAAGAAAACCGAAATGAACTTTTAAAAATCAAAAAAATGTAACTGTGACAAGGTAAACCACAACAAAACACTACTGAAATATTCCAACTCTTGCATTTCAACGAAAGAAATTCAAAATGAACTTTGAAAAATCATGAAAATGTAACTCTGACAAGGTAAACCACAAGAAAACACTACTGAAATATTCCAACTCTTGCATTTCAATAAAAGAAATTCAAAATGAACTTTGAAAAATCAAGAGAATGTAACTCTGACAAGGGTAAACCACGACAAAACACTACTGAAATATTGCAGCTCTTGCATTTCAACGATAGAAATTCAAAATGAATTTTGAAAAATCCAGAAAATGTAACTGTGATAAGGTAAACCATAACAAAACACTACTGAAATATTCCAGCTCTTGCATTTCAACGTGATAAATCCAAAACGAACTTTGAAAAATCAAGAGAATGTAACTGTGACAAGGTAAACCACAACAAAACACTACTGAAATATTCCAACTCTTGCATTTCAACGTGATAAATCAAAAATGAACTTTGAAAAATCAAGAAAATTTAAGTGTGATAAGGTAAACCACGATAAAACACTACTGAAATATACCAGCTCTTGCATTTCAACGATAGAAATTCAAAATGAACTTTGAAAAATCAAGAGAATGTAACTGTGACAAGGTAAACCACACCAAAACACTACTGCAATATTCCAGCTCTTGCATTTCAACGATAGAAATTCAAAATGAATTTTGAAAAATCAAGGGAATGTAACTGTGATAAGGTAAACCACACCAAAACACTACTGCAATATTCCAGCTCTTGCATTTCAATGAAGGAAATCGAAAATGAACTTACTGAAATATTCCAACTCTTGCATTTCAATGAAAGAAAACCAAAATGAACTTTGAAAAATCAAGAGAATGTAACTGTGACAAGGTAAACCACAACAAAACACTACTGAAATATTCCAACTCTTGCATTTCAATGAAAGAAATTGAAAATGAACTTTGAAAAATTAAGAGAATGTAACTGTGACAAGGTAAACCACGACAAAACACTACTGAAATATTCCAACTCTTGCATTGCAATGAATGAAATTCAAAATGAACTTTGAAAAATCAAGAGAATGTAACTGTGACATGGTAAACCACGACAAAACACTACTGAAATAATTACACTCTTGCATTACAACAAAAGAAATTCAAAATGAACTTTGAAAAATCAAGAGAGTGTAACTGTGACAAGTTAAACCATGACAAAACGCTGCTGAAATATTCCAACTCTTGCTTTTCAACGAAAGAAATCCAAAATGAACTTTGAAAAATCAAGAAAATGTAACTGTGACAAGGTAAACCACAACCAAACATTACTGAAATATTCAGACTCTTGCATTTCAATGAAAGAAACTCAAAATGAACTTTGAAAAATCAAGAGAATGTAACTTTGACAAGGTAAACCACGAAAAAATACTACTGAAATATTCCAACTCTTGCTTTTCAACGAAAGAAATTCAAAATGAACTTTGAAAAATCAGGAGAATGTAACAGTGACATGGTAAACCATGACAAAACACTACTGAAATATTCCAACTCTTGCATTTCAATGAAAGAAACTCAAAATGAACTTTGAAAAATCAAGAGAATGTAACTGTGACAAGGTAAACCACGAAAAAACACTACTGAAATAATTCAACTCTTGCATTTCAACGAGATAAATCCAAAATGAACTTTGAAAAATCAAGAGAATGTAACTGTGACAAGGTAAACCATGACAAAACACTACTGAAATATTCCAACTCTTGCATTTCAACGAATGAAATCCAAAATGAACTTTGAAAAATCAAGAGAATGTAACTGTGACAAGGTAAACCACGACAAAATACTACTGAAATAATTCAACTGTTGCATTTCAACGAGATAAATCCAAAATGAACTTTGAAAAATCAAGAGAATGTAACTGTGACATGGTAAACCACGACAAAACACTACTGAAATATTCCAACTCTTCTATTTCAATGAAAGAAATCAAAAATGAACTTTGAAAAATCATGAGAATGTAAGAATGACAAGGTAAACCACAACAAAACACTACTGAAATATTCCAACTCTTGCATTTCAATGAAAGAAATTCAAATGAACTTTGAAAAATCAAGAGAATGTAAGTGTGGCAAGGTAAACCACGACAAAACACTACTGAAATATTCCAACTCTTGCATTTCAATGAAAGAAATTCAAATGAACTTTGAAAAATCAAGAGAATGTAAGTGTGACATGGTAAACCACGACAAAATACTACTGAAATAATCCCACTCTTGCATTTCAATGAAAGAAATTCAAGATGAACTTTGAAAAATCAAGAGAATGTAACTGTGACAAGGTAAACCACGACAAAACGCTACTGAAATATTCCAACTGTTGCATTTCAACGAAAGAAATTCAAAATGAACTTTGAAAAATCAAGAGAATGTAACTGTGACAAGGTAAACCACGACAAAACACTACTGAAATATTCCAACTCTTGCATTTCAACGAAAGAAAACCGAAATGAACTTTTAAAAATCAAAAAAATGTAACTGTGACAAGGTAAACCACAACAAAACACTATTGAAATATTCCAACTCCTGCATTTCAACGAAAGAAATTCAAAATGAACTTTGAAAAATCATGAAAATGTAACTCTGACAAGGTAAACCACAAGAAAACACTACTGAAATATTCCAACTCTTGCATTTCAATAAAAGAAATTCAAAATGAACTTTGAAAAATCAAGAGAATGTAACTCTGACAAGGTAAACCACGACAAAACACTACTGAAATATTCCAGCTCTTGCATTTCAACGATAGAAATTCAAAATGAATTTTGAAAAATCAAGAAAATATAACTGTGATAAGGTAAACCACGACAAAACACTACTGAAATATTCCAACTCTTGCATTTCAACGTGATAAATCCAAAATGAACTTTGAAAAATCAAGAAAATGTAAGTGTGATAAGGTAAACCACGATAAAACACTACTGAAATATTCCAGCTCTTGCATTTCAACGATAAAAATTCAAAATGAACTTTGAAAAATCAAGAGAATGTAACTGTGACAATGTAAACCACACCAAAACACTACTGTAATATTCCAGCTCTTGCATTTCAACGATAGAAATTCAAAATGAATTTTGAAAAATCAAGGGAATGTAACTGTGATAAGGTAAACCAGACCAAAACACTACTGCAATATTCCAGCTCTTGCATTTCAATGAAGGAAATCGAAAATGAACTTACTGAAATATTCCAACTCTTGCATTTCAATGAAAGAAAACCAAAATGAACTTTGAAAAATCAAGAAAATGTAACTGTGACAAGGTATACCACAACCAAACACTACTGAAATAATCCAACTCTTGCATTTCAACGAAAGAAATTCAAAATGAACTTTGAAAAATCAAGAGAATGTAACTTTGACAAGGTAAACCACAACCAAACACTACTGCAATATTCCAGCTCTTGCATTTCAATGAAGGAAATCGAAAATGAACTTACTGAAATATTCCAACTCTTGCATTTCAATGAAAGAAAACCAAAATGAACTTTGAAAAATCAAGAAAATGTAACTGTGACAAGGTATACCACAACCAAGCACTACTGAAATAATCCAACTCTTGCACTTCAACGAAAGAAATTCAAAATGAACTTTGAAAAATCAAGAGAATGTAACTTTGACAAGGTAAACCACAACCAAACACTACTGAAATAATCCAACTCTTGCATTTCAACGAAAGAAATTCAAAATGAACTTTGAAAAATCAAGAGAATGTAACTTTGACAAGATAAACCACAACAAAGCACTACTGAAATATTCCAACTCTTGCATTTCAATGAAAGAAACTCAAAATGAAGATTGAAAAATCAAGAGAATGTAACTGTGACAAGGTAAACTACAACAAAACACTACTGAAATATTCCAACTCTTGCATTTCAACATAAAAAATTCAAAATGAACTTTGAAAAATCAAGAGAATGTAACTGTGATGAGGTAAACCACATCAAAACACTACTGAAATATTCCAACTCTTGCATTTCAATGAAGGAAATTGAAAATGAACTTTGAAAAATCAAGGGAATGTTACTGTGACAATGTAAACCACGACAAAACACTACTGAAATATTCCAACTCTTGCATTTCAACGAAAGAAATCCAAAATAATCTTTGAAAAATCAAGAGAATGTAACTGTGACAAGGTAAACCACGACAAAACACTACTGAAATATTCCAACTCTTGCATTTCAATGAAAGAAATTCAAAATGAACTTTGAAAAATCAAGAGAATGTAACTGTGACACTGTAAACCACATCAAAACACTACTGAAATATTCCAACTCTTGCATTTCAACGAAAGAAATCCAAAATGATCTTTGAAAAATCAAGAGAATGTAACTGTGACAAGGTAAACCACGACAAAACACTACTGAAATATTCCAACTCTTGCATTTCAATGAAAGAAATTCAAATGAACTTTGAAAAATCAAGAAAATGTAACTGTGACAAGGTAAACCACAACCAGTGCTTTTCAACAAAAGAAATTCAAAATGAACTTTGAAAAATTAAGGGAATGTAACTGTGACATGGTAAACCACGACAACACACTACTGAAATATTCCAACTCTTGCATTTCAATGAAAGAAATTCAAAATGAACTTTGAAAAAATCAAGAGAATGTAACTGTGACATGATAAACCACGACAACACACTACTGCAATATTCCAACTCTTGCATTTCAACGAAAGAAATCTAAAATGAACTTTGAAAAATCAAGAGAATATAACTGTGACAGGGTAAACCACGACAACACACTACTGAAATATTCCAACTCTTGCATTTCAATGAAAGAAATCCAAAATGAACTTTGAAAAATCAAGAGAATGTAACTGAGACACTGTAAACCACATCAAAACACTACTGAAATATTCCAACTCTTGCATTTCAACGAAAGAAATCCAAAATGAATTTTGAAAAATCAAGAGAATTTAACTGTGGCAAGGTAAACCACGAGAAAACACTACCGAAATATTCCAACTCTTGCATTTATTGAAATGCAAGAGTTGGAATATTTCGGTAGTGTTTAAATGAACTTTGAAAAATCAAGAAAATGTAACTGTGACAAGGTATACCACAACCAAACACTACTGAAATATTCCAATTCTTGCATTTCAACGAAAGAAATTCATAATGAACTTTGAAAAATCAAGAGAATGTAACTTTGACAATGTAAACCATGACAAAACACTACTGAAATAATCCAACTCTTGCATTTCAATGAAAGAAACTCAAAATGAACTTTGAAAAATCAATAGAATGTAACTCTGACATGGTAAACCACAACAAAACACTACTGAAATATTCCAACTCTTGCATTTCAATGAAAGAAATTCAAAATGAACTTTGAAAAATCAAGAAAATGTAGCTGTGACAAGGTAAACCACAACCAAACACTACTGAAATATTCCAACTCTTGCTTTTCAACGAAAAAAATTCAAAATGAACTCTGAAAAATCAGGCCTTTGGGGCGCCGGGGGCCCTTTGGGGGGGTCGGGGGGAGGGGGCCCTTCTGTGTCCCAATGCACAAAAAATATTAAAAAATTGTGGAGGGGAGGAGGGGAAGGGGAGGGGAGGAGGGGAGGGGAGGGGGAGGATGGGAGAGGAGGGGGAGAGAGAGGGGGAGGAGGGGGAGGGGTCGGTGAGGAGGGGGGGAGAGGGAGGGAGAGGGAGGGGAGGGGGCCCTTTGGGGGCCAAGGGGGGAGGAGCCCTTTGGGGCCCGGGGGGGTCCTTTGGGGATCTGGGGGGACCCTTGAGGGCCGGTTGGTCCTTTGGGAGCCCGGGGGACCTTTGAGGACCGGGCGCTTCCTTCGGGGTCGGGGTAGGAGGATCGGAACCCTTTGGGGTCGGGGTAGAGGACCTCACAACACTGTTCAAATGGAACTTGTGTATTATAACGACCACAGAGTTTCACCCTCAAATCCTCTTCTAAAATCTCTTCAAAAATCATCTTTTAAAATGTCTCTAACTGTTTCGCCGAAATAATTCCATAAAACGGTTTCGCCCAAATAATCCCTAAACGTAATTTCAGCGTATTCCTTTTGTTTTGGCATCTCTGCGCTGTCACATTTGAAATTACTAAGAAACATGATTCCCACGCTAAAACAATTCATCGCTAAGATGTTTCTTTGGAGAATTGTTTCCATGGCGTTTGGTTATTAATATCTTTTGGAGTTCGACCAGTAGAACTGTTTCCGAGGCAAAGACATTAATGTCTTGGATCTATTCCTGGAGAATCGTTTCTAGGCGAAAATTTTTAAAGTCTGACAGATGATGTCATTGGTTGATTGATCTGTCAAGAAAGGGGAATTAATTTGTTGTTTCTAAGGGGAATTATTGATTCACGATAGGGGAATTGAGGTTGTAAGCACAGGTGTTTCCTATTCCTGGACGGCATAACATTTGCCTCGAGCAACAACAACAACATGATCTAGAAGGAAGTGTCATTGACCTGTCCCCATTAGACTCAATAATCCATCAAAGTGAGAAAGTTCCTGTTTTTCCATTCTCACTGACAAAAACCATAAAACAGACATAAATCGATGTTGACATCCATGAAAAACATCAAATAAATTGACCAACACACATAACCGTCCATGAAACAACCATCAATGTGAGAAAATTCCTGTTTTTTCAAGTGAGAAAAATACTGTTTTTCCATTCTCACTGACAAAAACCATAAAACAGACATAAATTACTGTTGACATCCATGAAAAACATCAAATAAATTGACCAACACACATAACCGTCCAAGAAAACATCCATAAAAGTGAGAAAATTCCTGTTTTTTCATTCTCACTGACAACAAACAGACATAAATTATGTAAAAAAAAAGTTGTAGGTGGCAGCAGGGGTGGGCAATCGGAGTTATAGGGTCATCTCTACTTATACATATTGGACATGTATAGAACATTTTTTGGTTTCCGATATCAACTCTCTCACATCTAAAAAGAAACTGATCCACGTTCAATAAATTCAGAGGGGGATGGGAGAGGAGTAACTCTGTGACGTTACATAACCTCTTTTGAAGGGGGAGCCATCTACATAGAATCTATGGCAATGTTTTCAAAAGTATATCCACGATATTATTTTGCTTTGTTTCAATTAATATATCAATAAATTGAGTAAAAGCATTTGAGTCACGTTGTAAAAGCTTCATACAATAGTCTAATGGGGGAGAATCAGTTTTCATTATTTTGACAAGTGTTCCCTGAGAAAATATCCTCCGTTGAAGAGATAACTCGAGAAAATTGAAATTCAGAATCAATTGTTGTTCCATAATTACAAGATTCGTCCTAATTCTCTCTTTCTCAAATTTATTTATTTTTAAATCCTAACACTCTCACTGCTGACTATAGACTAACCATGATTCGTTCTACTTCAAGAATATTCGATAACCCCAAAAAATCTAACATAGAGAAAGGGAACATTTTCGATTTCGAAACAATTTTATTGTACGTGATCACAATTACAACAATAATATATATTACACATATACAATTACCGATATAACTTATTGACCTCTTTATGCTTCACTATTGCACTTAAAGCACTTTGAAGTCTATTCACATGTGCTATATCAACTTATGCAGCGAAGCATAATTGGTCCTCCAATTTAAATTTGCTCAGAGATAACACGTATCTTGCATATACTTCATCCCATTCAAGACAAAGCCGTGATCCTCTCGTGATTTCTACCGCAATGTTTGGTGCTGTTGTATCATTGCTGCTGCTACCAACTCCACTATCAACTTCTAATAGTGTAAAAATTTCACTCATTATTGCAAATACATCTTAATAAACGAGTAAAGTCAGACTGTTCTCACTCCTTGAATTCTATTCTCACATTAATAACAACTATATCAAAAATCCTTCCTTATATTCACTACATCACTTCCCGTTAGTATTTCTAAGTCCCTGATTGCCCTAGAAGGAGGATTTGGTCTTGTACAGTTAGACTGGTTATAGATGGCAGCAGAGGTGCCCCGTCAGAAATTAGAGGAGCCTCCCTACTGATCGAAACATTTTTTTTTCTTTAATTATTTGATTTGCTTTCCACTTTATAAATAAAGACAAATTGTCAATTGAAACTTGTTAAAAAGAAAAAAAGAACGGGGTAGTGATGTAAACTCCCCACTAAACCGTCATTTCTCATCGAAGTGAAATACACTCAAAATCACTAAAACAATATTAGCGTCAATTCTTATTTACAGATTTGCGTTCCTATTAAGGAACGATTTGAGAAATAATTCTTGATTTCTCAAATCGATTGAGAAATAATTCTCATTCAAAATTCAACGGCCCCTGTGTTTGAGCAGTCTTTCTTAAAGGATTATGACGAAAGTCAAACTTTTGCGTAAAGAGCAACGGTTGACGAAGGGTTAAAAAGGGCAATAAAAATTTCGATTTGCGTTCGAATGAGCCCTCCGACCTCCTAGGACCAATGGCTCGGTGAGATCACCCCTGAGAAAAGCAAAGAAATCCACACCCGTGATCTTTCTTCTGGCCAAAATTACAGAATTTCACATTTGTTGAATCTGATGATGTCATTTTCATTAAGAGCACTCAGGTTTTTGGGGGTGCTTCCCTATTTTTCAAAAATCAGGCAAACTTTCTCAGGCTCGTAACGTTTGATGGGTTATATAAAACTTAATGAATTTTATATATTTGGAATCAAACAGTTCGTGGTAACGAACTGTAAGTAAGGAGTGGCTCAGTATAATAGAAACCGAAATGCTAAAAATCAGAATTTTGGTAGATTAAAATTTGGTACATTAAAAGAATTGGATTTTTATGCTGATTCCAAATATATAAATTCATTAAGTTTGATGTTACTATTCAATAGTTACCAGCCTGAGACTTTTTTTCTTTTTTTCCACCCAGGGGTGATCGTATTGAAGCACTAGTACTAAAAGATTGGGAGAGCGCTCACTTGAACGAAAATAACAAATTTAGTGTCCTTTTTAAGGGACCAAAAAAGGGAGGACAACTAGCCACCGTCTCACACTATTTGTTCCCCTAAAGTCGTCTGATAAAAATTTTGAGATAGCCATTTCGTCTAGTATAGTTGAAAGGTCCAATAATTATGTCTTTAGGGATGACCCCCCCCCCCCAGAGCCCACGGAGGAAGGGCTGCAATTTGCCAAATTTGCCCATTGTTTAAATATAGTATTTATTATTAGGAGGTATACAAACATTTTTCAAGAGGGGGGGGATTATCTGCTGATAAATCTTCTACTGGTAGAATCTTCTATTGGGATGGAAGTCTCCGGGGGTGAAGTTTTCAGGGGAAATTTTGCGTGAGAATTTGCCAGAATTCATATAGGCCTACGGAATTCGTTTTAATTGTCTTACTTTCTCGTTGGCGACCCTATTTCACATGTGGAGAAACTCTGGGGGAGTTGTCCGCAAGAACCTTTCAGTGGAGTTGGAATTCTTCTGAGAATTTTTACGTGGGGGAGAATTTCCCACGGGAAAAATTATCCATAGAGGAATTATTACCAGGAGAAACTCTCCATTGGGAGATTTCCACGACAGAAACTTTCAATGGGGGGGGGGTCTGGGAAATATTTCCCACACAGGGAGAATTCTGATCAGAAATAATTAAAATAAAAACTTCTTTTAAAAGTACTTGAAAATTTTTAGCGTGAAGAGAGGGGTATTAAGGAAGGGGCAGCCCCCTCATATACGAAATAACTTCTGTTCGTTTTAGGTTTTCATGTTGCTCCTTACTTTCAGTAGAAAAGACTTTTTTTCATTAAATCAGCATAAAAAACTAATTCTTTGTATGTATCAATTGTTATCAAAATTCCTTTTTTTAGCATTTCGGCTCTTATGGGACAAAGCCGCTCCTTACTTACAGTTCGTTATCTCCAACTATTTGAAAGATTGCTTTCGTCGCAATTGTGCTCCAGCCCCTCCTATTATCTGAATGTGATGATGGGCTATATAGAAAAGTCTGCTTATTTTGTTTCGCATTATTTTTGTACACACTTTTCAACAATACTTGATTCATAACAACATTTGAGAGAGAAAAAACAGCAAAACAATTAGCAAAGCTATGTATATAGCCCAATATATTAATGTTACGCCCATGTATAGTCCATTGGTACTTGTATAATAAACATCCTACCGCTCATGTTGTTCATTCATTGACGCATTATAGAACCGGTTTTTTTCGTTAGTTTCTTTCTGCTTAGCGTGAGACAAGATAAAGAGATGTGACAGAAAAGATGGAAAATATATAATTTGGGCCATATGTTTGCACATTAGGGGGGGGGGGTAATGTATTTGGACAGTGTGAAGTTAGAAAGCAATTCTTATTGCTTTATATGCAGAATATTGTACCTAACACATAAGGCATGCAAGCCCGGTATACTTCACCCCCCCCCTAATGTGCAAACATATAGCCTAGATTTGTTTCTAAAGTATTATATTTCTATCTTATTTAGTACATTTCATTAGGATTGAGCTTCAGAGAAACATATTAGAAGAACATTAGGAAGGGGGTATATCATACAAGTACCAGCCCATTACATTATAGACTATGTATGTCCATATGTATATCCCATAAACTATATTAAAGCATTGCGGGGCTGGGGGGCAGTGGAGCAATTGAAACAGCAATAATAGTTTTTGGAAAGAGCATAGAGTGACAAATAAAATGGTATATTCATCTTTCAGCTAATGAATTAAACCAAATCGCGTTTCTGGAAAGAAATCAAACAGTTCGTGGTAACGAACTGTAAGTAAGGAGCGACCCGGCTCAATGGTAGCCGAAACTCTAGAAAACGGTATTTTGATACCAATAGGTATATCAAAAGAATCAGATTTTAATGAGTAGGGAAGCCCTAATAACTCCCAGTCGACACCACTGCAGCCATCTATAATTGAGTTTAACGCTGACAGGCTATAATTCACTCAAGGATTATTGATCGAGTCTAATGGGGTCAATGCCCCCTTTTTCAAGGTCGATTTATTTGTTGTTTCTACGTGTAATGACTCTGGAGCGAAGTTTGCACATGCGCATTGACGGGAACAATGTATTGATCGACTCGAGGGGAACTATATTTCTGAGAAATTGATTTGCATAATCGGCGGGGAATTATTGATCCACAAAAGGGGAATTAAGAAACATTATGGCTTCTTTCATCTTTAGGTCCGAGGGATAAAATGTCTTTAGTGACAGAGATAAATTAATATTCTATTTTTAAATGTGGCTTCTCTGATCTTTAGGTCACAGAGATTAATTAATATTCTATCAAAGCCTTAATAAAGTAACGAAGAACACCTTAGAGATGAGGAGATTAACGCGAGAATTTTTTACTGGAATTTCAAATGTGACAGCGCAGGGATACCAAAACAAAAGGAACACGCAGAAATTACTTTTAGGGGATTATTTGAGCGAAACACTTTGAGACACTTTAGAAGATTATTTAGGCGAAACAGTTTGAGATATTTTAGAAGATGATTTAGGCGAAACAGTTGAGACATTTTAGAAGATGATTTTAGAAGATGATTCAGAAGATGATTTGGGGTGAAACTCTGTGGTCGTTATAATACACAAGTTCCATTTGAACAGTGTTGTAAGGTCCCCTACCCCTACCCCAAAGGCCCCCGAGCGCCCCCAAAGGGCCCCCGCCACCCCCCAAAGGGCCCAACTTGCTCTCCCGGGGGGCCCCCTTGGCGCCTCCAAAGGGCCCCCGTGCCCCAAAAGACCCCCCCCCCCCCCCATTTTTTATATACTTTTTTTGTGCACTTGAGACACAGAAGGGCCCCCATATTTCAAAAGGCTTTATTATATCTTTTCAGAACAAGTTCTTTTCTTAATATCCCTCCTAAACCCATTTTACAAGTTGAAGTACTCATCCTTTCACCCACAACTTTACCTTACGACTTTTTGAATACCCCAACACCCAGCAATACATTTCAAAAGACATTTCAGAACAAGTTCTTTTCTTAATGTCCCTCCTAAACCAATTTTACAAGTTGAAGTACCCATCCTTTTCACCACAACTTTACTTTACGACTTTTTGAATACCCCAACATCAATCAATACTTTTCAAAAGGCTTTTATTATATCTTTTCAGAACATGTTCTTTACGTAATGTCCTTCCTAAACCAATTTTACAACTTGAAGTACTCATCCTTTTCACCCACAACTCTACTTTATGGCTTTTGAATATCCCATGACAAAGCAATACTTTCAAAAGGCTTTTTTATATCTTTTCAGAACAAAAATCAAATATTATTAATAAAATCACATGTATTTTAAATGTGTGCATCAAAGTAACAACATTCTTCTTTAATACCACCAAATGTTTACTGAACACACACAATTTTCTCTTAGAAATATTATTTTTCATCTGTGATAACACTTTTTCTTTTCGAACTAGCAAGTTTTCTACCAAAGATACCAAATTTTTTCTTAGAAGTTACATTTTTTTACTGTGATAACAACTTTTCTGTCAGAAGAAGCAAGTTCTGCTTAACCCTAACAAATTTTCTAATCAAAGTAATGACATTTTACCTTAAAACTAACATACTTTTACTGAACACACACAATTTCCTCTTAAAAATAACATTTTCATCAGTGATAACACTTTTTTTGTTTGAACTAGCAAGTTTTCTGTCAAAGATACCAAATTTTTTCTTAGAAGTAACATTTTTTTGATTGTGATAACAACTTTTCTGTCAGAAGTAGCAAGTTTTGCTTAACACTAACAAACCTTCTCATCAACGTAATGACATATTACCTTAAAACTAACTTACTTTTACTGAACACACGCAAATTTCTCTTAGAAATAATATTTTTCGTCAGTCATAACACTTTTTCTGTTCTAACCAGCAATTTTTCTACCAAAGTTACCAAATTTTTTCTTAGAAGTAACATTTTTTGACTGTGATAGCAACTTTTCTGTCAGAAGTAGAAAGTTTTGATTAACATTAACAAACCCTCTCATCAAAGTAACAATATTTTGCCGAACACACATAAATTTATCTTAGAAATAATATTTTTTATCAGTGATAACACTTTTTCTGTTCGAACTAGCAAGTTTTCTACCAAAGATACCAAATTTTTTCTTAGAAGTAACAACTTTTTTAATTGTGATAACAACTTTTCTGTCAGAAGTAGCAAGTTTTGCTTAACACTAACAAACCTTCTCATCAATGGAACGCCATTTTACCTTAAAACTAACATACTTTTACTAAACGCAAACAAATTTCTCTTAGAAATAATATTTTTCATCAGTGATAACACTTTTTCTGTTCGAACTAGCAAGTTTTCTATCAAAGATACCAAATTTTTTCTTAGAAGTAACATTTTTTGATTGTGATAACAACTTTTCTGTCAGAAGTAGCAAGTTATGCTTAACACTAACAAACCTTCTCATCGAAGTAACGACCTTTTACCTTAATACTAACATACTTTTACTGAACACACATAAATTTATCTTAGAAATAATATTTTTTATCAGTGATAACACTTTTTCTGTTCGAACTAGCAAGTTTTCTACCAAAGATACCAAATTTTTTCTTTGAAGTAACAACTTTTTTGATTGTGATAACAACTTTTCTGTCAGAAGTAGCAAGTTTTGATTAACACTAACAAATTTTCTCATTAAAGTAACAATACTTTACCTTAAAACTAACATATTTTACAGAACACCCACAAATTTCTCTTAGAAATAATATTTTTCATTAGTGATAACCCTTTTTCTGTTCGAATTAGCAAGTTTTCCACCAAAGATACCAAATTTTTTCTTAGAAATAACTTTTTTTGATCTTAATAACAACTTTTCTGCCAGAAGCAGCAAGTTTTGATTAACACTAACAAACCTTCTCATCAAAGTAACAACATTTTACCTTAAAACTAACATACTTTTACTGATCACACACAAATTTTTCTTAGAAATAATATTTTTCATCAGTGATAACACGTTTTCTATTCGAACTAGCAAGTTTTCTGTCAAAGATACCAAATTTTTTCTTAGAAGTAACTTTTCTTTGATTGTGATAACAACTTTTCTGTCAGAAGTAGTAAGTTTTGATTAACACTAAAAAATTTTCATATCAAAGTAACAACATTCTTCCTTAATACTACCAAACGTTTACTTAACACTAACAGATTTTCTCATCAAAGTAACAAAATTTTACCTTAAAACTAACAAACTCTTAATTAAAACACACAAATTTCTCTTAGAAATAATAATTTTCATCAGTGATAACACTTCTTCTGTTCGAACTAGCAAAGATACCAAATTTTTTCTTAGAAGTAACTTTTCTTTGATTGCGATAACAATTTTCCTCTCAGAAGTAGCAACTTTTGCTTAACACTAACAAACCTTTTCCTCAAAGTAACAACACTCTTCCTTAATACTAACATACTTTTACTGAACACACACAAATTTCTCTTAGAAATAATATTTTTCATCAGTGATAACACTTTCTCTGTTCGATCTAGCAAGTTTTCTGCCAAAGATACCAATTTTTTTCTTAGAAGTAACAATTTTTTGATTTTGATAACAACTTTCCTGTCAGAAGTAGAAAGTTTTGCTTAACACTAACAAACCTTCTCATCAAAGTAACAACATTCTTCCTTAATACTAACATACGTTTACTGAACACACACAATTTTCTCTTAGAAATAATATTTTTCATCAGTGATAACACTTTTTCGCTTCGAACTAGCAAGTTTTCTACCAAAGATACCAAATTTTGTCTCAGAAGTAACAATTTTTTATTGTGATAACAACTTTTCTCTCAGAAGTACCAAGTTTTGCTTAACACAAACAAACCTTCTCATCAAAGTAACCATATTTTACCTTAAAACTAACATACTCATACTTAACACACACAAATTTCTCTTAGAAATAATATTTTTCAACAGTGATAACACGTTTTCTGATTGAACTTGCAAGTTTTCTGTCAAAGATACCAAATTTTTTCTGAGAAGTAACTTTTCTTTGATTGTGATAACAACTTTTCTGTCAGAAGTAGCAAGTTCTGCTTAACACTAAAAAAATTTCTCATCAAAGTAACAATATTTTACATTAAAACTAACAAAATTTTACTGAACACACACAAATTTTTCTTATAAATAATATTTTTCATCAGTGATAACACTTTTTCGCTTCGAACTAGCAAGTTTTCTACCAAAGATACCAAATTTTTCTTAGAAGCAACAATTTTTTGATTGTGATAACAACTTTTCTGTCAGATATAGCAAGTTCTGTTTAATACTAACAAGCCTTCTCATCAAAGTAACAACATTTTACCTTAAAACTAACATACTTTTACTGAACACACACAAATTTCTCTTAGAAATAATATTTCTCATCAGTGATAACACTTTTTCTGTTCGAACTAGCAAGTTTTCAACCAAAGATACCAAATTTTTTCATAGAAGTCACTATCTTTTTATTGTGATAACAACTTTTCTGTCAGAAGTAGCAAGTTTTGCTTAACACTAACAAACCTTCTAATCAAAGTAACAACATTCTTCTTTAATACTACCAAAACGATTACTTAAAACACACAATTTTTTCTTAAAAATAACATTTTTTATCAGTGATAACACGCTTTCTGTTCGAACTAGTTTGTTTTCTACCAAAGATACCAAATTTTTTCTTAGAAGTCACTATCTTTTTATTGTGATAACAACTTTTCTGTCAGAAGTAGCAAGTTTTGCTTAACACTAACAAATCTTTCCTTCAAAGTAACAACATTCTTCTTTAATACTACCAAACGTTTACTTAACACTAACAGATTTTTACTTCGAATCATCAACTTTTCCTTAATACTAACATACTTTTACTGAACACACTCAAATTTCTCTTAGAAATAATATTTTTGATCAGTGATAACACTTTTTCTGTTCGAACTAGCAAGTTTTCTGTCAAAGATACTTTTTTTCTTATAAGTAACAATTTTTTGATTGTGATAACAAGTTTTTTGTCAGAAGTAGCAAGTTTTCTTTCAAAGATACAAATTCCTTCTTAAAAGTAAAAATTTTTCGTCACTGATAACACAATTTCTGCTAGAACTAGCAAGTTGTCCAGCAAAGATAACAATTTTTTCTTAGAAGAAGCGAATTTCTTCTAGCAGCACCAAGTTTTCCGTCAAAGATAACAAATCTTCTCTTCGAAGTAACAACTTTTTCCTTAATACTAACAAACCTTTCCTTCACCCGGGCACCTGCAGCCAACCTACAATACCACCCTTTTTTTCAAGTAATTGCATTCACTTTAGGTTCATTTAGGTTCACTTAAAGTGGCGTGCCACGCTAGTTCGAACAGAAAACGTGTTATCACTGATGAAAAATATTATTTCTAAGAGAAATTTGTGTGTGTTCGGTAAAAGTATGTTAGTTTTAAGGTAAAATATTGTTACTTTGATGAGAAGCTTTGTTAGTGTTAATCAAAAGTTTGTGTTCACAATCAAAGAAAAGTTACTTCTAAGAAAAAATTTGGTACCTTTGGTAGAAAACTTGCTAGTTCGAACAGAAAAAATGTTATCACTGATGAAAAATATTATTTCTAAGATAATTTGTGTGTGTTCTGTAAAAGTATGTTAGTTTTAAGGTAAAATATTGTTACTTTGATGAGAAAATTTGTTAGTGTTAATCAAAACTTGCTACTTCTGACAGAAAAGTTTTTTTCACAATCAAAAAATTGTTACTTCTAAGAAAAAATTTGTTTACTTTGGTAGAAAACTTGCTAGTTCAAACAGAAAACGTGTCATCACTGATGAAAAATATTATTTCTAAGAAAAATTTGTGTATGTTCAGTAAAAGTATGTTAGTTTTAAGGTAAAATATTGTTACTTTGATGAGAAGGTTTGTTAATGTTAAGCAAAACTTGATACTTCTGACAGGAAAGTTGTTATCACAATCAAAATATTGTTACTTCTAAGAAAAAATTTGGTATATTTGGTAGAAAACTTGCTAGTTCGAACAGAAAAAGTATTATCACTGATGAAAAATATTATTTCTAAGAGAAATTTGTGTGTGTTCGGTAAAAGTATGTTAGTTTTAAGGTAAAATATTGTTACTTTGATGAGAAGATTTGTTAATGTTAAGCAAAACTTGCTACTTCTGACAGAAAAGTTGTTATCACAGTAAAAAAAAATGTTACTTCTAAGAAGAAAATTTGGTATCTTTGACAGAAAACTTGCTAGTTCGAAAAGAAAAAATGTTATCACTGATGAAAAATATTATTTCTAAGATAAATTTGTGTGTGTTCAGTAAAAGTATGTTAGTTTTAAGGTAAAACATCGTTACTTTGATGAGATAATTTGTTAATGTTAAGCAAAACTTGATACTTCTGACAGGAAAGTTGTTATCACAATCAAAAAAATGTTACTTCTAAGAAAAAATTTGGTATCTTTGGTAGAAAACTTGCTCGTTCGAACAGAAAAAGTGTTATCAATGATGAAAAATATTGTTTCTAAGAGAAAATTGTGTGTGTTCAGTAAACATTTGGTGGTATTAAAGAAGAATTCTGTTACTTTGATGCACACATTTAAAATACATATGATTTTATTAATAATATTTGATTTTTGTTCTGAAAAGATATAAAAAAGCCTTTTGAAAGTATTGCTTGGTGATGGGATATTCAAAAAGCCATAAAGTAGAGTTGTGGATGAAAAGGATGAGTACTTCAAGTTGTAAAATTGGTTTAGGAAGAACATTACGTAAAGAACATGTTCTGAAAAGATATAATAAAAGCCTTTTTAAAAGTACTGCGTGATGTTGGGGTATGTAAAAAAGTAGTAAAGTAAAGTTGTGATGAAAAGGATGGTACTTCAACTTGTAAAATTGGTTTAGGAGGGACATTAAGAAAAGAACTTGTTCTGAAATGTCTTTTTAAAAGTATTGCTGGGTGTTAGGGTATTCAAAAAGTCGTAAGGTAAAGTTGTGGGTGAAAGGATGAGTACTTCAACTTGTAAAATGGGTTTAGGAGGGATAGTAAGAAAAGAAATTGTTCTGAAAAGATATAATAAAGCCTTTTGAAATGTGGGGGCCCTTTTGTGTCTCAAGTGCAAAAAAACAGTGCTAAAAAATGGGGGGGGGGCTTTGGGGGAACCGGGGGCCCTTTGGGGGTGCTTGGGGCCCTTTGCGGGCGTTGGAGGGCCTTTGGGAGCGCCCCGGGGGCCTTTTGGGTTGGGGTAGGGGACCTTACAACACTGTTCAAATGGAACTTGTGTATTATAACGATCACAGAGTTTCACCCCAAATCATCTTCTAAATCATCTTCTAAAATCATCTTCTAAAATGTCTCAACTGTTCCGCCTAAATCATCTTCTAAAATGTCTCAAACTGTTTTGCTTAAATCATCTTCTAAAGTGTATCAAAGTGTTTCGCTCAAATAATCCCCTAAAAGTAGTTTCTGCGTGTTCCTTTTGTTTTAGCATCTCTGCGCTGTCACATTTGAAATTCCCAGGAAAAAATTCCTGCGTTAATCTCTTCATCTCTAAGGTGTTCTTGGTTACTCTATTAAGGCTTCGATAGAATATTAATTTATCTCTGTGACCTAAAGATCAGAGAAGCCATATTTAAAAAATAAAATATTAATTTATCTCTGTCACTAAAGACCTTTTATCCCTCAGACCTAAAGATCAAAGAAGCCATAATGTTTCTTAATTCCTCTTCGTGGATCAATAATTACCCGCCGATTATGCAAATCAATTTCTCAGAAATATAGTTCCCCTCGAGTCGATCAATACATTTTTCCCGTCAATGCGCATGTGCAAACTTCGCTCCAGAGTCATTACACCTAGAAACCACAAATAAATCGACCTTGAAAAAGGGGGCAGTGACCCCATTAGACTCGATCAATAATCCTTGAATAAATTATAGCCTGTCAGCGTTAGACTCAATTATAGATGGTAGCAGTGGTGTCGACTGGGAGTTATTAGGGCTTCCCTACTTTAATGCTGATTTCAACTTCAAGTTGTGTCCTAAATATAAAAATTTTATTAAGTTTAGCATTACTCATCAAAGGCTAGGAGCCTGAGAAAATTTAAGTGATTTTTTAAAGAGGGGGGAAACATCCCCTACAAGTGAAAGAATTTTAATGAAAATCACACCGTCAGATTTAGCGTATCAGAAAACCCTATTACATAGATTTCAAGCTCATATCTGCAAAAATATGCAACTTTGTATTTTTTGCCAGAAGAAAAATATACGAATATAGAAGTTCGTTACGTAAGTTAATTTGTAAATTATGTCAGAACCAAATTTAAAGACAGCCATTTAGCAAAAGAAAAGTAAAATTTCTATGTTAATTTTGTTTACTTATTCAATGACCGTGAGCCAAAATAAAAGCTGCATTAACTAAAAAACGATCAGAAATTAAATAAAAAAACAAGTTTTTTAAACTGAAAGTAAGGAGCGACATTAAAACTTAAAACGAACAGAAATTATTCCGTATATGAAAGGGGCTATCCCCCACCTCAACGCCTCGCTCTTTACAATAAAGTTTTTTATTGTTTAACAAAAATAGAGTTGTGAGAAAGTCAAACTTTAGCGTAAAGAGCGAGGCGTTGAAGAGGGGACAGCCCCTTTTATATACGGAATAATTTCTGTTCGTTTTAAGTTTTAATGTTGCTCCTTACTTTCAGTTTAAAAAACTTGTTTTCTTTTATTTAATAACGTAAAGAGCGGGGATAGAGAACGGCAGCTATTCTTTATTTTAAAATAACTTCTTTTCATTTTAAAAATTAACGTCTCTCCTTGCTTTCATTAAAAAAAAACTTGTTTGTCTTATATTGGTTACCTTCAACAGAACAAACAACTATGTAAATAAAACTTTCATAAGCAAAAATGTGCCTTGTAGGCAGTGGCGTAATTTCGTCAAAATCCTGGAGGTTGAGGGCAAAGTTGGAGCCATTTTTTCCAAATCAAGTGAGAATGAAAGTGAAAAATGAACAATGAACCATATAGTACCATATAGGCAAAGGTATAGCCTACTAAAGAAAGCTTAGCTGTTTCTCTGGATGTTGTTATAAATTATGCAGGCTTATGTTACTTTTGACAAGATTTTTGAAGAAAATCAATTTCAGCTGGAGAGGAGGGGGGCTAGGGTCTGGTGGGAGGTAGGGCGAATCAATTTCAGCTGGAGAGGAGGGGGGCTAGGGTCTGGTGGGAGGTAGGGAGACCTGGAGGGGGCAGTTGCCCCCCGTAGCAAATTATGTGCCTTCTTGTAGATGTTTTTTATTTATTAGAAATGAACATAATATGCTGATAGCAGGTATGCCGAGATTGCTTATGGCGTCTGGCCTTAGTAACTACACAGCAATGTAGCCAAGGCAAAAACAACTGAAATAAAGATAAAGTAAATGGGGAAATTGAATTTGAAGATAGAGCAACGTATTAAGCATGTGTGAGAGCCATTGTTCAAATTTCCAGCTTACTCTCTCGAATATCAAAATCAAATGATTTCTTGGAATGGAGACTCCATATGTCTCCTCCTTAAGAAAAAGAGCACACACATGCGCAGAGACTTTCATACGCCAAGGGAAGGGGACAATCCGAACATATACAAAACGGATAAAACCCCATTTGTCATGCAACCAGGCCTGGATTTACAAAAAAGCCCACTAGGATCGGGCCTAGGGGCTCGCAAAGCGAGGGGGCACAATAATTTTTTTCTGGGTGATTTTTTCTTTAAAAAACTGGACTGGTGTGATTTGTCTTCAAAGAACCAGGTGCACTCCACCGCCACGCTGCCTATTCACAGAAAATTGATTTTGAAACGGCACAGGAATTGTGTGGCCACTTATAAACTGTCAGATATCTCCCAAAAATGGCTGATGAAATTTAGATATCACTTCTCGCTTTCATTACTTGTGGCTCATCAGTTGCGTTCAACTCAGTGCTTCCACTATCCCCAAATTTTTGGGAAATTCCCTGAAAATAAGCTTTAAATCCGGCCCTGAATACAACAATTTTCTGCATTTGAGGAGGGAAGGCAAGGTCTTAAAACATCAAAAATAAACAACTCATACTTTTTGTAAATATTACAGTAAAAATTCACGTGCGCAAGGGGGGGGGGATTTTAGGCCCATGATAATTTTATCATTGGCGTAGATTAAAACAAACTTCGATGGGACATGCTTGTTTTCCGTTAAGTAGCCTAAAAGTGCAGTGTTGTCCATTCACGATTTTTATACCCCCCCCCTCACAATGACACCACAGCTAAGGCTGGTGAAGAGTAGAAAGGGGGGTCCGACTCCCACCCCTCACCCCTGCTGTCATCTACAATTTAGCCTATCAAAACTGCCTTCCAAGACAGTACATAGCCCATCGCCCCCCTCCCCAAATGTCATCAATGGGGCTGAAATCAGGACGTAAAAAACGAAATATACCATTAGATACTCCATTTAATGGTCTTTTTGAGCTTCAAAACCTACTTAATACGCCCAGACATGGTCTTAGGCTATATGCAAAATTGTTGCTGAATTTATTTTTTTTTTCAAGTTATCTTTATTTGTCATTATGAATCAACTATTAATTAGAAATAAGCACAAGAGGTAATATAATGATAATATAATTATTATAGACAATATCAGATAAATGATATAATATAATATAGGATACACAAAATCAGTAAACTGTTGTATATTACTTGGGGCTATATATCACCCCCCCCCCTAAAATGTAATCAGAAATTCCAAAATAACTTTTAAAAGACATTAATACTTACTTATCTAATTTCTAAAAGTTTATTAAATCAACTTAACCCATCTTTCATTGATGGATGAATATACAGTCCATTTTATGAACTCGAACTATATTTTTTAATAGTACAACTTTTTCTTCTTTAATGCTTTAAGATAAATACTTATAAATCAATGGGAAGAAAAGAGACGCGCTATTCAAACTCAAAGATGCTTTATGAAAAACAGGTTTTCTCTGCCTTGTGAGGTATTGCTCACTCCGTGTCAAATGTTTAAACATTAGTTTTTGGGGTCGAAGGGGCAAAAAACGGTACCTAGGTTAGGTTACGTATTTGATATATGCTATGCTTTACCCTCCCCCTCCCCCCTAATGTGCAAATATATAGCTCAAATTTGTTTCTGAACTCTTATATTTTCATCCTATTTTGTTTTATTTCATTGGCATTAACCAAACCTCACTTCTCGCATGACTACCTGATTCTTGACAAGTACCCTATTAATTCCCCACAAAATAGAATATCCAAAAGTTTTTCGAAAAATTAATAACTTACTTGAAAAAATATATATAGTTTTATATAATTCAAGAATATATGCCACCTTCCATCAACTGTAATCTACTAGGTAATAACCAGCCAAATGCAATGAACTCGGTGATGAGTCACTCGCCACTGTTGCACGCTCCTTGATGTATCAAATAAAAAAAACAAGTCTTTTTTAACTGAAAGTAAGGAGCGACGTTAAAACTTGAAACAAAAAGAAATTATTACGTATATGAAAGGGGTTGTCCCCTGCTCAACGCCTCGCTCTTTACGCTAAAGTTTTTTATTGTTAAAAAAATAGAGTTGTGAGAAAGTCAAAATTTAGCGTAAAGAGCGAACTGTTGAGGAGGGGACAGCCTCTTTCATATACGCAATAATTTCTGTTCGTTTTAAGTTTTAAAATCGCTCCTTACTTTCAGTTAAAAAAAACTTGTTTTTTTATATTTAATTTTTGAACGTTTTTGAATTAATGCAGGTTTTGATTTTGACTCACCGAACATGAATAATTAAAATGAAATTTTCATATTAATTTTACTTTTATTTGGTTAAATGTCTTTCTCGAAACTTGTTTAATTTTATTTACGAACGTTTTTATTAGTAATAAATATACGTAACCTACGAATTAACTTACATAACGAACTTCTATGTTCATATATTTTAATACGCATATTAGGGGGTTCGCCACCTAGTCAATACCTTGCTCTTTACGTTAAACTTCGAATTTTGTTCTGATTCTTTAAAAATGACCCCTTAATTACAAAGGCCGTTAAGTAAAATAAATAGCTATTATGAAAGTGCTAAAAAATATTTGGCTTAAAGAGCGAGGTATTGACTCGGGGGTGAACCCAATCATATATCTAATATTTTCTATTCGTTTTAAGTTTTGATGTTGCTCCTTACTTTCAGTTGAAAAACTTGTTTTGTTTTATTTAATTTCTGATCTTTTTTTTAAATAGTACTGGGAAATCCGGCGCCCCCTTCATAGCAATGTCCCTTCTCCCATGAAAACTTCCTCCATTGAAAGATCCTCCCACATAACCCCCCGGCTCTATTGAGCCGGGTCGCTCCTTACTTACAGTTCGTTACCACGAACTGTTTGATTTTAAATAGGCTATTTCAATTGAATGAAATGTTCAATCTATTCGTTACATTATTGTTGCAGATTATTCCAAACAATACAATTAGACTGACTTGATTTAAGACAATTTCGGTTGAATGATGCAAACGAAAATGTAATCCGTGCTTTCTGGGAAAATTGCTAAACAAACCATGTCTAGAATATTGTTAAACATATTCGTATGCTGGAGCAGTGTTGATAGGGAGGTAATTCTCTATATGGTTCATGGAAATATCTCTTCTGGATGATTTTGATAAAACAATATTTCATTACAAAGCTTAAGGGAACTGAGCCCTGCTCTCCCCCTCCATGGCCTGACCCCTCCCCCTCTAAAATAAATTTGACGATTTTTTATTCCATAAATTATGGGAGCTCACCCTTGGTCGTCCATGGCCCGACCCCCCCCCCCCACCCGAAAAAAAACAACAACAACTTATTAACGATATTTTTTTTCAAATGCCGGCTAATCAAACTCTATCCAGAAAGGGGATGAAATTTTTATCGGAGAGGGAGAGGTGGGACTCATCACCACGTTTTCGCCAGTGTCAAAACTAGTCATTTGTGATATAAAGGAAATCAGCCATTTTTATCCCTGTGAATGACGATAAAGGTCAGCTTATTTTTCCAACAGGTAAAAGCTAGAGGAAGGCTGTTTTCTAAAAGCTCTAAACTTTTTACTTTTTATAAAGATCACTGAAAACTCTTTTCTTGTACTTTTACCGTTTATGAAGTTTCAATAATTTAAAAGTGATGTTTTTATTTTATTTGTTTTAATAATTCCCAGTATTAAAGCTTACCTAGGTTACATTGGGCTATAACTGGCTCCCAACAAGGTCCATATGCGAGGCTAAAATACTCAAACAAGCAATTGAAATCATGGTAGTATTTCAATCCACATAAGCTCCTCTGGACCACATCTGACTCCCACGGCTCCTCTATATACACTTTATAAGTCCTCTTTGCTCTTGGTGTGGCTTTCATTTCTGAACCAGCCAATCGGCCAATTATCACAAGTTTCTTGATGTCTACAAGAAGCTGAGAGAAGTCATGGAGCTGGTTTCGCCATGAAAAGCAGCCAAATAGGACCTCCTGGCACCAGAGAGTATTGAATTTAATGCCGTCATCTGGCCAGGGCCTGAAATGAGTGCCATCCAAATAACTGCAGGAACTAATACATTGAGTCAATAAATTTCCCTCTTTATTTAGGCTATAATATCATCTTTAGGCTATAATATTAACTAATATGTTGAATTAATCCAAAGACACAAACACTTGACTTTATTTAAGATAATTTTTAATGTTATATATATTATTTTATTAATTAATAATTGATATTATTTGTATTATTTGCAAATAATACATATAAAGTATTATAGAAATACTGATTAGTTCTTGGATGATGTCTGAACAACATCATTACATATAGTAAAATGGTCAAGAGTGAGGCATGGGGGTTAAAATCCCTTTCAGGACTAATATGTAATGGCACCCTTTTTTTAAAGAACGAATCACAATAAAATACTAAGTAAATTTGTACTCCAGGGTTGCCCTTCCTTAGGATGTCAGTCCTGAGCCTTGGATCTTGCAAAACGCACATATATTTGATATTACCCCCAAAAAATATGCTATATATGCTATAAGATTTTCCTTGAACTTTTGTAAATTCTTAAAACATTAATAACCTGTTAACTCCTAAAAACATGAACACTTTGCTAGGAAAAGTGCGTGCTCTTGTATACTCCTTGCTGGGGTGAAGAAAGTAAAACTATAGTTGCAAAACATTTGTTTGCTTACCCATTTCAATGCCTTTACGGTGTATCAGTGCCCTGTTAGTGCTGATGAAAGAAACAGTACTAAAACTACCGGATTATAAACGTCGAACCAAGAGTTTTAACCAGTAAAATGTTAAAGGTAAATTGTGAAAGGCTTCCCATCTTTACGCACCAGAACAGAAGCAGAGATTAAACTAATGTGGTGGAAGAAAATAGGTCAGCATCATTTTGGTTAATGTAGAGTACTAGATATAGGTACTAATCTCTTGTTATCAACTTTAACGTAAAAAACACTCTTTTAAAACCTAAATGTATTTTTTTGCCGCTGATGAAAAAACTTTCATAGACTGGTTGAGGAACGCCCATTCACGCCTTCGGTCCAAGCAATTATTACCAATAAAACTCGAAGAGGAAGTGAAAATCTCCAAAAGGCTTGGGTGAGTACATATCTTAATAACCTTTGATAGTCTTACATATGTCCCCTCTAAATTTTGAACACGTTATGCCCCAATTGCCTGCATTTTCTTTATTAAATTAACGCTTCTCGATATTCAAGTAATTGGAATAAGTACTTGAGAATTTTTTTTATTTATATTAAGGAATACTTAATTTTCCTTTTATTATTTTCTATATTCTCTAATTTTTATTTTCTGTTTAATTTTGGCTTATTTTCACTCTCTAAGTAATATCATACTCATTATTATTCTTTCTTTCTTAGTAAGATGATTTCGCTAGTTTTGTCAGGTTTTTGGCGAGCGTTTAAGGTTTTTCGAATCCAATATTACTGTAGATTTTGCATAACTGGAATTCAACTTTTACTTTAAGCCATTGATTCCCAACTTTTAGATGTAATTTCTACTTTTTATAAAATAGTGTACGAAATCAAGGTCTTTCACAGGTTTTCACCACTGTATATAGATAATATAACAGTAAGATCACGGCTTGGTGATTTATGGCAACTACATCCTAGGCGCGTGCAAACAGCTCCTCCCATTTAATCTTCCATCAGCGGTCCAGTGTATGTTACTCTGAAACGCGTATTTTCACAGAAACTTTCTCAAAATGCCTTTGAAACCAACTCGAGACTTCGAAACCTACTTGTAATTCCTAAAAACATCAAATAATAACATTGGACTACTAATTACCGATTTTTATATATGTATTGGAATAAATTAATTTAAAATTATATTTTTTTAAACTTAGTGTTACAAAGATGAAGCCAAGTTTTGCGTTCAAGAGAAATCTGACCTGTCTACCCGTGAAAAAATTGAATGTCGCTTATGTTTATACTTGTTTAAATGTTTTCCGGAGCACCTGCATTTCGGTCCGGCTTTGTATAATGGTTGAAATAGAGAATGATCATACTATATTATACTTATATACAGTGGTTTGCACTGTATAAAGTCTTTGTAATGCTAACATATATCTTTATGGCTCTTTAAAGCGGTGTGCACAAGCGTGTCTAGCTAGAATCCCATGTCTAGACACTTGTCTAGCCAGAATTCAATGTCAAGGCAACGACCGTTCACAAGTAAAATTCGGTGCTTAGCTATAACTACAAATTTAGTTTCAAATTGCCATTTCTAGCCAATCAAGAGAGCTTATGCGGGCAAAACTTTCAAAATTGTAATCTAAATTTTACTGTCACAAGATAATTGATGAGATTAGCGAAACAATTGCCTTAGTGTGCTTCACTATTATGTCTGGTGTTGCATATTTGCCTAAAATGAAAAAAACAATTAATGAGAGCGCAAAAATTAAATTTCACTTTAAAAATGTAAACATAAATGATGAAAATAGTGGGTCTTGACACATTCTGATTGGCTGTAATCGAAAATCTTAGACATTGAGTTCTAGAGTCTAGAACTCTATGTCTAGCAAAGCGAATTGTCTAGCGTGTCTAGCTAAGTGCCGAATTTTACTTGTGACATTGAATTCTGGCTAGACACGTGTCTAGACATGGAATTCTAGCTATACATGCTTGTGAACGCTGCTTAAATGTACTTGAATATCGCGTCATTTACATAATTGTTTTTCTTTTAAAACTAAGGCCCTAAAGTATAGACACTCGAAGGATGCATGCCCTAAATAGGCTAACCTACCAAAATATTACGTTAGGCCACCCGAGGGCTGTTGTCTAATGTTCGGAATCACGGTTCGAAACTCAAGTATGATTTCGTTACAACGCAGATGATTAACAAGAATGAACGAGGCTAATTTTTCACTTTATTTATAATTTTTCGGCTTTGTTAAAACTTTATCTTGATTTTGTTTATAAATTGTCTCTCTTTTTCTATCTTTTAATGCTATTATAGTGTTTAATTTGCTTTTTCAACTTAATTAAAACCTGAACAAAATGCTCTGTATTACACATCATGGTTTTTCACCTGTAAATGTAACGTGGAACATGCAATTTAGCTTTATACTTTACTGAAAACGACTTGCTTTTCAAGCCGTGTGTTTTGTTTAGTTGCAATGACCCAATTGGGTTATAAATCACAATTTATCTGATTCAAAGATAGAAAAAAATATGAACGCTTTTGAGACCTTACAATACAATTTGAGTTATTTATTAACAGGTCTTATTCAATTTCAGGCCAGGGAAATCTCTGAGGACCCAACCCTTATTAGGAGCTAGATGGAGAAGCAGCTTTAATGCTCAAAGAAAAAATTGGTTGTTTTTTTTTAATCGTCTTTTCTTTTTATATTTCTTTTTAACAAGATATAGGTCTGTAATTTTTTGTTTCAATATCGAAATAGATTTTCTTTGTTTTTAAAAAATTAAATTTAATAGTAATTCAGAAAGTTACTCCAGGCGAGTAGCTTCGGCACAAAAGGTTAACTAAATGAACACATTTGCATATCCAGAAATATTTGTGGAAAATTTTGCTACCTCAACAGAAATGCGTCTTTAGGCTTAGGGAGTTATTAGGGCACTTATCCTAAACATGGTTTTTACTTTTGGTTCTGACCGTGTTAAAAAGTTCATAGTGAATTCTCCGAACGGACTAATGAGACTTACTAAGGGGTCTGGGAGGGGAAGTATATGGGGGGAGTCCCTTGTAAATATCCAGTTAAGGGTTTTGGACCATAATTATTACAATGGTACCGTTTTATACTTCGAAGATTTTCCACTTAAGAAGTGGCACCGAAAGTGTTATTTTCAGTGCAATATCGTACTTACGAATTGTAAAATTGATAAAAAAAAAAGTATGTATATAATAATAATAATAATAATAATAATAATAATAATAATAATAATAATAATAATAATAATAATAATAATAATAATAATAATAATAATAATGATAATAACAATAATCTGTATTTAAAAGCCTTTTAAAGCCATATACAAAAAAAGCCATAAAAGCCATATATGAGCAATAGCTTTCAAATGAGCCATCAAACATCACTCTTATAAGTTCTGCTAGCCCAATAGCCCCAGCTTTTCCACTTGAGACACAGCACCAAAAGTGCCGTATTTAGTGCCATTTTTAACTTGCTGATCCCCCCTCCAGGATTTTGACGCAATTACGCCACTGGACGTAGATATGAGCAATATCTTTTATATGAGTTATTAAAAATCTCTCTAGATACCTGCGATACCTATACGCCCAATAACAACACGCTCATATCGATACGCGTCACATAAATACATCCGATACCGATACAGTGTGTAGCCCGTTCCCCAGAGATTATAGAGAGTCATATCATCACCAAAACAAAATATATTTGACCTTTTAACTACGTTGAGCAAAAAAGCTATCACAAAATTGTATTGGCTGACTTGGGGGGGGGGGCTTTGTAATTTTTTGTTTTAATATCGACATAGATTTCCTTTGTTTTTAAAAAATTAAATTTAGTAATAATTAAGAAAGTTACTCCAGGCGAGTAGCTTCGGCACAAAAGGTTAACTAAGCGAACAGATTTGCATATCCAGACATATTTGTGGCAAATTTTGCTACCTCAACAGAAATGCGCCTTTAGGCTTAGGGAGTTATTAGGGCACTTATCCTAAACATGGTTTTTACTTTTGGTTCTGACCGTGTTAAAAAGTTCATAGTGAATTCTCCGAACGGACTAATGAGACTTACTAAGGGGTCTGGGAGGGGAAGTATATGGGAGGAGTCCCTTGTAAATCTCCAGTTAAGGGTTTTGGATCATAATTATTACAATGGTATCGTTTTAAACTTCGAATATTTTCAACTTAAGAAGTGGCACCAAAAGTGTTATTTTCAGTGCTATTTCGCACTTATGAATTGTTTAATCGATAAAAAAAAGTATGTATATAATAATAATAATAATAATAATAATAATAATAATAATAATAATAATAATAATAATAATAATAATCTGTATTTAAAAGCCTTTTAAAGCCATATGCAAAAAGAGCCATAAAAACCTTATATGAGCAATAGCTTTCAAATGATCCATTAAAAATCACTCTTATAAGTTCTGCTAGCCCAATAGCCCCAGCTTTTTCACTTGAGACACAGCACCAAAAGTGCCGTGTTTAGTGCCATTTTGAACATGATAATCCCCCCCCCCTCCAGGATTTTGACGCAATTACGCCACTGGACGTAGATATGAGCAATATCTTTTATATGAGTTGTTAAAAATCTCTCTAGATACCTGCGATACCAATACGCCCAATAACAACACGCTCATATCGATACGCGTCATGTAAATACATCCGATACCGATACAGTGTGTAGCCCGTTCCCCAGGGATTATAGAGAGTCATATCATCACCAAAACAAAATATATTTGACCTTTGAACTACGTTGGGCAAAATAGCTATCACAAAATTGCATTGGCTGACTTGGGGGGGGGGCTTAGAGAGGGGGGCTAGTTGCCCTCCAATATTTTTGGTCACTTAAGGGCACGTTTTAAGGGCACTAAAAAAATTAATTCTCTTCGAATTAGCTATTATACATCTCTCTATAATGTTCTGGTGGCCCCCTAACCCCGATAGAGAAAAAAAACGGGAGACAGATCAGTGCTACCCATGCAAAAAAAAAGGGGGGGGTTGTAATTCAAAAAGAGGTTTTCGACAGTGATGATTCCAACGGTAGACTTTTTATTTTGATCTGACGCCATTTTCGAGGGATTTCAGACTTTTTTTCAAAATCACCATAAATTTCTTTTCGCAATAAACATTTACTTTAAGACAAACCGGAATAATAGTTACCATTCCTGAGTCGGTGTCAGATGACAGTTTTATTCACTAGGCAGTTTTTTTTCAAAGCGTTTCTTAACTTTTGGTTACTATGGGCTGTTGTTCACTCTTTACTAGGTTGCAGCTACTGCTGCAACCATGATTTGGAACTTGCTGATGGTGAAACTTATAGGAAGGAAGGATGTATATAAGAGCAATATCTTTTATATGAGCTACTAAAAATTTGTCTAAGATATAGACGATACCAAAACGCCCAATAACAATACGCCCATACGCGTGATATCAATACGTCCGATATCAATTCAGCATACAGCGCTTTTCCCAGGGACTATGGAGGGTCATAATTGGACCTTTGAACTATTTTGAACAAAAATTGCTCTCTGAAAATTTTGATTGGATGACCTTGGGGGGAGGGGGAGGCGGCTTGTAAGGAGGGGGGCTAGTTGCCCTCCAATCTTTTGGTCACTTAAAAAGGGCATTTACACATTTAAATCCCTTTCGAATGAGCTATTTCGCATCTCTCTATGATGCTCTGGTCAACCCCCAGCCGTGCTAGAAAAAAAAGGAGACGCATCAGTGCTACCGAAACAAAAAAAAATTCTTTGTTATTCAAGGAGGGGGAGCAGTAATTTTCCTGAATAAAGTTTTCCACCATGATGATTCCATTGGTGCATTTTCATTTTTATCCGACGCCATTTTCAAGGGGTTTCAGGCTTTTTTCGAAACCAACGTAAATTTCTTTTCGCAACAAACTTTAATTTTAAGACAAACCGAAATAATAGTTGCCATTCGTGAATTAATGCCAGATGGATTTTTTTTTCACTAGGCAGTTGTTTTCCAGATGCGTTTCTTAACTTTTGGTTACTATGGGCTGTTGTTCGCTCTTTATTAGGTTGCAGCTGCCGCTGCATTCATGATTTAAATGATACTTGAAACAAAATGATTTTGGAATTATTTTATTTATTTTATATTTTTGTAAAAACTTTTGTTTCGTAATTATATGAGCATGTTTTTTTGCTAAATTAAAAAAAATGAATTGGTCTTTTGCCATCCGTAGGCTTAACGTAAATAATTTCTTAGACCACACTACTTTTCCATTTACGAATAATTAAGCAAGAAAAAACGGGTATTAACTTCAACAAAGCAGTGAAACAAAAATAAATAGAAAAAACAGCAATTTGATGAAAAAATATTCCGAATATTTCGGCCCCACGTACAGGAGCCTTCCTCAACGGAAAAAAACGAAAAGAACCGAAAAATGTATCCAAAAAATAAGACACATAAAAAAACACGACAACTAAACACACGAAGAAGAAAAATAATTATAAATAAATGAATAAGTATGACTCACATTATAAACAAACTTCCAGCACAGACGATATAAGACAAGAACAAAACCAAAGCGAATGTCTAGAGTGAAACCATTGGTCACTCTCCTCTTACCATTCAGTGTATAAATGGTAACCTATTAAAAGTGAAGACTATATTTACTTGAACAAACAAAATGGTCACCTAACCTCGGGTCCATCACCCCTAACTAAATCTCACAGGCTAATCAACAAATTCATGAATTATAAAATAAATTGATCTTTTTGTTTCCTAGTTTAACTGCAGTCGGTTGACATTTCCTAGCTTTTACCTCATTCTGACCTTTGTTCGCAAGGTTATCATTTGTTTCAGGACAATTATGTAAATCACTACTGGTCGAATATTTTACCTGCTCCTTAATTAAACTATTATAAATTGAATTTATCCTAAAATCCCCTTCATCTCTATTCATACTAATACCCCCATAGATAATCTTTTTTATTTCTATAATTTCTCTGAAACTCTGTGAAAGTCCTGCAACCGTATCTACAATTTTTGTCTCATCAAATAAAATACTGTGATGAAAAAAAATTAAATACGCGTTCTGCTACAGATAATTCAAACGTTTCCTGTTTTTTATAATGTTTTAGCGAGCAATATATGGCGTTTTTGTGTTACTGTAGCCTATTTTCTAAATTCTGCTGTGTTCTTCCTACATAAGATTTACCACAAAAGCATGGAACTTTGTATACTCCCTTTTGTTTGCTTCTTGGTACTTTGTCTTTTCCATTATTTAGCAAAGAGCTTATAGTTTGTCCTGATTTAAATGCTATTTTTATATTATGTTTCGTATATTCATACCGAAGAATAGAACGAGACCCCCCCCCGTATTTTCAAAGATGCAATTTCACCTTCCTACCGTTCCAAAAGTTTTGTGAATTGGGGACAATAGGGCCGTTCTTTTACTCATATCTGTGCTCAGGTTTTAAATCTTTTGACAAAGAACACTTCAAAGTGAAATCTTAGCACTAAGATCTTACATCTTATAGCGTTCTTTTGCAAACGTCTATCATCATTCTGCTCTGAACAGCGGTCTAAGAACAACGATGAATGTATCATGAAAGTTCTCTCATCATTGTTCTGTATGGCAGGAAGATGGCGTCCTTCCCACTTTTTGCTAACATCAGTGAGCTGTAAGATCTTAGAACAGAGATGAGTTAAAAGAACGGAAACCTTTGCAAAAACATTTAAGATCTTAGTGTAAAAGAACGGCCCCGATGAAAAGCGATTGATAACTTAAATACCTGTAATCACCAGCTTGTTCTATTTGTTGCACTTTAAAATAATGTTAGCTAAAGTTGTTCTACACTTGTTAAAATTTAGCCTAAGGAGCAGGAAATTGAGATAGTAAGCAGATCACCTTAGATAAGATTTTAAGTGAATATTTAACTTTATTCAAAAGAGCTTGTTCTTTTAATTTAATGCGAAGGGGGCTTTTAATTTCACAACAAGTTAATGACTATACATTATACACTGAGCGAAAAGAAAAATTATATTAATTGAAAGGATACATTTATTTTACTACAAATTTTCCATTGGAGATTTTCCCCATTGGAAAACATTAGGATGCAATATGCCTACTTTTCGACATGTATTTAGGGATTTCCAACACTAAGTCAGAAGTTTTGCTTGATCACCTTAGACCCTAGGTAGAATTAATGCAATATCAAATTTATGCCAAAAAAAATATGTTATTTGAAGATACAAGATATATACTCAAATTCCTTCAAACAAAAAAAACGTCTTAAAAAAAAATTGGGTTTTATATCTTTGACGGAAATATATCTATTTCCAGCAGCCTTTTACTGCTTCAACGAATGGTCTTCCGACGAGTACACTCAATCTTCCAGTGAACGTATACTTACCTGCGTATTAAATAAAAAAAAACAAGTTTTTTAAACTGAAAGTAAGGAGCGACATTAAAACTTAAAACGAACAGAAATTATTCCGTATATGAAAGGGGCTGTCCCCTCCTCAACGCTTCGATCTTTACGCTAAAGTTTTTTATTGTTTTAAAAAATAAAGTTGTGAGACAGAGTCAAACTTTAGCGTAAAGAGCGAGGCGTTGAGGAGGGGACAGCCCCTTTCATATACGGAATAATTTCTGTTCGTTTTAAGTTTTAATGTCGCTCCTTACTTTCAGTTTAAAAAACTTGCTTTTTTTGTTTAATTTTTGAACGTTTTTGAATAAATGCAGGTTTTGATCTTGGCTCACCGTACATGAATAATTAAAACAAAATTTTCATATTAATTGACTTTTATTTAGTTATGGCTTTCTCGATACGTTTATTAGGGGGTTCACCCCCTAGTCAATACCTTGCTCTTTAAGCGAAAGTTCGAATTTTGTTCCAATTCTTTAAAAATGACCGCTTAATCACAAAGGCCGTTAATTAGAATAAATAGCTCTTATGAAAGTACTAAAAAATCTTTGGCTTAAAGAGCGAGGCATTGACTACGGGGTGAACCCAATTATATATGTAATATTTTTTGTTCGTTTAAAGTTTTGTTGTTGCTGCTGTTGCAGTTGAAATACTTGTTTTTTTATATTAAATTTCTGATCTTTTTTTAAATAACGCTGGGAAGTCCGGCGTCCCCTTCATAGCAATGTCCCTTCCCCCATGAAAACTTCCTTCATGGAAAGATCCTCCCACATAACCCCCGACCCCACCACCCACCCCCCCCCCACTACCAGGAAAAATCTCTCCTAAAAACGTCTGTATACTTCCAAATAACCAATACTATATGTTAACATTGGGTAAACTTGATAACTTTCAGCCCTCCCCCCGGGAATTTCGGGGGATTAAGTCATCCTAAAAGACATACTTATTATATTTTCGAACATGCTGAACAAAATGGCTATCTCAAAATTTTGATCAGGTGACTTTGGGAAAAAATGAGCGTGGGAGGGGGCCTAGTTGCCCTCCATTTTTTTGGTCACTTAAAAAGAGCACTAGAACTTTTAATTTCCATTCCAATGAGCCCTACCACGATATTCTAGGACAACTGGGTCGATACGATCACCCTGGGAAAAAAAAAAACAAACAAACAAACAAATAAACACGCACCCGTGATCTTTCTTCTGGCAAAAAATGCAAAATTCCGCATATTTGTAGATGGGAGCTTGAAACCTCTACAGTAGGGTTCTCTGATACGCGGAATATGATGGTGTGATTTTCATTAAGGTTCTCTAACTTTTAGGGGGTCTTTCCCCCTTTTTTCAAAAATCAGCCGAATTTTCTCAGGCGCGTAACTTTTGATGAGTAGAATTAAACTTAATGAAACTTATATATTTGAAATCAGAATTAAAATCTGATTCTTTTAATGTATCTATTTGTATCAAAATACCGTTTTCTAGAGTTTCGATTACCATTGAGCCGGGTCGCTCCTTACTTACAGTTCGTTACCACGAACTGTTTGATAAATCATTAAAAGAGGTTTTGAACAAATTGCAATATTTACCAGTCTGTCTATAGGGTGTAGCTTATTCTTGTGTTTTGAAAAAATGCATACTTTTCAAAGAAGATGAAATTCACTTTATCAATGTACAATGGCTTAGGTAGGTAGCCTGTCCAGTGTCCAATGGCCTAGGTAGCCTGTCCAGTGTCCGGAGGAAATACCTGGTTTGTCCCCCACCCCACAACGTAAGTGCTATCTTTCATGAAATGTTTTTAAATATATTACTTAAATGTTTACTTTCTAAATTTACTTGATATTCCTAATAAAACAAAGTAAGTAAAACGACAAATAAATCGAGAAAGATTAAAATCAATCTTATAAAGATTATTTTTGGGAAACTATTTCCAATACCTAATTCGTGAATGAAAAAAACGGATCTTTTTTAAAACTACTGTTGGTTTTCTGTTAATTTTCCTATATGTACGATGGGATTTTTGGCTTGAATTTTTTTCGAGAAAAACCTAAAGTTTTTGGTTTTCAATTGGCATGCATAGGATTTACCAAAATACTTTTAAGGAAGAATACACAATAATATCCTGCTTTGAACTAATGGAAATATATAGAAATAAGGGAAATATATATTTTTTGAGCTATTGGGAGATTTATACAAAGGTGAATGTAAAAAAGTGCTCCCATATTATTCAGAACACACTCGAGAAGTTTGCTGAATGTACGATCTATGAATATGGTTTCATAGCCACAAAGGCAAATACAGGTGACAAACGGCACTGGACTTGTATGCTTTGGGCAATATATTTGCATATTAGGGTGGAGGGGTAAGGTTAGGTTAAGTTAGGGTAACTACTTTACCCCCACGACCCCCTAATGTGCAAATATATAGCCCAAATTGTATTATTATAGAAGCTGAAGTATTAAATCTTCATCATATTTTGGTATTTTTCATTAGGATTAACCTGACTTCACTTCTCGAGTGTGTTCTGAATGATACAGGAGTACCAGTTTTTCTAATACCTAATTCACACGAATGGAAAAACCGATGGTTTTCAAAACTATATCCCAAGAACGACTGAGGGTATTATGTTCAAACTTTCGGGGCTGCTTCTGCTCTTAAAATTTAACCAAATCAAAATAGCGTAAGTGTATCCAAGCTATCAAAGAAAGTAAACATTTTTTTTTTGCGACTGGTATCAAGTTTTCCATTTCAGGTCAACTAGATGAGGTATGAAACTAAATTAAACTCTACTATTTGTGTCCAGAGTTTTAAAAGGGTGTATGTTGTTAAAATTGCTGAAAAGTTTTCTCCAGCATACAAATAGCAGACCAAACTATAAAGTCTTAAAAAAAAAGAATTAAAGTATTATTTTCTTTTTCCCTGAAAAGACTATGTCAATATAAAACGAACAGAAATTAATTAAAAAAAACTTTTCCACAAAATAAGATTTTCAAAGAAAAGTAAAGAACTTTATCAAACAAAGAATGAGCAAAAATAAAGTCAAATAATCTACCAAGCGTGAAACTACCCCAAATCAGCATTGATAAATAAATGAAACCCAAAACGAACAGAGATTGCAATAAATAACCGAGTCGAACTCAAAACGAGCAGAAATTCAGATAAGTTGGGCGCAAAACCCCTATGCCTTCCCAAGGCCAGAACAAAATTTGGACTTTACTGAAAAATACAAATGAATGTGCATTGTCAGTTTAATATGCATATACTGATATTTAGTAATCAAAATGTAAATATTATTTGATTTATTGAAGTTATAAAAGTAAAAAGATTTATATTTTTTTCAGTAAAGTGCAAATTTTGTTCTGGCCTTGAAAAGGCATAGGGGTTTTGCGCCCAACTTATGTTAATTTCTGCTCGTTTTGAGTTTGACTCTGGTATTTATTGTAATTTCTGTTCATTTTTGGCTTCATTTATTTATCGATGCTGATTTGTGGTAGTTTCACGCTTGGTAGACTATTTGATTTTATTTTTGCTCATTTTGTTTAATGGGATTCTTTACTTTTCTTTGAAAAACTTATTTTGTGGTAAAAGTTTTTTTAATTAATTTCTTATATGATCAAGGATTTTTTAATAGATCAGAGGTATCTTAACCGAGTGTTTGCTTATTAGTCAAAAATATAACTCAGGTTTCTTAAACGTGCATCTTAACCGTGTGTATTCTTATTAATCAAAAACAAAAGCCATATTTCATAAATGATGAAATATTTTTAATAGATCAGATGTATCTCAATCGACTGTATTCTTATTAGTAGAAAAATAAAGCTCAAGTTTCATAAATGATCAAATATTATTAATAATTCAGATGTATTTTAAACTTGTGTATTCTTATTAATCAAAGATAAAACCAAAGTTTCTTAAATAATCATTTTTTTTTCAATGGATCAGTTATATCTTAACCCAGTGTGTTCTTATTAATCAAAAATAAAACTCAATTTCTTAAATGATCAAATTTTTTGAATAAATCGAATGTATCGACCATGGACATTCTTATTAATCAAAAATAAAACCCAAGTTTCTTAAATGATCAAATATTTTATAATACATCAGATGCACCATAGCCAATTATATTCTTATTAGTAAAAAAACTCAACTTTCCTAAGTGATCAATATTTTTTAATAAATCAGATGTATCTTAACCGTGGATGTGCTTATTAATCAAAAATAAAACCCAAGTTTCTTAAACGATCAATTATATTTTAATAGATGAGATGAATCTCAACGGAGTCTATTCCTATTAGTCAAACATAAAAATCAAGTTTCTTAAACGATCAAATATTTTTAATAAATCCGATGTATCTTAAACCTGTGTATACAATTTAATCAAAATCAAAATTCAAGTTTCTTAAATGATCAAATATTGTTTAATGGATCAGATATATCTTACCCGAGTGTGTTCTTATTAATCAAAAATAAAACTCAAGTTTCATTAATGATCAAATATGTCTCTAACTCAAAAGAGGATCCGGTTCATATCTCAAAATTATGTTTGATATTATGGAACATCTTGAAATACATTATCAAAATATCGAATGTTATAATGAGAATCCTCCATGGTTCTGTCGAAATAATGCATGGTATTATCAAAATCACATAAGTTATTAACGAAACATTGCACTGTATTATCATTTCTTGTCGAATACTATGAAAACCTGACACAATCATGGAATTTAGCTTTAAAAACCCATTGCATAGAACAAACTCAGCTTCACAGTTCGTTAGTAACCAGCAGTGTGAGAGTCATTTGAAAATTAATAATGTGGAAAAAAATGGCAACAAAGTGCTCACATGGAGGGCCATGATAAGTGAACCTAAATGAGCCTAACTTTTTGCTTGTCTCTCTCACTATTCCTGTGTGTACGAGCGGGTGTGCTGCCATCTATAAATAGAGGCGAAAATTTGTGCTGCTATCTATACATAGGACTGAAAAGATGACAACACTTGAGACGTGTCTGGTGATTTTAGGTTGGTTGAAGGTACCAGGGTAGCAGGTTGAATGCAGATACCCGGGGGTGTGGTAAGCTGATTTCCCCAGATTTTCCCATAAGTCTTTTTTTCCAAAAATACCTAGAGAGTGACTGTCTCTGAAAATAAATGTTCTCCGAGAGCTTTCCAAATTTAGGCACTAACATGCCGTTCTAGCGTGTGCCAAAAAGGGGAATCTCAGGTGTCATGCAATAGGCTAATTTGAGAATATAATGAATAGAACAAAATATTAGGAATGGCTTGTTAGTCCTCTCGGTTAGGGCACAAATCTGTTGGAAGAAAATTGACCTTTCGAGTCCTGGCGGGGTAAAAAACTAAACTAAAAAAAAGAAGCAACTAAAGAAAGAAAAAAAAGCGTTGAAAGTTTCGAGCAAAAAATAATATGGCGAAAAGGGTATTATCTAACAGTGATGTATGCCGAAATTGCGCAAGATGCGCTGGCCTTACATAAAGTGTGTGCCACCGTTAAGTTAAATAAAGAAAAAATGCTTTGAGCGTTTCGAGCAAAAAATGGATATGCCAAAGAATTTAATAAAATTCAGGGGGAAGACTTTAGTACGGAAATTAGATAATTCATTTTCTGGCAAGATCTTTGGCAAGACAGTGTCCAACTTTGCCCGCAAGAATTCTTTTAATGGTTTATAATATTTTCTTCAAATTTGCAAAATCTCTGCAAATACTAAAATTGAAAAATACACGGACATGAATACGGAAATTAAATAATTATTCTTTTGGCAAAATCTTTGGCAAGACAGTGTCCAACTTTGTCCGCAAAAGTTCTTTTAAAGCTTTATAATATTTTCTTCAAATTTCCAAAATCTCCGCAAATACTAAAGTTGAAAAATACACGGACATGAATACGGAAATTAAATAATTAATATTTGGCAAGAACTCCAAGACCCCACATTTTTTTAATAAAGTTCAGGGGAAACTCTGAAAAATTCAAGGAACGTGAAAGCACTAGTACCACGACAGTGTCCAACTTTGTCGCAAAAGTTCTTTTTAACCTTTATAATATTTTCTCCAAATCTGCAAAATGTACCCAAAAACTAAAGTTCAAAAATACATAGACATTAACAAGAAAATTAAATAATTATTTTTTTGCAAGATCTCCAAGACCCCAAATTCCTTTGATAAAATCCAGGGGAGACTGAAAAATTCAAGGAAGGTGAAAGCACTAATACCAAGAAATTATCCAACTCTGTCCGCAAATTTCTTTTTAAGCTTTATAATATTTTCTCCAAATTTACAAAATCTCCGTCAATACAAAAGTTCTAAATTACACGGACATTTTCACAAAAATTTAACAATTAACTTTTGAAAAGATCAAGACCCCACATTTCTTTTAAAAAAATCAGGGGAGAAACTCTGATAAATTCAAGGAAAGTGAAATTACTAGTACCAAGACAGTTTCCTTTGTCCGCAAAAGTTCTTTTTAAGCTTTGTAATATTTTCTTCCAGTCTGCAAAATCTCCACAGATACTAAAATTAAAAAATGCACGAAAATTAACACGGAAATCAAATAATCAATTTTATGCAAGATCTCCAAGACCCCGCATTATTCTTAAGGTTGTTTAAGGTTCAAGGGCATACGTGGCCAGGATTTCAAGCGCACAGGTCTAATATGCTTGACGCAATTTTATGTAACCTTGCGACAGGAACCCATGGGGGAATCCCCACATGTAACGTAACGACATCACACATCTTATGTGATGACAGTGCAACTATCTCTGTCACGTAATGCCTCGTTGACATTTTCATTTTTAGCCCGAAACGCTCAAAGCATTTTTTCTTTCTTTAACTTAATGGCGGCACACACTTTATGTAAGGCCAACGCACCTTACGCGATGTCGGCATACATCACTGTTGAATATTACCCTTTCCGGCATATTATTTTCCGCTCGAAATGTTCAACGCTTATTTTTCTTTCTTTAGTTGTTTCTCTTTTTTTTAGTTCTTTGACCTCACCAAGACTCGAAAGGTCAATTTTCTTCCAACGAATTTGTGCCCTAACCGAGAGGACTAACAAACCATTCCTCATATTTTGTCCTACTAATTATATTCTATTGCGTGAAATTAACCTACTGCGTGACATTTGAGATTCCCCATCTTTGGCATACGCTAAAACGGTGTTACTGCCTAAATTTGGTAAGCTCTCGGAGAATATTTGTTTTCAGAGACAATCACTCTCAAGGTATTTTTAGTAATACAAGACTAAGGAGTTCTTAAACTCTGTCAACTCTTTACTAGTCCTAAACAATAAATCTTAAAAAACAGTGCTTGTAAATAAAAGTTTTATTATTTCAAACAAATTTACAAACAATATTAAAAAACTGAAAAAACAGTCTCAATGAAGAAAAAACAAGTCTTGCCGCAGTCTCGTTTGTTGTTTTTTCTTCATTGAGATTTTTCTCTCTGTTGGTTTTTTGAAATAATAAAACTTTTATTTACAAGTTCTGTGTTATTAAGATTTATTGTTTAGGACTAGTAAAGAGTTTACACAATTTAAGCATCCCTTAGTATTTTATTACTAGAAATACCTTGAGAGTGATTGTCTCTGAAAATAAATATTCTCCGAGAGCTTGCCAAATTTGGGGAATAACACGCCATTCTTGTGTGTGCCAAAAATAGGGAATCTCAGGTGCCACGCAATAGGTTAATTTTAGAAAATAATGAGTAGGACAAATAATCTAATTCACACGAATGGAAAAAACCGAATGTTTTCAAAACTACTATTGGTTTTTCGTTGAGTTTTCTTATAGGGACGTCTTTGGCTTTTCCTTTTGGTTTTCCGATGGGAAATCACCTGCGAGTGAGTCGGGCATAATTAAAAACACTAAACAACGCTAACTCGCGTTGAATAAGCATATAACATTTGATTTTTGTAAAGCTTGGTTTTCAATAGACGATTACAATCATTGAATTGCGTTTCATAACAATTATTGAAACCTATGTATCTCCTTCCTAACAGCCTATTACACCCCACTTGGGGACGACCTACTTTTCGTTTGGTCCCAGATGTATAGACAGAAATGATGATCTTTAGCAATTTCTTATCCTTCATCTGTAAAACAGGTCCTAGCCAATTTAACCTTTAACTCATTATAGCCCTAAATGATGGAATAGAACAATATTTTCCGTAAAGCTTTCTGTTTGAAATATGGTCAGCCAAACGGGTAACCAAAACAATCCATAGACAATTACTCTGGGGATTTTTAGCAAATCTTCATCAATAATCCGAAGCGCCCACGTTTCAGAACTATACTTGACCACTGTTATGACTGTAGTTTCCTCGTCAAAGCTAGTAGTGTCCTATATATACATTTGACGGATACAACGAAGGATACAACGACGCGAATCTACAAAAACGCTATACTCAGCCTATAATGATATACAATATGGGACGAACAGCCTAAAACAACTGGGGATACATCATATAAGTCAACCAGAACACGCTATACTCGGCCTATAATGATATACAATCTGGGACGTACAGCCTAAAGGTCTAAACCACCTCAACAATTACTGATGATTCATAATTATTCCAAATTGTAAGCCTGTATTAATAGCCTGTATTTTAAACCAGTATTTATGTAAATGATTCAAATTGAGATGTACGCCCGGTATAGAATACCACTAAATGGTCTTAACTACGGATTTAAATATCGGGATGAAACCGATATAACAATAACAAGAACATTTTTGATTTGGATAGAATAAAACCGGTAAAGTGTTAAAATTGCTTACCAACTAAAGGTAAGTCTGAGGGAATGGTTACTCCCATGCCACGTGACATAATTTTTAGAATAGGATTATTATATATTTAACTTTCAAAAGTCGTTTGATTCGATTGACCTAGCTTCAGTTCTTGGCTGTGGTCTGTATAATACACAGGCACCAAATGAGGAGTGTAGCCAATATAAAATATTGTTTAGCATTGGAGTATGCTTAAAGTTGAAACTAATAAAGTCGTAGTTGCCGAGAAAATAATTTTTATATACAAATCCAGAACAATCCTTAGAAATCAAGTAGTGAGGGGATTATGGATTTGAACCACCTAGAACCCCAACCACCGAAGACCTCAACCTCCAAAGGCCCCCTACCTCCATATTTTTTATTAAACTTCTTTAAGTTTAATCTTTTTAACACTTTAACTTTTATTTTTATATTTTTTATAACATAAAATTTTTTCAACTTTTTTTTAGAGGTCTTAGAATGACATGGCATATAAAAATATCACATTTAATATTTTCGAAATACAAAATGAGATTGATATAGATACGTTAGTCGTGACTTTTACTAATGTTTGCAGTAACACTTTTTTCCAAGGGCCTCAATACCCCCTCCTCGACTTTTTTTTACATGTTTTAAAATGACATGAAATATACTTAAAACAAAAAAATCACATTTAATATTTTCGAGATACAAAATAAAAATGATATGAAATGTTAGTCGCAATTTTTACGATTATAGAAATAATGTTTGTAGTAAAACTTTTTTTTACTTGAAATTTTTTGGAAATTATTCAACTGTTTTTACATGTCTTAAAATGACATGAAATATACTTAAAACAAAACCAACTCACGTTTATTATTTTCGAAATGCAAAATGAGAGTGATACAGATATGACAGTCGCGATTTTTACTATTAGAAAAATTATGTTTGTAGTAACAATTTTTTATTATTTATGTGGCTACATCAATCGTACTCTATGATTGCTCCTAGAAACTACATGACTGTGCCAGTGGTACTCTATGGCTGGTTATCTACACTACCTAGCTTATTGTATGTATTAAATCAGTAATTTTCGCACATTGGAAGGATAAACACCAGCATCATATTTTTTTTAAAATGAAAATGAAATATTCGAAGAAAGTGTGTGCAAACGATAAAACCATCGTTGCGTTGAATACTGACAAGGAGAAAAACTTGAACTATTAAACAAGCATTAATGGGGATCTTATTTGAAATGTATGCGTACGTTGTCATGACAGCGATGAGCTAAATTCCTTTGGAATACCCAAGAAACTCCATCATGCAAATGGTGGATATGCGAGAGTATCATTTCCAGAGAAGTTAGTGTTCAAAGAGAATGCAAACATAAGAATAATCTTCAATGATGGTGACAACTCCTTGCTACTGTTAGTGGTAACATGTTACCTATTGATAGATCCTATCATAACCGTTATGGTATTAGCAATGTAAAGAAGACAAGAAGAAGACAGGAATACTGCTGCACTAATTTCATTAAGCATATCTTGTCTACGTGCCAATACTGTTACCAGTGCAAATATAATGTGATAATAGACAGCGAAATCAAAGGCAAAATATAAAGGGCATTAGTAGAAAATATCACTAATGAGTTTTTAATATGAATTGATGCCCGTTAACAAAATGATGCCCGTGAAATAAAGCGCCCGTTAACATTATTAATACCATTGATCATATACTGATAGATACAGTCAATGAAACCACTAATATATATATATATATATATATATATATATATATATATATATATATATATATATATATATATATATATATATATATATATATATATATATATATATATATATATATTTATTTATGCCCACTTACAATGGAGAAATGGAGAAAAAAAAAGCGGAGTACAAAATGAAACAAAGAAAGAAGAAAAACATGTTCAACACTAAAAATTAAATACAGGTATTTCATTCACAGAAACAGTTGAGTCAGCGGTGAGTCGTAGAGTTTACTGAGGGATCGTCTTGAGGCTCTCCGTTCTAGATCAATCCCCTTGGTTGATGGATCAAGGATTCCATATATGGATGAGATCTCCGTGTTAGAAAATCTTAGTGGAAGACCCAGCAAAAATTTTGCAAATCTATAGTACATGGTTCGTATTTTTCGACGCTCGGTGACGAAACGCATATTGAACCTGTAGGCTACGTGATACCCCAGTAAATATTGTGTATGACTCAAAATGGATTAATGATTTTTCTACTGATTACGAAGTAAGAGAAGAGAGTAGCTACACTATCAAGAGAGAATACGATAAATAATTTTATGGAACAGATTCAAAATGTCCAAAGTTGTTCAATAATATTAATAACGTATAACAATGTATTTAACGTATTTTTTTATGTTAATATTCTATAGGTCGCTATTTAAATAAAAATATTTTATTCATTACTTTTTTATATTTCCATTATTTTTAGAGTACGCTAGCAAATCGAACGTTTTAAATCAGATGTATATTGACCGTGTGTATTCTTATTAATCCAAAATAGAGGCCAAGTTTCTTAAATGATCAAATATTTGTTAATAGATCAGATATATCTTAACCGAGTGTATTCTTATTAGTCAAAACATACAACTAAAGTTTCTTAAATGATCAAATATTATTATTAAGTCAGATGTATATTAACTGTGTGTATTCATATTAATCAAAATTAAACCCAAGTTTCATAAATGATCAAATAATGTTTGTAATAGATCAGATGTATCTTAACCAACTGTATTCTTATTAGTCAAAAATAAAACTCGACTTTCTTAAATGACCCATTATTTTTAATAGATAAAATGTATCATAACCCTAAGATGTATTCTTATTAATCAAAAATAAAACCCAAGATTCTTAAATGATCATTTTTTTTAATAGATAAGATATATCTTAACCGATTATATTCATATCAGTCAAAAATAAAACTCAAGTTTCTTAAATGACCAAAATATTCGTAATAAATCAGATGTATCATAACCGAGTGTATTCTTATGAATTAAAAATAAAACCCTTGTTTCTTAAATGATCAAATATTTTTTAAATAGAGCAGATGTATCTTAACCGAATTTATTCTTATTAGTCCAAAATAAAACTCAAGTTTCTTAAATGACCAAAGATTTTTTAATGCATCAGATGTATATTAATTGAGTGTATTCTTGTTAGTCAAAAAGTGAATTCAAGTTTCTTAAAGAACAAAATATTTTTATAAATCAGATGTAAATTAACATGCTGTGTTTTTATTAGTTAAAAATAAAATTCAAGTTTCTTTTATGATCAAATAATTTTTCAATAGAGCAGATGTATCTTAACCGAATTTATTCTTATTAGTCTAAAATAAAACTCGAGTTTCTTAAATGATCAAATATGTTTAAGAAATACGAAGTATCTTAACAGTTTATATCCATATTAATCAAAAATAAAACCCAATTTTCTTAAACGATCAAATATTCTTTAATAGATCAGATGAATCTTAACCAAACGTAGTATTATAACTCAAAATAAGCCTTAAGTTTCTTAATTGATCAAATAGTTTTACTAAATCAGATGTATCTTAACCACGTTCATTCTTAATAATGAAAAATAAAACCCAAGTTCCTTAAATTGCCAAATATTTTTTAATACGCAATATGTATATTCATCGAGTGTATTCTTATTAATTAAAAATAAAACTCAATTTTCTTAAATGACAAAATATTTAAAAAAAATTAGATGTATCTTAACAGTCTGTATTCTTAGTAATACAAAATAGAACCCAACTTTCCTAGAGTATCAAATATATCTTAACCGAGTGTGTTCTTATTAGTCAAGAACAAAACTCAATTTTCTTAAATGATTAAATAGTTTTAATAAATCAGATATTTCTTAAACGTGTGTATTCTTATTAATCAAAAATAAAACCCAAGTCACAGGCAGCGTGACAGCGCTGACTAAGTAAAGAACGATGTGGGCACAGTGTATTATTTTTTTTTCTTTCTCCATATCCGGGCACTTCGTATCGAAGGATTTGTCGCAGAAACTTCGAAAAGGGCTCATTCGATTGGAAATTGAAGTGGTTAGTGCCCTCTTTAATAGTCGAAAGTGATTGGAGGGCAACTAGCCCCCCCCCACACCCATCATTCCCCCAAACACATCCAATCAAAATTTTGAGATAGCCATTTTGTTCAACGTAGTTGATTTCCCAACAGAAATATGTTTTTGAGGAGGACATTCCCCCACAACCCTTGGGGCAAGGGTTGTAAGTTATTCCCTGGGGGTATATAAAGTTTTTATAGAACGTGCTGTCGTAGAAACTTCAAAAAGGGCTCATTCGATTGGAAATTGAAATGGCTAGTGCCTTTTTTAATAGTCGGAAGTGATTGGAAGGCAAATAACACCCCTTCCACGCCCACCATTTTCATAAAACACATCCATTAAAAATTTTGAGATAGCCAATTTGTCCCACGACGTTCAAAATTCAAGAAATTATACCTTTATGTATGAAACTCCCCCCCCCACACAGTCTTCAGGGTAAGGGTTATAAATTATGCCCTGGGGGAATATAAGGCTTTTATTGAAATCTTTGTCATAGAAACTTGAAAAAGGGCTCATTCGATTTGAAATTCAAAGGGATAGTACCCTTTTTAATAGTCAAAAGTGATTTGAGGGCAACTAATCCCCCTCTCACGCCCACCTTTTCCCCAGACATATCCAATCAAAATTTTTAGATAGCCATTTTATTCAACGTAGTTTAAAGTTTTGGAAATTAGGTCTTTAAGGATGACAACCCCACAGCCCACAGCGCAAGGGTTGTAAGTTACGCTCTGGGGGCATATAAAGTTTTTTATTGAAAGCGTTGTTCTAGAAACTTAAAAAGGCTCATTCCATAGGAAATTGAGAGGGCTAGTGCCTTTTTTAATACTTGAAAAGGATTGGATAGCGACTAACGCCCCTCTCACGCCCACCATTTTCCAAAATACATCCAATAAAAATTTTGAGATATCTATTTTGTTCAACGTAGTTGTAACGTTCTGGAAATTAGGTCTTTTAGGATGATAACCCCCTCAGAGCCCTCAGTGCAAGGGTTGTAAGTTATGTCCTTGGGGCATATAAGGTTTATATAGAAAGTTGTTGTATAAATCGTAGGCAGCGCGATCGCGCTGCCTAAGTAAAGAACAGGGACACTCGAGAACAAGACAAGAAACGGGGACTAAGTAAAGTGGAGGACACTTCCCCACATACCTCAGGGCAAGGTTTTTAAGTTATGCCCTGGGGGCATATAAGAACGATGTTGGCATAATGCATTATCTATTAATTCTTTCCTTTAGAGCAGAGCTCTTCGTATCGAAGAAGTTGTGGTAAAAACTTCGAAAAGGGCTTATTCAATTGGAATTTGGAGTGGCTTGTACCCTTTTTAATAGTCGAAGGTGATTGGAAGGCAACTAACATCCCCTTCCACGCCCACCATTTCCCGTAACACATCCAATCAAAATTTTGAGATAGATATTTTTTTCAGTGAAGTTGATTTCCAGCTATAAATTATGTTTTTAAGGAGGACAGTCCCCCACAACCCTTAGGGCAAGGGTTGTAAGTTATGCTCTGGGGGCATATAAGGTTTTTTATAGAAGGCGTTGTCGTAGAAACTTCAAAAAAGGCTCATTCGACTGGAAATTCAAAGGGCTAGTGCCCTTTTTAATAGTCGAAAGTGATTACAGGGCAACTAACCCGCCTCTCACGCCAACCTTTTCCCCAAACACATCTATTCAAAACTTTGATATACCATTTTATTCAACGTAGTTTTAAGTTCTGGAAATTAGGTATTTGAGGATGACAACCTCCCCACAGCCCTCAGGGCAAGGATTGTAAATTATGCCCAGGGGTCATACAAGGTTTTTGTATAACACTTTGTCGTAGAAACTTCAAAAAAGGCTCATTCGATTAGAAATAGAAATGGCTAGTGCCCTTCTTAATATTCGAAAGTGATTTGAAAGCAACTAACACCCCTTCCACGCCCACCATTTCCCCAAACACATCCAATAAAAACTTTGAGATAGCCCTTTTGTTCCACGCAGTTCAAAGTTCAGGAAATTATACCTTTGAGCAGGACATTCCCACCACAGTCTTCAAGGCAAGGGTTATAAGTTATGCCCTGGGGGCATATAAGGTTTTTATTGAAATCTTTGTCGTAGAAACTTGAAAAAGGGCTCATTTGATTGGAAATTCAAAGGACTAGTGGCCTTTTGAATAGTCGAAAGTAATTCGAGGGCAACTAAGCTCCTTCTCACGCCCATCTTTTCCCCAAACACATCCAATCAATATTTTAGATAGCCATTTTATTCAACGTAGTTGAAAGTTTTGGAAATTAGGTCTTTAAGGATGACAACCCTTCCCCCCAGCCCTCAGGACAAGGGTTGTAAGTAATGCCCTGGGGGCATATAATGTTTTTACTGAAAGCGTAGAAACATCAAAAAGGCCTCATTCAATTGAAAATTGTAAGAACTAGTGCCTTTTTTAATAGTTGAAAGTGATTGGAGAGTGACTAACGCCCGTCTCACTCCCACAATTTTCCCAAACACATCCAATCAAAATTTTGAGATATTCATTTGGTTCTACGTAGTTGAAAGTTCTTGAAATTTGGTCTTTTAGGATGATAGCCCCCTCAGAGCCCTCAGTGCAAGGGTTGTAAATTATGACCTGGGGGCATATAAATTTTATATAGAAAGTTGTTAGAGATATTTCAAAAAGGGCTCGTTTGATTGGAAATTGAAATTGCCCTTTTTAATAGTCGAAAGTGAGTGAAGAGTAATTAACCCCCCTCTGGCGCCCACCATTTCCCCAAAAACATTCAATCAAAGTTTAGAGATCACCATTTTGTTCAACGTAGTAGAAAGTTCTATAAATTATGTATTTAAGGATGACAAACCCCCCAGAGCCCCAATGGTAAAGGTTGTAAGTTCTGCCCTGGGGGCACATAAGGTTTATATAGATAGAGTTGTCGTAAAACTTCAAAAGGGGCTCATTCAATTGGAAATTGAGAGGGCTGGTGCCTTTTGTAATAGTCGAAAGTGATTAGAGGCTAACTAACCCCCCTCTCACGTCCACCATTCCTCCAACCCCATCCAATCAAAATTTCATATAGCCAATTTGTCAAACGTAGTAGGAAGTTCTGGAAATTTGGTTTTTGAGAATTACCCCCCCCCAGCACTCAGGGCAAGGTTTGTAAGTTATGCCCTGGAGGCATTAAAGATTTTTATTGAAAGTTTTGTCGTAGAAACATCAAAAGAGCTCATTTGATTGGAAACTGAAAGGGCTAGGGCCATTTTTAACAGTTGAAAGTGATTGGAGAGCGACTACCGCCCCTCTCACGCCCACCATTTCCCCAAACACATCTAATCAAAATTTTGAGATAGCCATTTTGTTTAACGTAGTTGAAAGTTCTGGAACTTCGGTCTTAGAGGATGAAAACCACCCTAACAGACCTTAGAGTAAGGGTTGTAATTTATGCCCTTGGGGCATATAAGGTGTTTATAGAAAGTGTTGTCGTTTCCAAAAAGGCTCACTCGATTGGAAATTGAAAGGCCTAGTGCCCTTTTTAAGAGTCAAAAGTGATTGGAAGGCTTGACATTTTTATAGGAAAGATCGATGTGGGTACAATGTATTATTTTTTCTTGTTGTTGTTGTTTAGACCAGGGCACTTCGTTTCAACGGAGTTGTCGTGGGAACTTCGAAAAGGGCTCATTCGATTGAAAATAGAAAGGGCTGATGCCCTTTTTAATAGTCGAAAGTGATTGGAGAGAAACTAATCCCGCGTCCACTCCCACCCTCCCACGCCCACCCTCCAATTTGCCCATTATGTTTAATAACTAGTTGCTTTAAAAATTGCTGAAATTTTTTTCCAGCATACAAATAGCAGGCCAAACTATAAAGTCTTAAAAAACGAAAAGATTTAAAGAATTACTTTTTTTTTTCCTGAAAAGACTATGTTAATATAAAACGAACTAAAATTAATTAAAAAAACTTTTTCCACAAAATAAGTTTTTCAAAGAAAAGTAAAGAACTCCATTGAACAAAAAATGAGCAAAAATAAAATCAAATAATCTACCAAGCGTGACTACTTACTTACTTACTTAAGTCCCATCCGTCCTCGAAGGTCGTTTTGGGGCCTCTTCATTCACTATGTTATTGATGTGGCGTCTGTATGAGCATCTATCTTCAGTCAGGCGTAGAAGTTGCGGCAGGTTAAGTGTAGAGAAGTTGTCTTTCCATCTCTTAGGGGGCCGACCTCTGGGGCGAGAACCATGCACGCGACCATCGAAGACTATTTTCGGCAGACGAGAATTTTCCATACGCTGGATGTGGCCTAGCCACCTAAGTTATTCCAGTTTTATTTCATCAAGTATGGTGTGTTTGATCTTGAGGCTTTCAAACAACCTAATATTAGAGATCCTGTCCAGGTACGTAATGCCAGCAATACGACGGAGTGACTTTGTTTCAAATGCGGCTAGGCGAAGTTGGTCATCTGTTTTGAGGGTCCATGATTCACAGGCGTACATGGCAATGGGGATAATCAGTGTGTTAAAGAGTCTTGTTTTCAGCAGTGTCGACAAATTCTTGTTCCTCCAGATCGGCATCAAGGCTCTAAAGCTAGAGTTTGCAAGCGCCAGGCGCCTCTTAATATCTTTCGAGTGGTTGTTATCGGATGTTATAAGGCTACCAAGATAGGTGAAATCTTCGACCCATTCTATGTTGTCACCACCGAGCTGGAGGCTTAAGGTTTCTTGGTTTTCCGACTTTCGCGATCAGAGCATGGCTTTCGTCTTTGAGGAACTGATGGTCATTCCAAAGGAGCTGGTGGTTGATTGGATGTTGTCGGCCTGGGACTGAAGATCCCCAAGGTTCTCAGCTACTTGGTCTATGTCGTCTGCATAAGCTAATTTATCAATCGATATTCCCCCAATGTGGACACCTGACGAGTTGTCAAGGAGTGAGAAGACAGCGGTAAGGAACAGGTTAAACAGTTCCAGTGAAAGCAAGCAACCTTGCAGCACACCAGTCGATGTTTCAAAGCTATCGGAAAGGCCTTCTCCCGTCATGACGCGGCTTCTGGATTTTGAGTACATGTCTCTGATCAATAATACTAAGTTCTGTGGTATACCAAAATGGAGAAGAATTTGCCATAGACTTTCTCTCCATATGAGGTCGAAAGCCTGCTTAAAGTCAATGAAAAGGTGGAAAATACTACGTCCGAGTTCAAGATATTTTTCCATAATCTGACGTACCGTAAATATCTGATCAATCGTTGACCTGTTTGGGCGGAAACCGGCCTGATATTCTGGAATCACAGTTGAAGATATAGCTCTTATACGCTCTATCATTACTCTAGTGAGTATTTTAGCGGCGTGGCTCGTAAGGCTTATAGGCCTGTAGTTATCACAGATTGCTTTCGAGCCTTTCTTATGGATTGGAACTATCGTGGCTTCGCACCATGAGGAGGGGAAGAGAACTTCTGCCATAGCAGCAGTAGCAATTTTTAGGTATAGGTCAACAAGGGGATCGCAATTTACTTTTAGTAATTCCGGTTGGATTCCATCTGGGCCTGCAGCTTTGTTTGTCCTTAAACCCTTGATAGCCGATTCTATCTCGGATAGAAGTGGGAGTGGGCTTGGGTCTGCGGTGATTGCGGGGAAGCTGTTAAGCACCGATGGGTCTGGGAGGATCGTTGAGTTTAATTTGCTCTCGAAGTGTTCTTTCCATCTGGTTCGGATCCCGTCTGTAGTTTGGATCTGGTTACCATCTTCATCAAGGAGGGTACAGGCTTTCAGTCCCTTTTTTTGGCTAGTTCCCTCACTCGCCTGTACATGAAGTGAGAGTCACCTTTCTTGAATGCCATTTCGCATTGCTCACATTGTTCCCTTATATAGGAGCGGTGAGCACGGCGAGTGGCTTTCTCTACCACACGTTTCAATCGTGTGTACATATCCCGACTTTCTCTATCTAGTTTGTTAGTGTGGTTGCGTTTTTCCTCAAATAATGAGATTATCTCATCCGTGATCCAAGGTTTTTGGTCCGCCTTTTGAACAGAAATTACAATAAATAGCCCATTCAAACTCAAAACGAGCAGAAATTAACACAGTTTGGGCGCAAAACGCCTATGCCTTCCCAAGGCCAGAACAAAATTTGCACTTTACTGAAAATAATACAAATGAATGTGCATTGTCAGTGTAATATACATATACTGATATTTAGTAATCAAAATGTAAATATTATTTGATTTATTAAAGTTATAAAAGTAAAAACATTTATATTTTTTTCAGTAAAGTGCAAATTTTGTTCTGGCCTTGGGAAGGCATAGGGGTTTTGCGCCCAACTTATGTTAATTTCTGCTCGTTTTGAGTTTGACTCGGTTATTTATTGTAATTTCTGTTCGTTTTGAGTTTGACTCGGTTATTTATTGTAATTTCTGTTTGTTTTGAGTTTCATTTATTTGTCGATGCTGATGTGTGGTAGTTTCAGGCTTGGTAGATTATTTGATTTTATTTTTCTAATATTTTGTTTAATAAAGTTCTTTACTTTTCTTTGAAAAACTTATTGTTTGGAAAAAGCTATTTTAATTAATTTCTTAAATGATCAAGTATTTTTAATAGATCAGAGGCATCTTAACCGAGTGTTTTCTTATTAGTCAAAAATATAACTCAAGTTTCTTAAACGATCAAATATTTTAATAAATCAGATGCATCTTAACCGTATTCTTATTAATCAAAAATAAAACCCATGTTTCATAAATGATAAAAAAATTTTAATACTTCAGATGGATCTCAATTGAGTGCATTCTTATTAGTAAAAAAAATAAAGCTCAAGTTTCATAAATGATCAAATATTATTAATAAATCAGATGTATCTTAAACTTCTGTATTCTTATTAATCAAAGATAAAACCAAAGTTTCTCAATGGATCAGTTATATCTTAACGGAGTGTTTTCTTATTAATCAAAGATAAAACTCAATTTCTTAAATGATCAAATGTTTTTAATAAATCAAATGTATGTGTCCAACTTTGTCCGCAAAAATTCTTTTAAAGCTTTATAATATTTTCTTCAAATTTGCAAAATCTCCGCAAATACTAAAATTTAAAATACGCGGAGATTAATACGGAAATTAAATAATTAATTTTTGGCAAGATATCCAAGGCCCCACATTTATTTAATAAAGTTCAGGGGAAAGTTAAAAATTCAAGGAACGTGAAAGCACTAGTACCACGACAGTGTCAAACTTTGTCGCAAAAGTTCTTTTTAACCTTTATAATATTTTCTCAAAATCTGCAAAATGTACCCAAAAACCGAAGTTCAAAAATACACAGACATTAAAACAAAAATTAAATAATTATTTTTTTCAAGATCTCCAAAACCCCACATTTCTTTGATAGAATCCAGGGGAGACTGAAAAATTCAAGGAAGGTGAAAGCAATAATACAAAGACAGTATCCAACTTATGTCCGCAAAAGTTCTTTTTAAGCTTTATAATATTTTCTCCAAATCTGCAAAATCTCCGTCAATACAAAAGTTCTAAATTACGCGGATATTAACACGAAAATTAAACATTTAATTTTTGGAAAGATCAAGACCCCACATTTCTTTTTAAAAAATCAGGGGAGAAACTCTGATAAATTCAAGGAACGTGAAATTACTAGTACCAAGACAGTTTCCAACCTTGTCTGCAAAAGTTCTTTTTAAGCTTTATAATATTTTCTTCAAGTCTGCAAAATCTCCACATATACTAAAATTAAAAAATACACAAAAATTAACACGGAAATCAAATAATTAATTTTATGCAAGATCTCCAAGACCCCGCATTATTATTGAGGGTGTTTAAGGTTCAAGGGCATAGCTGGCCAGTATTTCAAGCGCGCAGTCTAATATGCTTAACGCAATTTTATGTAGGCCTAACCTTGCGACAGGAACCCGTGGGGGATCCTCGCATGTAACGTAACGACAGCAAACACCTTACGTGATGACAGTGCAACCATCCTTGTCACGTAATACCTCGTTGACATTTTCATTTTTGGCCCAAAACGCTCAAAGCATTTTTTGTTCTTCAACTTAATGGCGGCATACACTTTATGTAAGGCCAACGCATCTTACGCGATGTTGACATACATCACTGTTGGATATTACCCTTTTCGGCATATTTTCAGAGACTATCACTCTCAAGGTATTTATATTAATACAAGACTAAGGAGTGCTTAAATTCTGTAAACTCTTTACTAGTCCTAAACTATAAATCTTAAAAAACAGAGCTTGTAAATAAAAGTTTTATTATTTCAATCAAATTTACAAACAATGTTAAAAACACAGAAAAAAACAGTTAAAAAAACACGACAAACAAAAAGTAAAGGGTGAAAAAAGGCTTGTGGTTATATGTATCACTATATGTAATCAAGCAAGTGCTAGTGAACTTCCTTCGTCAGCATTTTTTCAAGGGATTAAAAAGGTTACGCAAACTAATCCTTCTGACCTTGTTTTAAATGAAGATAATTTATTCTTGAAATCCAGTGGTAATGGCACATCTTTAAAGATTGACAATAATGTCAAACTTACAAGCGGAAATTCTCACCCAATGCAATCATATATTCAAAAAATGAGCTCAGTGATCTAAAGTGTAATCAACCTAATGTGTGCTTTAGATTTTTAGACAGTAGATATATGTCTAGTAATTGTAAATATCTACACATTTGAAAGTTTCATATTTTTAGCCGTTGTATAAATAATCTGTGAAAATACCCCCATGTTGATATCTGTAAACAATTTTCAAGTGGAAGATGCTTTGGCTGTGCAAAACATCATATCAAATTGCCCATTAAGAGTCGTAGTAGGTTCCGCAAAACTGGGCTACTCAGAGGCCACCTAAATTCTGCTAATCCTACTAAATATTTTTTAGACCATCGCTCACACACAAGAAAGTCCACGAGCCATCCAGTCCTTACCAATCGAGTACCTATCCAAATGATAAGCCCGTCTCCATATCCACTTCCCTACCCCTTCCCTTCTTTTTCAAAGATAAACCCACCCACCCCTCCGGCTGCTTTCCAACATTTTCCTACCCTTCCTTCTATCATTCCCCACCACCTTGGGTACCCACTCAACGTGGACTCTTTGTACCATTCCCCTGCAAAAATAACCTCATCTCTCTTGATTCCTCCAGTTCACCCCAAACTCAACCGCTACTTAGTTACCGCTGTTTAGAGTCTCCGCTAGTACCTGCTCAATTAAATGCAATAATATTTGAAAAGGATGGATTTGATCCCCCTGTCCCTTATCCTCACTATTCAAGTTTAGCCCCCGTCAAGAATTCCACTAGAACCCCTGACCCCATCTGTGATATAAAAAAAGTAAAGTGTAAAAACGGTACCTTCACAAGTCGCTTTCGATTCCCCAAACTTTTGTTGAGCAACGCTGAAAGCTTTAACTTTGAAAAACTTAATGAATTAGACACCCTTTCTAAAATATATAGATTAGATGTAATCGCTATTACTGAAGTTCAAGCTCAAAATTTGCACATGTTAAAGATTAACAATTTTTCTCAATTTATTAAACTCAGACCAGAAAACCACCCTCTGGGTAAGAAAGGTGGCAGAGTTCTGTTCTTTGTCCGTAATGACGTGTACCCAAGTGAAATCTCAATTCCGTGTCTTGCTCCCTTTGATGAGATTATGGGGGTGTGTGTTCGACCTAAAGTCTTGCCAAGTCCTTTCATTTAATTGTCCTGTGTTGTTTTCATTACTCCCCTAATCAGAGATCCGCTGACAAAATAAATTTTATTGAAAAATTACATGCAAGTGCTGACTTTGTACTATCAAAATACCCAAATGCAGGAATTTTCCTGATGGGTGACTCAAACGATATAAGACTTGATTCTACATGTAATGCTTTTAATTTAAAACAGGTCGTCAATGTTCCAACTACAAAAGGCAATACTACTCTTGATTTAATTTGCACTAATCTTACGAAGTTTTATAAACCCGTCTCCACTCTGCCCCCTCTAGGGGGTAGTTACCACTTTAGCCTTTTCCTATCTCCGCTGGCTAAAGTTAAACAGTCGTTTTCTATAACTGAAACCGCTTATAGACCTCTCACTGACTCGGGACTTTTCAATTTTGGCTCCTGGATTACTACTGAAAATTGGTCCACTGTGTATCAAAGAAATGACGTAGACTGCATGGCTTTGTCCCTCCAAAATTTATTGAGGAGTAATTATGAATCCCAGTTCCCTGAGAAAAAATTTAAAACGTGTTCTACAGATAAGCCTTATGTTACTGGGTTTTTTTAAAAACTTATAAGGAAAAAAATCAATTTTTTTCAAAACAGGTCGTATTACTGAGTCTAATAGTCTAGGGAAGTTCCTAAAGAAAAAATTAAGAAAAGTAGCTTCTAATTATTATAATAGTAAAGTCAAAGATCTATGTTCTAACAAGCCCCAGCAATGGTACAGAAAAATTAAAGAAATATGCGGAAAAAGTCCTTCCGAAGTTGATTTTCATCTCCCTGAACCCCCTAATAAGACCGCCAATGATTTAAACTTGTACCTTGCTTCCATCGTGCAGTCTCCCCCATTTCACTGGCTCAAGTCCAACTATTCCTCCCAACACTTCCTTCCCCTTTATTTCTCCCTCTGATGTTATAAATAAAATTCTAAAGCTTAGAAAATCAAGTATTTGTCCCCCGGACATCCCAGTTGACTTAATTAAAGCCTTTTCAGACAAAATTGCTGACCCTTTATCAAATATTTTCAACCACATCAAAAAATTTGGTAAATTCCCAAGTTGCAGGAAACAAGGTTTTATAACACCTATCCCCAAAAAATGCACCAGTCTGACTTTCGCCAGCATTCGCCCCATTACACTCACTTCAGTTTTTTTCCAAACTTTATGAAAGTTTCCTCTGTGACTGGCTTAGGGATATAATTTGTCCGCGTATTGACACCCGGCAGTTTGGTAACTTAAGGAAAACTTCCACCACCCATTACCTTGTGCACTTAATGCATACCATCGTAAGTAACCTTGATAAACCAAATGTTTGGTTGAACCTTGTCTTAGTTGATTTCCAAAAGCTTTTGACCTGGTTGACCACACCATCCTAATTCGTTCACTACTGGTTAACTTTGAACTTGATCCTCTGTTAGTAAATATTGTTATATCGTTTCTTTAAAATTAATTAAAAAAACTTTCCAAAAAATAAGTTTTTCAAAGAAAAGTAAAGGCCATTTTAAACTTAACCTCAGGAGATACAAATACCTGTTAAAATTCAAACTCAAAATGACCAGAAATTACTATTAAAGAATAAATGAAACCCAAAACGAACAGAAATTAAATAAACAATCATAGCAAAAAACATACAACAAGTAATAATATAAATGAATAAATAGATCTTAAAGCGAGTAATGCTTAGATTGAATATGAAAATCTAGCTTGAAACGAAAACAAATATTTTGCTATTAAAGTATAAATGAAACTTAAAACGAACAGAAATTAAATAAACAATCAATGCGAACAAAACATACAATATATATTAATGTAAATGAATAAATAAATATTAAAACGAGTGAAACTTAAATTGAATATGCAAATCAAGTTTGAATCGAATAAAAATAATCACAAACAAGAGTTTGGGTATCGTCTCACTGCAGAAGCCTAAAACCTACTGCGTCATTGGCGCTTTACTGAAAACAATTCTTTGAAATATTTTCACTTTTGTAACTTTAAGAAATCAAAAATTAATTGAAATTTTAGGGAATAAATATCAGCATATGTATATTAAATTGGCAATGCACATTTTTTCAGTAAACTCATTTGAATTTTTTTTCAGTAAAGTACAAATTATATTCTAGCTTTTAGAAAGCATAGGGGTTTTGAACCCTACTCACATTAATTTATGCTCGTTTTGAGTTTGACTCTAATATTTATTTTAATTTTTGTTCGTTTTGGGTTTCATTTATTTATTGATACTGATTTGGGGTAGTTGTATGCTTGGTAGATTATATGATAGTCCGGACGCCGGGTGTTGAAAACGTGAACCATACCACGACGGAATGGGGCTGCTACGAGAATTAGCCTACCCTCCACCCCCTAAACTGACCATGCGGATTCAAAAATACCAATGGCACTTGCTTGCGAGTGGTGGAACACTCCGAAACTTGACATTTTATTATATTTTGGTGTTTCATGCAAGAAAATACATGTTCCACAAAGTTTGAGGTGCAGTTTTCCGCTCGAATAGAAATGCCTAGAAGCCATAGAATGTTTTCATAACAAACTAACACGATTAGTTAAAAAAAATGGCACAGTTAAAAAAAATGGTAAATCTTTATGAGTCTTGAACAGTCTTGGAAAGTATAGACAAAATCAAATTGAATATTAGATATATAATAATATTAATTGTTGAAAGATCAATCAGTTCAAGTTTTTTTTTCATTGTAATTTTTATTTTCATTTTCAATGCTGTAAGAACTGGAAAATAATAAATTTGTAAAATACGAGTAATTCGTTTTCAGTGAAGCACCAATGACGCAGAAGGCCTTAGGTTTTTACAGTTAAAGAAGGGGGCAGTATCCAACTTTAGCTTGTAGTGAAACTATATTTGTCTTGACCAATCTTGAAAAGAACTAATAAATTAAACTGAATATTTGATGCATAATGATATTAATTGCTAAAAGCTCATCAGTTCAAAATTTTACTGTAATTTTAATATTTATTTTCAATATTAAGTACAAAAGAAAACATTTGTAATATAATGCGTTTTCAGCAAAGCGCCAATGACGCAGTAGGTTTTAGGCTTCTGCAGTGAGACGATACCCAAACTCTTGTTTGTAGTTATTTTTATTCGATTCAAACTTGATTTGCATATTCAATTTAAGTTTCACTCGTTTTAAGATTTATTTATTCATTTACATTAATATATATTATATATTTTGTTCGCATTGATTGTTTATTTAATTTCTGTTCGTTTTAAGTTTCATTTATACTTTAATAGCAAAATATTTGTTTTCGTTTTAAGCTAGATTTTCATATTCAATCTAAGCATTACTCGCTTTAAGATCTATTTATTCATTTATATTATTACTTGTTGTATGTTTTTTGCTATGATTGTTTATTTAATTTCTGTTCGTTTTGGGTTTCATTTATTCTTTAATAGTAATTTCTGGTCATTTTGAGTTTGAATTTTAACAGGTATTTGTATCTCCTGAGGTTAAGTTTAAAATGGCCTTTACTTTTCTTTGAAAAACTTATTTTTCGGAGAGTTTTTTTTAATTAATTTTTGTTCATTTTTGATTGCAAAAAGTTTCAAGTTTTTTTGGCATGGGGGGGGGGTGCTTACTGTCCGATTATTCTTGACTTTAAAAACAGATCTAGAACTTTCAATTTAAATCGAATGAGGCTTTTTATCAAATTACCTTTATGTACGATTACCTCTTTGATAAAAACCTTATATATGAACAATAGACACTTGCATAACTTGTGGAAAGCGATTGACAACAATGAATGTATTGAAAAAATAGCTCCAATAAGGGAGTTTAGACCATTTCACTTGCTGACACAAAGGGATCACGGCTGTTTGGAATTGACCTTAATAGGAATTTGTGTGCCAAAGCAATTTTGCATCTATCACAGAGTATGTATTTTAACCTTATAATTGGATAATTATAATAGATTTCATATGTGTTCTTCCCATACAAAACCCCTTCCCATAAGTTATAAACCCCCCTTAATAAGTTATGCCCCAGGGCATAACTCACAACGCCTACCCCTGGGCCCTGGTGGGCTGTGTCGACACCGGAGTTTTGTTATCAGAACTTTGAACTATTTTAACAAAATATCCATCTCAAAATTTTTATCTGATGCATTGAGGGCGTGTAGGAGGGAGAGGGGCTAGTTGCCCTTCAATCTCTTTTGACTCTTAAAAAGTGAACAAGAACTTTCAATTTCCAATCAAATGAGCCCTCTCTAAAGTTTATACGAGCATCCTTCCATAAGAAATAATATGAAGTATTCGGAGAACCCTTAAATTACAACCCTTACCCTGAGGGCTTTGGGGGAGTTGTAATCCTCAAAGACCTAATTTCCAGAACTTAAAACTACGTTTAATAAAATGACTGTCTTAAAATTTTGATTGGATGTGTTTGGGGAAAAGGTGGGCGTGAGAGGGGGGTTAGTTGCCCTCAAATCACTTTCGACTACTACAAAGGGCACTAGCCCTCGGAATTTCCAACCGAATGAGCCTTTTTTGAAGTTTCTACGACACCGCCTTCTATAAAAACCTTATATGCCCCCAGGGCATAACTTAAAACCCTTGCCCTGAGGGTTGTGGGGGATTGTCCTCCTCAAAAACATATTTTCTATTAGGAAATCAACTACGCTGAACAAAATGGCTATCTCAAAATTTTGATTGGATGTGTTTGGGGAATGATGGGCGTAGGGAGGGGGGGGGCTAGTTGCCCTCAAATCACTTTCGACTATTAAAAAGGCCACTAGCCCTTTGAATTTCCAATTGAATGTGCCTGTTTTGAAGTTTCTACGACAACGCCTTCTATAAAACCTTATATGCCCCCAGGGCATAACTTAAAACTCTTGCCGAGGGTTGTGGGGGAGTGTTTCCTCAAAAACATATTTTCTATCTGGAAATCAGCTACACTGAACAAAATGGCTATCACAAAAGTTTGATTGGATGTGTTTGTGGAAATGATGGGCGTAGGGGGGGGGGCTAGTTACCCTCCAATCACTTTTCACTATTAAAAAAGGCACTATCCCTTTGAATTTCCAATCGAATGAACCTTTTTGAAGGTTCTACGACAACGCCTTCTATAAAAACCTTATACGCCCCGGGGCATATCTTAAAACCCTTGCCCTGAAGGTTCTGGGGGAGTGTCCTCCTCAAAAAAATATTTTCTATCTGGAAATCAGCTACACTGAACAAAATGGCTATCTCAAAAGTTTGATTGGATGTGTTTGGGGAAAAGATAGGCATAGGGGAGGGGGCTAGCTGCCCTCCAATCAATTTCGACTATTAAAAATGGCACTAGCCCTTTAATTTCCAATCGAATGAGCCTGTTTTGAAGTTTCTACGACAACGCCTTTTATAAAAACCCTAAATGTCCCCAGGGCATAACTTAAAACCTTTGCACTGAGGGTTGTGGGGGAGTGTCCTCCTCAAAAATATATTTTCAATCTGGAAATCAACTACACTGAACAAAAATGGCTATCTTAAAATTTTGATTGGATGTGTTTACGGGAATGATGGGCGTAGGGAAGGCGGGGGGCTAGTTGCCCTCCAATCACTTTTGACTATTAAAAAGGGCACTATCCCTTTGAATTTCCAATCGAATGAACCTTTTTTGAAGTTTCTACGACAACGCCTTCTATAAAACCTTATATGCCCCCAGGGCATATCTTAAAACCCTTGCCCTGAAGGTTCTGGGGGAGTGTCCTCCTCAAAAACATATTTTCTATTTGGAAATCAACTACGCTGAACAAAATGGCTATCTCAGAATTTTGATTTGATGTGTTTGGGGAAATGATGGGCGTGGGGGGGGGGGGTAGTTGCACTCCAATCACTTTCGACTATTAAAAAGGGCACTAGCCCTTTAATTTCCAATCGAATGATACTGTTTTGAAGTTTCTACGACAACACCTTCTATAAAAACCTTATATGCCCCAGGGAATAACTTAAAACCCTTGCCCTGAGGGTTGTGGGGGAGTGTCCTCCTCAAAAATATATTTTCTATCTGGAAATTAACTACGCTGAACAAAATGGCTATCTGAAAATTTTCATTGGATGTGTTTGGGGAAATGATGGGCGTGGGGGGGGAAGAGGGCTAGTTACACTCCAATCACTTTCGACTATTAAAAAGGGCACTAGCCCTTTAATTTCCAGTCGAATGAGCATCTTTTGAAGTTTTTTACGACAACGCCTTCTATAAAAACCTTATATGTCCCCAGGGCATAACTTAAAACCCTTGCCCTGAGGGTTGTGAGGGAGTATCCTCCTCAAAAATATATTATCTATCTGGGAGTCAACTACGCTTGACAAAATGGCTATCTCAAAATTTTGATTGGATGTGTTTGGGGGAATGATGGGAGTGGGGGGGGGCTAGTTGCCCTCCAATCATTTTGGTCTATTAAAAGGGCAATAGCCCTTTAATTTCCAATCGAATGAGCCCGTTTTGAAGTTTCTACGACAACGCCTTCTATAAAAACCTTATATGCCCCCAGGCATAACTTAAAACCCTTGCCCTGAGGGTTATGGGAGAGTGTCCACCTCAAAAATATATTTTCTATCTGGAAATCAACTACGCTGAACAAAATGGCTATCTGAAAATTATGATTGGATGTGTTTGGCGAAATGATGGGCGTGGGGGGGAGGGGGGCTAGTTACACTCCAATCACTTTCGACTATTAAAAAGGGCACTAGCTCTTCAATTTCCAATTGAATGAGCCTGTTTTGGAGTTTCTACGATAACGCCTTCTATAAAAACCTTATATGCCCCCAGGGCATAACTTAAAACCCTTGCCCTGACGGTTGTGGGGGGGGGGTATCCTCCTCAAAAATATATTTTCTATCTGGAAATCAACTACGCTGAACAAAATGGCTATCTCAAAATTTTGATTGTATGTGTTTGGGGGAATGATGGGCGTGGGGGGGGCTAGTTGCCCTCCAACCATTTTCGACTATTAAAAAGGGCACTAGAACTCTCGCTTTCCAATCGAATGATCCCCCTTTGAAGTTTCTATGACGACCCCTTCCATATGAAGTGCCTCTGGGAAAAAAAAAATAAATAATAAAACATTGGAGCCGTATGGCCTTTACTATAGGCAACGCTAAAGCGTTGCCTCTGATAGATCTCAAGTTGTTAAATACAAAAATATTTTCTCTAACCCTCTCCCTATATATTGTGGAATTCCTCAAGGAACCTTATTGGGACCACTTTTATTTCTAGTCATGATTAACGATATTGGTAGGGATTTTCCCCAAAGGTGGAAATACGTGGATGACTTGTCGATCCTTGAAGTATGTCACAGGAATACTAAAAGTGACCCCCTCGAAATCCTAACCCACATTTCGGATGAAGCTAAGAACCTAAATATGAAAGTAAATTCCACCAAATCAAATATAATGACGATAAATTTTTTAAAATCTACTCCCGCTTTCCTTGACCCTATCCCACCCGAAATGCTTGTGAAACATGTTAAACTCCTTGGTGTCACAATTTCAAATAATCTCAAATGGGACATGCATGTTATAATATTGTTAAACAAGCAAACGTTTCATTATCTATGTTAAAAATTTTAAACAAATTTAATTGCCCTAAGATGCAGTCCCTCCGTGTTGATTTATCATTTATCAGGCCGCTATTAGAATATGCATGTCCGGTCTGGCATTAACATCTTTCAAGCGTGCTTAGTGACAAAATTGAGTCGGTCCAAAAGCGTTTGCTCAGGACCATCTACAAAGAGAGCAAAATTCCATACTCCTTCCTCCTTAAATCCTCAGGTATTACCACGTTAAAAGAAAGGAGAGTACAATTTTGTTTGCGTTTTGCTAAATCCGCAATATCTAATCCTCGTACTGAGGACATCTTTCCTGATTTACATGACCCCATTAGACCCCGTCTCCCCCGCTTAGCTTCCTTGGCAATCCCAACATATTCACCTATCCATACCGTTACTGAGAGGTTCCGGAAAAGTTTTATCCCCTTTATTTTGGCGATAATCCCTGAAATAATCCCTGAACTATGCTCTGTACAAAAATTAACTCCTACGTCCCTTATTTTATTTGTTGTGTATGTTCACAATAATCATTTGTCTTTTTTTCTCTTTATCTTTGTCCCTTTTATTTTCCCTTTTGTTGATACTTATTTATGTTAAATTTCTTTTCTGACCTTTAATTTCATTTTTTTTTTCCTTTAATTGTATTCCTTTCTTTAATTGTAAATATTTCTTTTGACATCTAATTTGGCTTGATTTTAAGGGTTTTTTTAATTTTATGTATTTGACCTTGAACACGATTTCGGCAATGATTTTCTTCTTGACTGTGATTTTCTTTTGTCCCCCACCCCTTCTTCTTCTATTTTTCTGTTTCTATTCTAGCCATTTGTTAAATTCTTATCGAACATTTTTATGCTTGATTGGTGTTTCTTTTCTTGTTGTATTATTTGTTTCTTCATTTTGCTTTGTCTATTTCTTTTGGACATATGAAGCGAATTCGGCTCTATTAGAGCTTATGATAGCCTTTGGAAAATAAATATTATCTTATCTTATCTGATGTGCAACATATTCATGCATTATATAAAGGTGATGGGGTCCAAGAAACTAGTTCCAGAGAAGGGGGCTTGATATTAGATGAAAATTTTTAGGCATTATTGAGGTATTCCCTAACGAAAATACAGCTTTTCAGAGACAAGACAATGCAAATGGAAAAACAAAACATGAAAAGGATTACAAAGAAATAAAATATAAACAATAACACGCATACATTATAGAAGGATGGGAGAAGAGGGGTCCAAGCAAGTAATTCCAGAGGAGGGGCTTCTTTGATAATGGAGTTAAATTTATGCTATATTAAGAGCTTTTTTAACAAAATGTATTTTTTCTTAGACAGAGATGTTAGATTTTACTCCCCCTATACCGAAAAAAAAAATTATTTAACACCTTACACCTTGTCTTTAAACTCTAGAGTGTACTAGTCCAAGGCAATGCATGTCATCCTGGCAAACTATGGATAGCATACAGTACCCTCTGGCATTCTTGTTATTCCAAGGGCATTTTCATATATTTTTATAATAAAAATTATTCCCTTAAATCCCGTTATTCAAGTTTTGCAACCCAAGCCCATGTTTATAACCATGCAACTGAGCCCGTCTAACTGAACCATCGTTCAACAGAACCCCCCGATTTTTGCGTAGCCTCCTTTTGTCTCAGCCCTCGTGCAACCCAGCGGGCATTTTTTCAGCAAAAATACCAAAGCGCGCAAAGGGGAAATTTTATTTCGAGAAATTATTGTTCCAGGTAAATATGCAATTAGGGAAATTCTGAAAATACAGTGTTTTCGAGACAAGACTATGCAATGGAAAAAAAAACACGCGTGAATAGAAGAAAGGTATGGGACGTAGCAGGCAATTCTAGGGAAGTAGAAGTGATATTAGAGACAGATTTAAAGCGTTTTGAGAAGTATCTTTGAAGGACTTTTAAAATATCCATTTGTTTGAGTAATTGTTAGATTTTCACCCCCCCCCCCTCCTCCATGCAAAAACTTGTTTAACAGCTCCACCTTCACTTTTAAGATATAGAACATAATACTTCAAGCAATTCACACCACAATTAGATTACTTGACTGCCCCCTTGCATCACGTCATCATTCCTAAGACGGATTTCAGTCATTTCATAATAAAAATTATGCATTTAAATCCCGTGATTCAAGTTTTGGAAACCCAAGCCTATCAAGGTACCCCACAAAACACTTCACACCGCCATGGCATTACACCCTCCTCCATCGTCCACACTGGCACCCACCCTCATCATCTCCAGAGCATTTTTAGCCCTTTCTCACCAAAAAAAAACTAGTGAATCTCATTAAACAGTGTTTTTTACTTGAACACAGAGAAGTTGCCCATTTCTTTGCTAGAGAGCTATACTCCAAGCAATTCACCCCACAATGGCACACTATTACTGCTCTGTGGCACACTCTCTTACATCGCCCCATCTCCCCCCAAGAAATCTTTCAGACATTTTTTTTAAAAACCATGCTTTAAATCCCGTGATTCAAGTTTCCGCAATCCAAGCCCATGTTTATAACCGTGCAACTGAGCCCGTTTAACTGAACCCTCGTTCAACAGAACCCGTGATTTTTGTATAATCTCCTTTTGTCTCACCCCTCATGCAAACCAGGGGGGAATTTTTTCAGGAAAATATCAAAACGTGCAAAGAGGGAATTCTATTTCGAGGAATTATTGTTCCGACCCACCCCCTGGCAGGCTTCCCGGGATTCCAGGTGTTCTAATATTTCTTCAGTATTAACAAGATTCTTACCCATTTTTGGCACATTGTTCTTCTGGAAGATTCCCAGGATTTCCGTGACCAGGTCTAATAGAAATGACGCTGTCGTATGTCACAAGCTAGACTCCAGGGGCCCATGGGGAATCCCTGAGCATGGCACACGCGTGGGAGCAGCGTAATAACGGTGCTCGTCTTAAGCATTAACACCTAATGGGAGAGGTTGGTAGATAAGTGGGTCATCTTGGGAGAACAGTAGGTACCCAAATCGTTAAAAAGTATACTTATGAGCCAGAACTGAATGGCACTGCGATACTTTTTTCAAACACATCTGAGGGCAATTTTGACAAACGATATGCCAGCACTTGAGGATTTTTTAAACAATTATTTACAAAATTTTAGGAGTTTGACTCAGCCTCAGATGTGCCAAAAGGGCTAAAGGGCTCAAAGGGCTCTCAGAAATACCTCAATAATGCCTGAAATTTACATCTACTAGCAAGCCCTCCTTCCCTGGAACTAGTTGCTTGGACCCCATCACCTTTCTATAGTAAATGAATCTTTTGCATGCAAGGCTTTTTTCACCCTTTATTTTTTGTTTGTCGTGTTTTTTAACAGTTTTTTTCTGTGTTTTTAATATTATTGTGATTTATTTTATATCAGAGGCAACGCTGTAGCGTTGCCTATAGTAAAGGCCATACGGCTTCAATGATATATTATTTATTTATTATTTTTTTCCCAGAGGCACTTCATACGGAAGGGGTCGTCGTAGAAACTTCCAAGGGGGCTCATTCGATTGGAAATCGAGAGTTCTAGTGCCCTTTTTAATATTCAAAAATGACTGGAGGGTAACTAGCCCCCCCCACGCCCATCATTCCCCCAAACAAATCCAATCAAAATTTTGAGATAGCCATTTTGTTCAGCGTAGTTGATTTTCAAATTGAAAATATATTTTTGAGGGGGACACAACCCTCAGTGCAAGAGTTTTAAGTTATGTCCTGGAATTATATAAGGTTTTTAAAGAAGGCGTTGTCGTAGAAACTTCAAAACAGGCTCATTCAATTGGAAATTCAAAGGGCTTAGTGCCCTTTTTAATAGTCGAAAGTGATTTGAGGGCAACTAGCCCCCCTCTCACGCCCACCTTTTCCCCAAACACATCCAATCAAAATTTTGAGATAGCCATTTTGTTCAGCGTAGTTGATTTCCACATAGAAAATATGTTTTTGAGGAGGACGCTCCCCTACAACCCTCAGGGCAAGGGTTTTAAGTCATGCCCTGGGGGCTTATAAGGTTTCTATAGAAGGTGTTGTCGTAGAAACTTCAAAAAAGGCTCATTCGATTGGAAATTCAAACGGATAGTGCCCTATTTAATAGTCGAAAGTGATTTGAGGGCAACTAGCCCCCCTCTCACGCCCACCTTTTCCCCAAACACATCCAATCAAAATTTTGAGACAGCCATTTTATTAAACGTAGTTTTAAGTTCTGGAAATTAGGCCTTTGAGGATGACAACTCCCCCACAGCCCTCAGGGCAAGGGTTGTAATTTAAGGATTCTCCGAATCCTTCATATTATTTCTTATGGAAGGGATGCTCGTATAAACTTTAGAGAGGGCTCATTTGATTGGAAATTGAAAGTTCTTGTTTACTTTTAAGAGTCAAAAGAGATTGGAGGGCATCTAGCCTCCCCCCAACGTAGTATAAAGTAATGTAATTTATTTAATTAACACAAGATTGCGTTAATTAAACTTGCTCCTAACGCAAGTTTATCGGATCAACCTATTTTGCCCCCCCCCTAAAAAAAATCCTGGATCCGCCCCTGGTGTAAGGCCACTATAACTTTTAATTTGTAATTCAATGAACCCCATTCCAAAGTTTAAGCGACCACCTCTTCCGCATAGAGTGCCCCTGGAAAATAAATAAGACATAATTCATTGAACCCTTATGGCTCTTTACTTAGGTAACGCTATAGCATTGCTTCTTACCTAATAAGTTGAGTAGAAATTTCAGCTTCCATTTTTATGAATATCCGAAATTATCTGAGGGGAATATGTTTGGGGGAGCATATTCCACGGCTGGGAAATTTCTGCTGGGTGGAATTTAATGCGGGGGAATTATCAGCAGGAAAAGAAAATTTTCTTGAAGGGGGGAGGAATTTCCCAGGGGGTGAGTTTTCCAAATGTGAATTATTCAGGGAGGGGACGACTAAACCCATTCGATAGTATTCTAAATTTTACATCTGAAAGTAACGGGAATAAAGAATCAACAGAAATGTCAGAGATAGCCCTTCAGGTTCCTTTAGAGGATTATTTTCGTGTCTTTTGAAAAAAGACATTTTCAAACGACAGATTATTTTCATTTGTATTACTCTCTCTGTGGCTGCTCAATTATGCATGTGAGGGGGGAGACTTCCCCCAACCACTGTTTACGGTAAGGCTTCAGTTTTTATCTCAAGGATTAAAAATGAACGCAATGCGATAAAAGTATAACTCAAAATAACATATATAGAATAATATATGCACATAACACGGAACAATTAATCAAAATTGCATATTATGAGTTTAGGCTCACCCAAATCATGGACCAGGGGGCTCACCGTTCCACAATCTATGAAAGCAATCCTGCAATAACTAAAAATATAAAGTATTTTTGAGTATTTTAACGTCTCCCACAACTCAAACGGTCCAACATTCTACAGCCCAAAGAGTCTCTCTAATCTCCTAAATCAGGAACGGAGGAGATAAGTGAAGTTCCGCCCCGTATTGAATGAGTCTCCAACCTCAACCTCCCCCTCTCCTACTGTCTATGCTAAAGTTTTTTTCTTTATGCCAACTACGCTGCCCCCACTCCAAAGACTTTAATAAGGTAAGGTTTTGTATGGGAAGAACACATAGTAAATCTATTATAAAATACTTAAAATTACAGCCATACTTAATATAAGGTTAAAATACATACTTTGCGATAAATGCTAAAATATTGCGGCACAAAAAATCCGAAAAATGGTCTAACCAAAACAATCCTGTTCTTTCTGTATCAACAAATGGAATAACCTAGCTACTGTTTTTAGAAGCTATTATTTCGATCCATTCATTGTTGCGTGAGAAAATCAGGTTTGATTTTTCAGAGGCATGTAATTAAGCTGTGTATAGCAAAGGCCATAAGGCTTCAATGTTTTATTATTATTAATTAAAAAAACCTTACATAAAAATAAGTTTTCTAGAAAGAGTAAACAGCCATATTGAACTCAGGACCAGCAGAACTTAATTTCTATTATACTTAAAACTCAAAAAGACCAGAAATTACTGGTAAAGCATAAACAAAACCCCGAACGAACAGAAATTAAAATTAACTATCTTACAAACATAAAGGTAACCGGTGCAAACATAAATAAATGAATAAATCTTATATAGCTTTAATATTTTTTATTATTTTCCCCCCAGAGCTGCTTTATATGCAAGGGTTAAAAATACCATTTTGTTAAAAATAGTTGAAAGGTTAAGTAACAAAACTCTGGCGTCGACAAAACCCCCCAGGGCCCAAGGGCATGAAGGGATTCTCGTATAAACTTCAAAGAGGGCTCATTTGATTGGAAATTGGAAGTTCTAGTCCAGCTCTTAAGAGTCAAAATTGATCGAAGGGCAAATAAACCCCCCTCACGCCCTTTTTCCCCACCCCTTTCTTAGAACTAATTTTGTTTATACCTGAAGGTCCAATGAGAGTTACAATGTTTTGGAATTACACACACCTATTAGGCATCTGCTCTCCTCCCTAACAAGGAAAGAAACTGAGAGTGTTAGGCAGTGGCTGATCCAGGGGAGGGGCGAGGGGGGCACTCCCCCTAACGTAGTCTAAAGTAATGTAATTTGCTTAATTAACGCAAGATTGCGTTAATTAAACTTGCTATTTTTTCAATCCATTCATTGTTGTCAATCGCTGTCCACAAGTTATGCAAGCTGTCTATTGTTCATATATAAGGTTTTTATCAAAGAGGTAATCGTATAGACTTTGAAAAAAGCCTCATTCGATTTCAATTGAAAGTTCTTGATCGATTTTTTATAGTCAAGAATAATCGGACAGTAAGCACCCCCCCCCATGCCATAAAAACTTGAAACTTTTTGCAATAAAAACCGAACAAAAATTAATTTAAAAAAAAATTCCGAAAAATAAGTTTTTCAAAGAAAAGTAAAGGCCATTTTAAACTTAAGCTCAGGAGATACAAATAAGTGTTAAAATTCAAACTCAAAACGACCAGAAATTACTATTAAAGAATAAATGAAACCCAAAACGAACAGAAATTAAATAAACAATCATAGCAAAAAAACATACAACAAGTAATAATATAAATGAATAAATAGATCTTAAAGCGAGTAATGCTTAGATTGAATATGAAATCAAGCTTAAAACGAAAAAAATAGTTTGCTATTAAAGTATAAATAAAAATTAAAACGAACAGAAATTAAATAAACAATCAATGCGAACAAACATACAATATATATTAATGTAAATGACTAAATAAATCTTAAAACTAGTGAAACTTAAATTGAATATGCAAACCAAGTTTGAATCGAATAAAAATAACTACAAACAAGAGTTTGGGTATCGTCTCACTGCAGAAGCCTAAAACCTACTGCGTCATTGGCGCTTTCTTGAAAACAAATTATATTACAAATGTTTTCTTCTGTACTTAATATTGAAGATAAATATTATAACTAAAGTAAAATTTTGAATCGATGAGCTTTCAGCAATTAATATCATTATACATAAAATATTCAGTTTAATTTATTAGTTCTTTCCAAGATTGGTCAAGACAAATATGGTTTCACTACAAACAAAATTTGGATACTGCCCCCTTCTTTAACTGTAAAAACATAAAGCCTTCTGCGTCATTGGCGCTTCATTAAAAACGAATTACTCGTATATTACAAATTTATTCTTTTCCAGTTCTTACAGCATTGAAAATGAACATAAAAATTACAGTGAAAAAAAAATCTTGAACTGATGGATCTTTCAACAATTAATATCATTATATCTAATATTCAATATGATTTTGTTTATACTTTCCAAGACTGTTCAAGACTCATATATTTTTCATTAAGGCGCCAATGACGCAGTAGGTTTTAGGCTTCTGCAGTGAGGCGATACCCAAACTCTTGTTTGTAGTCATTTTTATTCGATTCAAACTTGATTTGCATATTCAATTTAAGTTTCACTTGTTTTAAGATTTATTTATTCATTTACATCAATATATATTGTAGGTTTGTTCGCATTGATTGTTTATTTAATTTCTATTCGTTTTAAGTTTCATTTATACTAAGTTTCAATAATGAAAGATCTTAAGCCGAACTGGCCAGCCATCACAAAAAACCAACAGAGAGAAAAATCTGAATGAAAAAAATTCTCGTCGCAGTCTCGTTTGTTGTTTATTTTTATTGAAATGTTTCTCTCTGTTGGTTTTTTGAAATAATAAAACTTTTATTTACAAGCTCTATGTTTTTAAGATGTATTGTTTAGGACTAGTAAAGAGTTTACACAATTTAAGCACCGCTTAGTATTTTATTACTAGAGATACCTTGAGATTGATTGTCTTTGAAAATAAATATTCTCTGGGAGCTTGCCAAATTTGGGCAGTAACACGCCGTTCTAGCGTGTGCCAAAAATAGGGAATCTCAGGTGTCACGCAATGGGTTAATTTTAGAAAATAATGAGTAGGACAAAATATTAAGAATGGCTTGTTAGTCCTCTCGGTTAGGGCACAAATCCATTGAAAAAAATTTACTCTTTGAGTCCTGGCGGGGTCAAACAATTAAATAAAAAAGAAAACAGCTAAAGAAAGAAAAAAAATGTTAAACGTTTCGAGCAAAAAATATTATGGCAAAAAGGGTATTATCTAACATGTATGCCAACATTACGTAAGATACGCTGGCCTTACATAAAGTTTGTGCCGCCATTAAGTTAAAGAAAGAAAAATGCTTTGAGCGTTTTCGGTGAAAATTAAAAATGTCAAAGAGGTATTACGTAACAGTTATGGGTGCACTGTCGTCACATACGGTTTGTGCTGTCATTACGTAACATGAGGGGATTCCCCCACGAGTTCCTGCCACAAGGTTACATAAAATTCCGTCAAGCATATTAGACCTGTGCACTTAAAGTCCTGGCTACCTGTGCGCTTGAACCTTAAATACCCTCACTAATCGTATTTCTTTAATAAAATTCAGGGGAAACTCTGAAAAATTCAAGGAACGTGAAAGCACTAGTACCAAGACAGTGTCCAGCTTTGTCCGCAAAAGTTATTTTTAAACTTTATAATATTTTCTCCAATTCTGAAAAATATCCACGATTATTAAAGTTCAAAAATACACGGACATTAACACAAAAATTAAATCATTAGCTTCTGGTAAGTTCTCCAAGACCCCACATTTCTTTAATAAAATTAAGGGGAAACTCTAGAAAATTCAAGAAGCGTGAAAGCACTGTCCAACTTTGTCCACAAAAGCTCTTTTTAAGCTTTATAATACTTTCTCAAAATCTGCAACATTTACGCGAATACTAAAGCTTAAAAATACAAGGACATTAACACGGTAATTGGATAATTAGTTTTTGGCAAGATGTCCAAGGATCAATATTTCTTTAATAAAATTCGGGGGGAACTCTGAAAAATTCAAGGAACGGGAAGGCACTAGTACCAAGACAGTGTCCAACTTTGTCCGCAAAAGTGCTTTTAAGGCTTTCAACTGCATTACCCCCAACTCTAATTACGTAGCAACCGAATGAAAACATTGACTTAACCAGTTCCTCCGTCTCTTAGTTCTCCCTATGACTTAATTAACACCTGCTGTCCATTGAAAACGAGCGTCATGGGAATTCGGGGGTGTGTATTCCAAATGTGAACTTTATCTGAGATGTAACACTTTAATAAACCGTTTAAAACCTTCCTATCTGACTGCCTAAAATCAGGGGGATGTTAACATTGCCTGTGACGTAACACCTGCTGACCATTTAAAACAGGACCCAATTAATATCAGGAGGTGTGTCTCCCAAATGTAAACAATACCTGTGATGTAACACCTGCTGACCCTTTAAAACTGAGCCTTGTCGGAATCCGGAGGTGTGTCCGTTTAAAACAGGGGTACATTCAAACAGGGGTGCGTCTTCCCTAAACATTCTCTTACACCTGCTGATGATTTAAAACAAGGCGTCGTTGGAATCCTGGGGGTGTGTCTTCCAGGGATACCTGACCCTTTAAAATGCGGGGGTACTGACCTTCAAAAGCAGTGAAGGGGTATTACTACCGTGTCATGCGAGGATAACGTGTCATCTTCATTCACTCCTTTTTCGTCACTTAAGGCTGATACGTTAGATGAGACTATTGGGATATCAATTGAATCGTCTTCTATCTGAGGTACCGCTTCCTGAAGGGTCAAAGACTTTCGGTAAGGCAACTGAAAATATAACTACAATTTTTAGATAAACTGAAAAATGTCATTTTAGTACCGTATCCGCCAAATATTCCCAAATGGGAACATACTCAAATATTTGCAAATTCGGTCTTGCAATTTCGTAAATGATAGCAAGAGCGCACCATATTACTGAAAACAAAAGATTGAACTGCTTACAAAATAAAATTACTCTCCATAATTCTACTCTCCCTCCATTAAATTACATACTGCACTAGAAGAAAAGAAAAGTGAGGCTATGGCATAATAGATAATCTCACTTACCATAAAAATTTGTCAACAAAATAACTGCATATCCTCTATGCAATTTGCACAGATTACACAATCTACACTTTTCATTATGTTCATCTGTGACAGTGCAATTCTCACAGGAAGACAAACTTCCAAACGTATACAAACATAGTGGACAGGTGTAGTACATTTTTCCACTGTTGACTGTCACACTGCGAAATAAAAAATAACTTGCGATCAAAAGGGAATGTTCTATTTACTTCTATAGAGAGAGATAGAGCGAGTAATCGAGTGGTGTCTCACTTCAAAATCTGTTGTGAAGTGTGTTTTATGGTATTTGAGTGATGTAATCGTAGATGCCTTTCTTCTCCCTTTGCAGGGGAGATAAACTCTGGCCCTAAGGTAATTAAACTTTGGTAGCGTGCCTTAGGTTATGACCGAACTAATGAGGCGTACCGACTGGGTATGTTCGAGGGCTAAAGGTAGATCGTAGAGAGGTTGTCTAAAATACAATACTTTTATTCAATTAACATATAATAATACCAGATATATATTTTCTACTGGGACTGGCTGTCCCATGTAGACCACAAGTCTCGGAAAACTACAATAACATATAATAGAATACTTAGACACTTACAATTATAAGACAAGATTCCAAGGTATTTCTAAATACAACGGACCAGAGGTCAGTCTGGCATAAAATTAGTATCAGTCCACCCCTTCCGATAAAATGTATCTTTTATACATTTTGATCAACCACACCTTCCTTTAACCAACCCACGTAATAGCTAGGAAGTAGTAATTTCTCAATTTCCCGTTAAACAGAAACTTGGCAGGATATGTTTCTTATCTGAATAAAAAGTGGTATTTCTAAACTTCGTATTTGCGTCTTATATATTTTTACTAAATTAATAATTAACTAAATTAGAAAGCTTTACCACAATACTACCCATTTAAAGAAGAATTGTCCCAATTCTCAATATTTTACTTTTAAAACAACTTAATTTTGTTTACAGCTATTATGCTGCCATCTTTGGGTCATTATGTGCATCTACCCTCAATGGGTTTACTTAGGGTCATGTTTCTGGTCCAATATAGGCCATGTTCTTTTTTTGTCGAAGGATTTGAATTTGAAATTCATCCTTGTTTCTCTTTTTCTCTGTCTCTAGGACTGAAAAATACTCTTTTTACCCTTCTTCATATGGATCTTCTGTTTTAACTTGACCCCAAGCAGCTTTAGCTTTATATTAGTGGTTCTGCATAAATTAGATTTCAAGTTATATTAGAAAAGTTTATGAATTATTGGAGTTTAAATTTAATTCCTATTAATAATTTAATTTATCTGTGTGATGTGGTTGATATGCCGTTCATTTTTCGTTTTAGGAATGCCTTGGATAAATTACACACAAAATTTTTGATTTTTAAATTTTCATATATTTTTCCAGCACAAAGAATTTTCACATATTTCAATAACATAAGCCATTTGGGCTATGTAGTACATTCTCTAGGCCTATATTAAGTTATGATTTTATCTCACTTTCTGATGAACTTGTAGGTGATGAACATATGATGAATGAACGTATAGATGAACCTCTGATGATGAACATATAGCAGTCTGTAATACTGCTATAGTTTCCAAAATATCAGTTGATCAAGTATGGTTTGGTTTCTGATGGTATGAGATGATAGTATCAGGATACATTTGAAGTGGCTTCAAAATTTGTTTCTTTCCAAAAATGTGTCAGAATATGATTGAAAGAAAAATGGATCCGAAAGGATGCTACGAAAAATTTGATTTCCAAAAAAAGCTAAGGCTGTATCTAAAATAAATATTCACATTAATATACACATAAAGCATAATTTGTTACCTATATAAAGTAAAAAGAAACACTAAAAATTTGTATATATCACTGCATTCTTTTTTTTAACGAAAGTTAATTACTTTTAATTACTTTCTCCTCTTTTTACTCTTAATATATAATTATTAATCACTGAACAGATTGTTTCACAATAAAAATATATTTATATATTGACTCGATGTCAAACATTTATACATTGCATTAAATCACTAGTTAAAACTTAAAGAAAATTAAAATATAGTATATATATATTCAAGCATTGTGTAATAACTTACACAAGTATTTAAGTCGCAAAACTAGATATGTTATTATACTACTGGTTAAAACTTAAAGCATTTTAAAAAAAAAATAAAACACAGTATAAACTAGCATTGAAATTAATTCCAATTATTGTTTTGTTAATTGCTTATGAAGTATTAATCTAGAATACTTCTTGAATGATATAAAAATATAAACACAAATGCTCAACATTTAATTCACTATATTTACATGGATAGTTTAGGTTATATACCTATAAATATATATATATATATATATATATATATATATATATATATATATATATATATATATATATATATATATATATATATATATATATATATATATATATAAATATATATATATATATATATATATATATATATATATATATATATATATATATATATATATATATATATATATATGTATATATATATATATATATATATATATATATATATATATATATATATATATATATATATATATATATATATATATATATATATATATATATAAAAATATATATATATATATATATATATATATATATATATATATATATATATATATATATATATATATATATATATATATTAACAGAAGTTATGTTGATACATAACTTAATTGTTAAAACAAATAATAATTATGTACTCTAATAATTTATTTAATCACTGCAATATTTATTCTTTGTACAACTTTTAAATAAGTCCGTCAAGACTTTTATATGATAAGTCCTAACTGCAATTAAAATATTTACAAAAGAAACTCCAACAAATAGATTTATGCACTATAACTGATAACTGTGATTAGCCTCTATATAAGGGCTTGGAAATAGTTCATATAACATAACTTTGCTATTTATATTTCTATATTTACAATTTCTTTTTTTACGATAACAATTTCCTATTTATAAAAGGTTTTCAAAATACATTTATAACTGTAGATATTTTCTCAATTACATTTGTTACAACTATATAACTTTTCCCATATACGACTATATACATTTTCTTATCTTCGTTTTACATTTTTGGTTCTATTTTGAACCAACTTGTTTCATTAAATGTCATTAGCTTACTATATGCCTGTTGGTTTATTGAGACTTTTGAGCTTTTCAATTCTTTTCGAATTTCTAGGTACTTGAGAGAGTTTTATAACGTTTTTGTCTGTAATCTGTCTTTTTTTCAGCTTTAATGTCCTTTTGAGATAAGGCTCCATTTACAGCTTAGATCTGATAAGCTAAACATTTTTGCTGTTCACCTTATACCTCTTATGCCATTATCAAATGACTCTTGCCTGTACTCTGAAGCTTTGCTTACCAGGACTGCCTTCTGGTAGCTCCTTATAACGTTTCCAGGTCCTCTTGTCATGGGCTACAGCTAAAAGGACTCTTCTGAAACTGCACACACAATAATTAATTATCTATAGTATTGCCACACTTTTTTTTCTGTGAACGACTCCCACATAAAAGAGCAAATTTTTTTCCTGTCTACTTGGAGCATTTCTCCAATGTTTCTATTAATCTCGGCCCGTAGGCCCGGTGGCTCCGTAGAATTAATGCTAATTATTTTGTACTTATTTAGTACAATTTTCATACTAGTTTCGTTCGGCCAGTTCAATATGTGCGTATAACAGAGTTTAACTGACTCCATTCAGCTTCTTCTCCCTTAATTTTGTCTGACTATATTTTCAACTTGAACCCCTGTCTTTTTTTTATTCTTTATTTCAATGAAGCCTAAGCGTTTTTTTCAAGTTTTTATTCCGTTTTTTCCAGTAAGATAGGTCTTTTCTAAGCCTATATTTATATGTTTTATGTTTTATTCAATAACTTTTACAAGTTTTTACTCTAATGGCCCTTCTATGGTCAAATTCATTATCTCCTTATTTTTGAGAGGTTGGGGGGAGGGTTCTCTAATTTCGTAACCTGATATTTTTTTTGACATTATTCAAATTTTTCTGTCCAAAAGTGTTAGAAAAGTACTGTATTTTTTTCCAGCTGATTTTTAGAAGATTTTTAATCAAGTTTTGCCCCTTATTTGCTAGTTCTCATTTATTCATAAAAATGTACGTTTTTATGATATCCTGATTTCCACAAAATTGTGTGGTTTTCATCGCAGACATATATTCCTTGTCTGTGGTATTTCACCAAAAATAGTGCCTAGTTTGTGCCAAATGTTGTTTAGAGATAAGGGTTATCAGCACCTATGTGGTTTCCCTATAAACTTTTATATTATTCGCGTCTGGTATTATCCTCAGTTTAATTTGCACCTTAATTTTATACAGTCACTGAGTGCAATTTGTCCCTTTCGTGATACTTTGACTATTACCCTGTTCTACAAGTTTATGGGTTTAATGCCCGGAAAAATTGTTGGATCATGCTATTTTCCTAGCATACCCAACAATTTTGCCGATCATTCAGCTTAAACCTCCTCCAAAGTTTGACTTTTATTTCTGATCTATATTTGGTTTGCTTGGTGGATCCTCCCAATGACAAGACGTTTAGCAGTTTGTTTGTTTTTTGCCAATGGTCTTGTCATTGGTGTCTTTCACCTGCAATGTCCTCGCCCTGGTTATTTCTGTTAATGGTGTGTCGTGAATTGATTTACTGTGTGAAATTATTTATACCAGAGAAAACTTTGTTTTACACTGTGCTATACTTTAAATTGTGACCCATTTTATTTACGGCTTCTTGTTTATATATACCCTCCTTATTGGTAAGTGTTTAATTTATTATATCTTCTACTATTTATTTTTATATTGCTTTTCGTTTCTTTTACCTCTTTCTTTTTTTTCTATTTACCAAAAATTATTATATTAAACTGTAACTAATTATAGTAAGATTACAGCTAGCTTATACACATAGCCGGCACTTAATGTAAACCCTGGCTGTATTTTCCTATTAATTTATTTTTTTAAATTCTTAAAAAAAACAATTTTTTTCCAATTAGACTGAAAGTGTCACCTCAGAGAGTCAAAGGTTAGTAGATGCATTGCATGTACTTAACAACGAGAGACCAGCAGTGATTGAGCTCACTCCAAATTTGCTAGCTTCCAATGACCCTATTTCAGTAAACTACCCTCCTTCGTGTTTTTTTTCATTTATCCCCCCAAAATATATTTTTTCAATATACATATCAAAAGAATTGCCTTCTAATGCTGATTCTAAATATGTATAATTCAATTAGTTTCACTACACCTATTTAAAAGTTACGTGACCTGTTACGTGATAAAAGTTACGTGATGTTATTTACATACCGATTAAAAAAAAGAAAATATAGATATTTCTTTAGAGGCTTTTTACTCGTTTTATTTTTATTTATTATTTTTTTTCTGTTATAATTGTTTTATTCAAATATTAATCTGCTGGGGGCTACGCTCGTTCTGCCTTTCTCCGTTTCCTAGTCCGAATTTTGGACCCAAAATTTTTGCTTTTCTTCTTTATAATATTTGCAAGTTTTTACGTGGTCTCTATAGTGCGGTTTACAAGGCTCTGAATTCGAGCGCGGTTTTGTTGCCTCGTCAAATATCTTTAATCTTTGTTTCTCCTGATGTTTGGCCTTTTTCATAAGTGTTTTAGCTACTTGTGCTGCTGACAAAGGAACTTTTTGCTGCCCCTCTGGTTTCTTTACTTTTCTCCATAATTTCTCTCTTAAAGAGGGTTTTCTTAGAGATGGCCCAGGTTTAGTGATATCGGTTTCTGTAGAAGAATTATCAGTGTCACATTCTGTTAGCTCGTGTCTGGTAGATGGCGTTTGTTCCATAAGCCATTTTTGCTTTAAGACTGTAGGTGAGTGTAGTGTTTAAAAATCAGATAATTCATTGGTTCCTTCCAATTGTTCTTCCTCTGTGGATTTTACCCTTGGTTTATCACATTTTAAACCCTTATGTTGTGTTTGATTTTCATCATCGCTAGTATCCGATGAGCATCGAATATTTCCCTTTTTCTCTTGTTTTTTGTGGAGAGTTTGTAGCCAAGACTGAGCTAAATACTCCTTCCACTCCTCCCAACTTTTGTGGTCATTAAAAAGGTCATAAAATTCATATGGTCTTCTGATATACTGGTGAAACTGTTTCCTCTTTTCTTCGTCTGAAAGAATAGGCTCTGTTTTCCATGGTTTTGAAAAATATCCCCTCTTCATTCTATTATGGTGTGCTACTTCTTCCTTTTCCTTATACTGATGTTTTACAACATATGTTAAGTTATTTGGAAGAATCTTTACAATTCTGCAGGGCCCATCCCATTTCGGTTTTAACTTTTTTGTCCCTTCCAGGTTTGTTTTATATACATAAAGCAAGTCTCCTAAACAGTAATTTGTTTTATTTTTGCTTGTTCGGTCATATTTTTCTTTTTGTTCTGTTTTCGCATCTTCCAGATTATCTTTAACTTGTTCCATAGCTTTTTTCATTCGCAACATCATTTCTTGCTTATATTGGTCTAGGTTGTAATATATTCTATCATGTTGTACTTCATCTAAACAAATTCTGGGATCTCTTAGATCTTGCCAAAAAATGGCGTGTCTTTTAAGGAACGTGAAAAAGCCGTATTTATTGCAAAGACTACAAATGGTAAATGTTCATCCCAATTTTCATTTTCCTCTCTTGCATGTATTCCCAGCATGTAAGCTAATTCCCTATGTTTACGTTCAACTTTCCCATTAGCTGCGGCCATATAGGACGATGTAAACCATCGTTTAACATCCAGATATTCTGTAATTTCGTCTAATAATTTGGCTCTAAAACATGGCCCATTGTCGCTAAGTAAAACTCTAGGAAAAATTTTGTGTTCCAGAAGTAGGCGATTGACCAAAACTTTCGCAATGGTTTTTGTCTTTTCATCTTTAATTGGAAAAGCGTATAAATATGAGTTAAAATGGTCGACTACGGTTAGTACGCACCTGTTTCCTTTCCTGGAAACTGGTAAACTTCCTCCGGTTCCCCAAATGTCTATTGACATTAATTCTCCTACCCCTGAAGGGGTGGGGTATAGACCTTCAGCCCTAGGGGTCCTTGGTGGCGACTTTTGTTTGGCACACTCTTGGCAGCTTCGTATGAAAGCTTTTACTTTTGAGTGCATTTTTGGAAAATAAAAGTTTCCTTTCAGCCTCCCCATAGTTTTTGCTTCCCCCATGTGACAGCCAATCCTTGCATGTGCCATCTGTAAAATTTCTCCTTCCAGAGATTTTGGAATTACTGGAATAATTTTTAAGTCATTTTTTCTATATTCTTGCGATGGTCTATGATATCTTAGCAAAAGATTTTAACTTTCGTCCAGATCAAAATTACCTAAGTCCTTTAAAAAATGTTTAAAGTGCTCTGGCAGTTCCGTTCCTTTTGATAAGAAGGATTTCATCGCTAAAAAAATTATCTTTATCTTGATGATTCGAAATATTTTCATTAGACAGTATGTCTAGCCCTTCCAGTTCGTTCTGGATGGTTGTTATCAAATTTCCTTCCGTATCAGGATTTCGTGACAAATAGTCTGGTAAAATGTTTGTACGGCCCTTTATATATATTGGGGTATATGAATATGCTTTTAGACGTAGTATCCACCGTGTCAGCCGGGCTGAAGTATTTTGCATCGTAGGTAGCCAAATTAATGATTTTTGGTCTACGCTTAAAATGAATTTTTTTCCAAGTAAGAATTTTCCGAAAATATTCTGTAAAAACTAAAACTGCCAAACATTCCTTCTCAACTGTTGAATATTTTCTTTCTGCCTCCGACAGTGACCTACTGGCGTATTGAACTATTGATTCTACTCCTTCAGAATTCATGTTTAATAATATGGCTCCTATACCGTACCCTGAAGCATCTGTTTGCAAACAGAAGTCTTGTGACAAATTTGGTAGTTTAAGTATTGGTGCCAGTAATAATTGCCTTTTTATTTCATTTAGCGCTTGTTTAGCGTCCGCTGGACATTCTAATTTACCTGATTTTTTCAAAAGGTTTGTCAAAGGTTGCGCTATTGTTGCATAATTTTTAAAATATCGTCTGAAATTAACAGACGATATTTTAACAAACCACAAACTGATCTGCAGCTTTTTTGGTCTTTAGGAGGCTGTAAATTTTCTATGACTGTAAATTTTTCTGGATTTGGTGAAATAGTACCTTGGTTTATTAGGTGTCCAAGAAAACTAATTTTGGTACTACTATTTTTAACTTTTCTGGTTTTAATTTTAAGCCTGCTTTTTCAAACTTTTCCAGTATTTTCCTAAGTCCAACCAAGTGGTCTTCCAAGTTTTCATTAAACAAAATTACATCATCTAAATAAGCCAAGGTATCTTTTTTCCTTCCTGGTTCGTTATCTTTTAACACCAAATTCATTAGTCGACTAAAACAATTTGGACTAAATGATAAGCCAAAAGGCATACGTCCAAATGTGAACGTTCTTCCATCGTCTAAGATTACTGTAGCTTTATGCTTTGTTTCTGCATCTAAAGCGATTTGCCAATATCCTACCATTAAGTCAAAACTAGTGTAATATTTTGAACCTTCTAGCAAATCTAAAATCCGATCAATTCTTGGTAACTTCATCACGTCTTTTACCGTGACGGCATTCAGTGCTCTAAAATCTATACATAATCTCCAGGTGTTATCTTTATTCCTGACTATTACTAGTGGAAAACACCAGTCGCTAACACTTTCTTAATTATTCCTTGATCTTCCATTTCCCTCATTTGGCGTTCTAGCCATGGTTTTAAATGATAAGGTGTTTTATATGGTGGTTTTTTGATTGGAGGGCCCTCTGTTGATATCTTGTGCGTGATTAAGTGAGTTAATCCGTAATCTGCTTTGTGTCTCGCAAAAGTCCATTTGAAATCCCAAAGAATATTTTCCACTCGAGTTTTTACATTTTCCGGTAAATTTTTTAAATCAAATTGTTGCAAAAAATCCGTTTTCGACATTCCATACTTTTCTTGTGGTTGCGGTTTTAATGAGGATAATTGTTCGTGGCTAGTGAAGTTTACGCTTAATTCTGGACTGTTTAGAGATTTTGTTTCCGAATTTGAAATCTTTTCCACTGATCCAAGTTCTATCTGGTTCAGTTTTACTTTATTATTACTTAGATTTGATAGTTTTAAGTATGTTATACCATTTTCAATTTTTATAACTTGATTTTCTACGAAAATCATGAGGTATTCTTTTATGGTGTATCCTCCTATCATGGCGTCCATGGTTTTAGCATTTCCTTCTTTTATATTTAATGTCGCTAGAACTTGAGCTGTCGTTCCCCCTTCTAGGGTGATTTTTCCGCTTATTTTTAGGTTATAATTCGAATCTTCACTTTCGTTATCTGTTGTTACGCAAATTTGCCTATTATTTTCATTTGCCTGGTTTATGGTTAATGTATCAGATATGTGTTCCCATACGATCCCATATTTTCTGATGGCATCTACTCCTAGAATTCAAGAAAATGGTAGCTGCTTGCATATTATTACTGTTACTGTTATTTCTTTATCCCCTGTGCTAAATTTTAATGGACATTCTCCCAAAATCGTCAGCCTGTGCCCTGTCACTGATGTCAAGGTATTATGGCATCTGCTTATGCGATTTTTGACACTAAGAGGAAACCTCTTGAAAACTTCCTCTCGAATTAATGATTTAGATGCACCTGTATCTAGTGAACATGGTAAATTTTGAAAACACTCAATTTTAAAACAACGCAGAATCGGTAGACTATTATTATTTGCATTTGTATCACAACATTCTAAACTATATAGGGGTCTTCGTAAGGAAACAGCTCTGTCGACCCTTACAGGCTGGTTTTTCCGTTTAATACCCACTGTTTGGCCAAAAGTTTCTGGGATTATCCCAGTTTTCTTCAGCGTTGCTACTTTGACCCTGGGTATTGTTCCCGTTTGCCTCCTAGGCCTAAATTCAGGAATATTATTAGGTGTTTGCCAAGTATTATTTGTTCCCTGCCTTCCTAAATTTCTGCCCCCCTGCGTTCTGAACTGGTTCTTTGTCTTGTACGTCTGGCCTTTTTTGCGTATTCTATGCCAGCAATCTGCTGCATAGTGGTTTGGTTTGCTACAATAATAGCAATAAAATTTTCTCTTAAATTTTTTGTTTGTTTCCTGGTTACTTCTAAATATTTTTGATCTGTCATTGTTGGTTCTCCAACTATCTGTCTTTGGTGGGGGAGGGTGTCCATATTTTCTATAGATATTAGCTGCTAATCTCTCAAGGTCGTGGAAAATGTCAGCTCTTTCCCTAGACGACGACCCTCGGTCTCCGTCGCGCCTTTTTGGTTCCCGATTTGGCTCCTCAAAGCTCACCCTTTTCTGTCCCCTTTCATATTTTATACTTTCTTGGGCTCCTGTGTTATTTATTGACATCTGATCAAACTTTTTCATAGCTTCGTCAATCTTTACCTCTGTTTCGACTAGTATTATAGCCTGCTCTAAATTTTCAGGTTTCTGTGATAATATTAGTCTTAATAACTTTTTTGGTAACCCTTGGGTAAAAGTATGTAGTTGTACTTTTTGTACTGTCTCGTCATTTCCGCCTTTCTCTAATTGTAAACACACGGATCTACAAATTTTGTCTGCATATTCCCTGATACTAGTTGAGGTATTGAATGTCACTACCTCTGTTCTTAGCCTCTCGGAGATGCTTGTCTCTATGAATCTTGTTTTAAAAGATTCAATTAGAGTACTGATGTCCTTGGGCTCTTTTTCCTTAATTGCCTCAAAATGTTTAAGGGCGCTTCCCTTTAATCTGGCTGCAACGCATTGCTCTTTGACCTTATCCTCAAACGCTTCAGTTAGTTCGTCGAAAATTTTTAATTTTTCGATAAACTCATCTACGTCTGAATTTCCCACGTATTCTGGTATAATTTTTGCAATTTCAAGTACTGTTGATAGGGAAGTCATTTTTTCCTCTGGTAAAGCCATTTTATTTCAATCTACTATTTTTATCTAGCCCTCTCGACCCAGTTTTTCCAACGGCCACCAGTAGTTGTGAAGTATATTTTATGGTATTTGAGTGATGTAATCGTACATGCCTTTATTCTCCCTTTACAGGGGAGATAAACTCTGGCCCTAAGGTAATTAAACTTTGGTAGCTTGCCTTAGGCTATGACCGAACTAATGAGGCGTACCGACTGGGTAAGTTCGAGGGGCTAAAGGTAGATCGTAGAGAGGTTGTCTAAAATACAATTCTTTTATTCAATTAACGTATAATAATACCAGATATATATCTTCTACTGGGACTGGCTGTCCCATGTAGATCACAAGTCTCGGAAAACTACAATAACATATAATAGAATACTTAAACACTTACAATGATAAGACAAGATTCCAAGGTATTCTTAAATACCGGACCAGAGGTCAGTCCGGCATAAAGTTAGTATCAGTCCACCCCTTCCGATAAAATGTATCTTTATACATTTTTATCAACCACACCTTCCTTTAACAAACCCACGTAATAGCTAGGAAGTGGTGATTTCTCAGTTTCCCGTTAAACAGAAACTTGGCAGGATATGTTCCTTATCTTAATAAAAAGTGGTATTTCTAAACTTCGTATTTGCGTCTTATATATTTTTACTAAATTAATAATTAACTAAATTATAAAGCTTTACCACAAATCAATTAAAACATGCTTGGACTTTTTTAAGTTGTCAACTTATTTGCTGTTCTCGTAAAACAATTATTCGGAAAGACTTTTGAATCAACATGGAATGTTTAGGTAATGTTCAATAGCAAATCTCCAACATAATTTTGATTAGTTTTGATTAGTATGTCAATAAATTGTGTGAATGCATTTGACCCACAACGTAAAAGGTTCAATAATTCAAAGATGGAGATTCGTTTTTCATAATATTGTCAAGCATTCTTTGAGAGAATATTTTTACTTGCACTGAGAACTTCTGAAACTGGTCATTTAGATTCAAACTTAATTCCAAATTCACAAGATTCCGCATTATTTTTCTCAGATTCATCCTTTTTTTGTTCTTGACACTCATACTATCAATTGTAAACAAAACTAACTCATAGAAAAACTATTTTTTTTCTATTTTTGAGCACGTTCTCATCGCCTATTGGTTCCCTAGGGGGAGGAGGAGTAAACGACTAACTAAAAATATTTAAACAGAAAAAAAATCATCCTAAAACATTTTTATTGTCAGAAATTTAATCATAACATATACATTTTCACTCTTTGTTCACAAGATGTCTCAACCCATTGTCCTCAATGCTCTTCATGATTGCATTCAATCCAAGTAGTCTGGATATATTCATACTGTTCGCTTTAGCTGCAAAGCATAATTGTTAATCAACTAAAACTTACTCAAGGGTATAACATATCTCCCGAACATATCATCCCACTCAAATGCTAGTCGACAACCCTTTGCAATGTCCACTGCTACATCGGGAACTCTCGTCTTCATATCATTATTGCCAACTTTTTCAAGTTGAAATAGTGTAACGCCACTCATTTTTAATGATACAAGGTTTTTCGAACTTGATTCAATATTAGTTAGTCAAATGTCTTGTGGAACTGTAGTATTAACTCCCTTTCAAGTTTTTTATATCCACGCTCAAAGCCAAAGAAATCGATTGTGTTTGAGCAACTAAGCAATCGCACTAGTCAAGGCGAGACGGTGACATTCAGGAGTGCCTGGCCTTGATTTAGGTCACATATTTCTCAAAACTGCATGGCCTTCATAGAGTTCTTTAGCCTTAAAAGGAAACGAACTTGATACAGTTCGCTGCTTCTTATGGCCGTGAGCAAAGTATTACCTAGATATCTACTGCCTTCTTCAATGTGTGAGGAGCTGCGGGCCCCCTAAAGTCTCACTGTTTACACCCAAGGGTAAGCCTTGTATAGAAATGCTTCAAGAATAATTAGCACTGCTGAGACAATTGAACCCATAATAATATCTCTCGGAGGGGGAAAGATAAGTGTGATTATTAGGTAAAAACTTTTCCCATTTTTATGGGAGACTCTTCAAGTAAATGCTGCTCTCTAGTTAATCAACCTGAACCCACATCCGATATTTTTCGCTCCTAGTTCGACATATATTTTTCACTCCTAGCTCCAAGATTCCAAGGTATTTCTAAATACCGGACCAGAGGTCAGTCCGGCATAAAGTTAGTATCAGTCCACCCTTTCCGATAAAATGTATCTTTTATACATTTTTATCAACCACACCTTCCTTTAACCAACCCACGTAATAGCTAGGAAGTGGTAATTTCTCAGTTTCCCGTTAAACAGAACCTTGGCAGGATATGTTCCTTATCTTAATAAAAAGTGGTATTTCTAAACTTCGTATTTGCGTCTTATATATTTTTACTAAATTAATAATTAACTAAATTAGAAAGCTTTACCACAAATCAACTAGAACATGCTTGGACTTTTTTTTAAGTTGTCAACTTATTTGCTGTTCTCGTAAAACAATTATTCGGAGAGACATTTGAATCAACATGGAATGTTTAGGTAGTGTTCAATAGCAAATCCCCAACATAATTTTGATTAGTTTTGATTAGTATGTCAATAAATTGTGTGAATACATTTGACCCACAACGTAAAAGGTTCAATAATTCAAAGATGGAGATTCGTTTTTCATAATATTGTCAAGCATTCTTTGAGAGAATATTTTTACTTGCACTGAGAACTTCTGAAACTGGTTATTTAGATTCAAACTTAATTCCAAAGTCACAAGATTCCGCATTATTTTTCTCAGATTCATCCTTTTTTTGTTCTTGACACTCATACTATCAACTATAAACAAAACTAACTCATAGAAAAACTTTTTTTTCTATTTTTGAGCACGTTCTCATCGCCTATTGGTTCCCTAGGGGGAGGAGGAGTAAACGCCTAACTAAAAATATTTAAACAGAAAAAAAATCATCCTAAAACATTTTTATTGTCAGAAATTTAATCATAACATATACATTTTCACTCTTTGTTCACAAGATGTCTCAACCCATTGTCCTCAATGCTCTTCATGATTGCATTCAATCCAAGTAGTCTGGATATATTCATACTGTTCGCTTTAGCTGCAAAGCATAATTGTTAATCAACTAAAACTTACTCAAGGGTATAACATATCTCCCGAACATATCATCCCACTCAAATGCTAGTCGACAACCCTTTGCAATGTCCACTGCTACATCGGGAACTCTCGTCTTCATATCATTATTGCCAACTTTTCAAGTTGAAATAGTGTAACGCCACTCATTTTTAATGATACAAGGTTTTTCGAACTTGATTCAATATTAGTTAGTCAAATGTCTTGTGGAACTGTAGTATTAACTCCCTATCAAGTTTTTTATATCCACGCTCAAAGCCAAAGAAATCGATTGTGTTTGAGCAACTAAGCAATCGCACTAGTCAAGGCGAGACGGTGACATTCAGGAGTGCCTGGCCTTGATTTAGGTCACATATTTTTCAAAACTGCATGGCCTTCATAGAGTTCTTTGGCCTTAAAAGGAAACGAACTTGATACAGTTCGCTGCTTCTCATGGCCGTGAGCAAAGTATTACCTAGATATCTACTGCCTTCTTCAATGTGTGAGGAGCTGCGGGCCCCCTAAAGTCTCACTGTTTACACCCAAGGGTAAGCCTTGTATAGAAATGCTTCAAGAATAATTAGCACTGCTGAGACAATTGAACCCATAATAATATCTCTCGGAGGGGGAAAGATAAGTGTGATTATTAGGTAGAAACTTTTCCCATTTTTATGGGAGACTCTTCAAGTAAATGCTGCTCTCTAGTTAATCAACCTGAACCCACATCCGATATTTTTCGCTCCTAGTTCGACATATATTTTTCACTCCTAGCTCCAAGATTCCAAGGTATTTCTAAATACCGGACCAGTGTGATTATTAGGTAGAAACTTTTCCCATTTTTATGGGAGACTCTTCAAGTAAATGCTGCTCTCTAGTTAATCAACCTGAACCCACATCCGATATTTTTCGCTCCTAGTTCGACACAGTTATCACTGGAAAAATAGATAAATAAAAACTTATCTGTGACCGACCACCTCAATTTTTTTCATATTGAGCATATGGCGGAATTAATCTACACAGTTATTCTACGTGCTAAATTGGGTGAGATAATTTTCGTAAAGACCAATCATCCCCCGTGGTGGGATATTTCCCCCCTCATAATTTAAAAGTACGCAAATATTTTCTTGTGAAGGATATAAAGTTTAAAGTTGATTGGTTTTATATTTTTGGAGTAATTGCTAAAACAGTCTTTTGAAGGTAGGCATGTTCTGAGTTTATAAAGGGAGGGACAGGGGTTGAAAAAAATAGGAAAACTATAGAAAATTTACAAGAGCAAATAAACACCGTTTTAAAAATTAATCGACATTGGTAGAGAGGGGGAGGGGTTTAGTGATCTGTTAAAATACTGGTAGTCTAAAGAAGATACCGTCTGAGCAGGAAGAAAGCCTTTCTTTTTGCTTTAGGTTTTTTATTTTCTTGTCATGTTTCATATAGCCTACCATAGAAAAACGAAAAATAAGGAAATGTAATTACGAAAAAGACAAAACCAAACAAGGGTGACCAGTTGTTTATTTTCAAATTTTATGCATAATTTACCTACGAAGTTTATATCTTGAAAAAGTCTATATAATCACTATTATACATTATATCTTAATTCTGTACTTTTATCTCAGCCAGTCTTTACCGTAGAAAGGAGTAAGTATTCTTGTTTTCTTCCTTTAATCAGTATCTTTCGAGACAAAGAATCAGAGCCTATATATATTTGGAGGGGGGGGCTCCAACATTAGGCTACCTGGGGAGAATGAATTAAAATAAAAACCAAGAAGTTGGCCAAAAAAAAATATTTCAGAATTATTTTAAACACATGCAAAACTACATCACATATAACCTGGCAAACTCAATTAATCGCAACGTCTAGGCTACCTAAAAATATCTTTTTCATATTTCAGGACAGGGTCTAAACTCGTCTAGAACAACTAAACTCTCCACTAAAACCATTAGTAGCATAACTTGGGGTTTGGAGTATAGAACAGGCGGTAATATAAAGATTTAGCGTCGAGTGTGGACCCATTCTTATCGGATCCAAATCTTAGTTGGAGCTGAAACTAGTGAGCTGTAGAAACAGTGAGCAACATGTTGAGAATAGCAAAATTCACACGAGTTTTGGGGCTAGGGCAGTCTAAAATCTTCCCTCCCTTGTTTACTGGTCTGACTTTAACCCTCCTCTGGTATTTTTTCAACCCTCTTCAAAGCTTCGAATACACTTTCCAGGCAGTAAATTGCTTTCAAGCCTAATACACATATTACTAGTATGCATGTGAGTATTTATGATGGTTTTAAAGTAATCTTATGAGTTGTTTAAACAGTAATGGATACAGACTTTTGCAATTTTGTATAACAATCTAGTTATAACCAATACGGTATTTAGTCATAAAATGGCTCATAAGTTAACTTGGTATTCACATGATGGTACGACAGCAAACCTTATTGATTATGTTATAGTAAACCGAAGACTGGCAGGATCAATACAAGATACTAGGGTATATAGGAGTGCCGTTATTGATATTAAAAGAAAGATTTTTGAAAAAGGGGAAGTACCTAACGATTTTAGGAAGACATTAATTAAGCCACTTTATAAGAAAGGTGATAAAAGTGAGTCTGGTAATTATCGAGGCATTAGTCTGGTCTCTGTAGGTAGCAAATTACTTAGTAATATAATACTTTTTAGAACGAGAGATCGCGTAGACACAATTTTAAGAGAAGAACAGTGCGGTTTTAGAAAAGGTAGAAGATGTGTCGACCAAATTTTCACTCTTAGGCAAATAATTGAGAATTGCCTGAGTTTTCCAATACCGTTGGTCCTCAGTTTTATAGATTATGACCAAGTGTTCGATTCTGTTGATAGAAGAGCTTTAGTAAAGGTTTTATCCTTGTATGGTATACCAGACAAATACATTAAAGTGATTAGTGCTATGTACGAGAATAACACTGCTGCGGTTAAGGTAGGAAATGAGGTTTATAAATCAGGAGTTAAGCAGGGTTGTTTTCTATCCCCCTTTATGTGGATTACTTTGATGGACTTTGTCTTAAGGAGCAAAGGAAAGGCTATGGGAGACCATGGAATCAAATGGGGAGGAAAAAGTCTCCTGGGCTTAGATTATGCTGATGATTTTAACATCCTAGATGAAAGTCTGAGCAAAATGAATGGAGTCTTAGAGGTTTTGCGAGTTCAGGGTGCTAGAATAGGTTTGAAAATCAATGTTAAGAAGACTAAGTCACTAAGGCTAGGAATAAATGAAGATAAAAAGGTGACGTTGGGTAATGAAAATATTGATCAGGTGGGCAGCTTCACTTACATTGGTAGTATTATTAGTAAAGATGGTGGGAGCAGTGAAGATGTTAAAAGTAGAATAGCCAAGGCTCAGGGTGTTTTCTCAGAGTTAAAAAAAAGTTTAAAAGAATAGGAAGATAAGTCTGCAAACCAAGATTAGACTATTAGAAGCTACAGTGATGACAGTGGTTAAATATGGCTCTGAAGCATGGACGCTCCGAAAAGCGGATGATGATTTGCTAAATGTTTTCCAGAGAAATTGCTTAAGGATTGTTCTGGGTACCCGGCTGACTGACCGTGTTTCAAACAATAGGCTATACGAAAAATGTGGTTCAATACCGCTCTCTAGAGCTATAATGAAAGAAAGGTTGAGGTGGCTAGGACACGTTCTGCGGATGAAGGATGACAGATTGCCGAAGATTGGTCTTTTCGGCCAACCGTATAGGGCTAAACGAAAAGCAGGCCGTCCTCGTCTGGGGTGGGAGGACGTCATAAAGAAAGATTTAAAGGAAATGGGAACTTCGTGGGTGGGTGTAAAAAGGGAGGCTTTGAATAGATTGGGATGGAGGAAGAGCATTCGTAGCTGTGTTGGCCTCAGGCGGCTTGGTGCTGCGGTGAGTTGTTAGTAGTAGTAGTAGTTAAGAGTTTTTTGATAATCATTACTTGCTTTACAAGTAAGTACTTTACTCACGCTGCCCAAATACTTTACCCCCCCCCCCATTCCCCTAATGTGCAAATATAAAAATAATGGTTAAACCGGTTGTTATCATGGTTTAATCGCCTCCCCAACTACCAATGAAAATAACTATTCATGAAACACTGGAGATGGGGACCTGACTATAAAACTTCATATAATCGATAAAACATTTTCAGGTGAACATACAATACCAGTCTTTAAAAAATTATGGAATGTTGAAACAAAACCCTTATTCGTACCTCAGGATGTGAGAAAAACTGTGTTGCTGATAATCTGACTGACTGTTTGGGTGATTATCTGACGCTTTTTATTATTATGATAATAAAATAATTATCTTTTATTAGACTTCATAGTAAAAGTAAACGAGACACAAAATTAACCACTGGATGAAGGAATATTGTTAATGAATAATGTTTTCCAAAACGAGAGTGAAATTGAATAATAATGACGATCTGATCTATTTAGCCAATGCTCATTAACAGGAAGTGATTAACATGGGAATTTTAAACCTTATTTTTTTTTTAAATTACCTTGAAGTTTCTCAGTCGATTTGACTGTTTCCTCAGAGTTTAATGCTCTCAAGCTCCTTATAATTATTATTATTGTTATTTCCGTTTATCAAACAGTTCTTAAGGAGCAATTCGGTTCAGTAGTAACCGAAACTCTAAAAAACGGAATTTTGACATCAATAAATACATCAAAAGAATTGGTTTATTAGGTTGATTGCAAATATATAAGATCCGTCGAGTTTAGTGTTACGTTAAGTTTTAGCTACGAGCCTGAGAAAATTTGCCTTATTTCAGAAAAACGGGGGGGGGAACCTAAAAGTCAAGGAATCTGAATGAATTTCAAACCATCAGATTCAGACTATCAGAAAACCCTACTATAGAAGTTTCAAGCTCCTATATACGAAAACGCAGAATCTTGTATCTTTTGCCAGACGAAAGATCACGGATACATGGCTATTTGTATTTTGTTTTCTCTCTCTTTTTTCAGGGGGGGGGGGGGGGGTGACCGTATCAAAATAATGGTCCTAGAAGATCTAAGAAGGGTACATTCAAACGGAAATGAAAAGTTTTATGTCATGCCCCTTTTTTCCCAATTCTTCTGATCAAAATTTTTAGATAACCATTTTGCTCAGCATAGGGCTGTAAGTTATGAAATTTGCTCATTGTCTGCATATAGCAATTGTTATTGGGATGTATACAGACATTTTTAGGGGGGGTCGGGGGTCTTTAAATCGCTTAAAAAGATCATAAATCCCTTAAGTCCTGATAAAAAAAAAAAGAAATCTAGATTTTGCCTGACGTGTTTGCTTTACCGTGTCAGCATAAATAGTCGGGGGTCTTCAAAATCGCTTCAAAAAGAGCATAAATCCTCTAAGTCCTGATGAAAAAACTAGACTCTGACGAACTTGTTTGCTTTACCCAAGTCAGCAGAGATAGTCGGGGGTCTTCAAACTCGCTTGAAAAAGAGCAAAAATCCTCTAAATCTTGGTAAAAAAAAATCTGGATTTGCTCTTCTAATCTTCTAAAAGTAGGGGTCTGCAGCCTCGCTTCAAAAAGAGGATAAATCCTCTAAGTCCTGATAAAAAAAAATTAGACTTTGCCGGACGTGTTTGCTTTACCCAAGTCAGCATAGATAGTCGGGGGTCTTCAAATTCGCTTCAAAAAGAGCTTAAATTCTCTAAGTCCTGATAAAAAAAAAATAGACTTTGCGGTCATGTTTGCTTTACCCAAGTCAGCATAGATAGTCGGGGGTCTTAGAAATCGCTTCAAAAACAGCATAAATCATCTAAGTCCTGATAAAAAAAAACTTAGACTTTGCCGGACGTGATTGCTTTACCCAAGTCAGCATAGATAGTCGGAGGTCTTGAAACTCACTTCAAAAAGAGCACAAATCCTTTAAGTCCTGAAAAAAAATCTGGACTTTGCCGGACGTGTTTGCTTTACCCATGTCAGCATAAATAGTCGGGGGTCTTCAAACTCGCTTCAAAAAGAGAATAAATCCTCAAAGTCCTGATAAAAAAAAATACACTTTGCCGGACGTGTTTGCTTTACCAAAGTCAGCATAGATAGTCGGGGGTCTTCAAACTCGCTTCAGAAAGAGCATAAATTCTCTAACTCCTGACGAAATAAAATCTAGACTTTGACAGACTTGTTTGCTTTATCCAAGTCAGCATAGACAGTCTAGAGTCTTCAAACTCACTTCAAAAAGAGCATAAATCCTTTAAATCATGGTAAAAAAAAAATCTGGACTTTCCCGGGCGTGTTTGCTTTACCCAAGTCAGCATAGATAGTCGGGGGTCTTCAAAATCGCTTCAAAAAGAGCATAAATCCTCTAAGTCCTGATGAAAAAAACTAGACTCTGCCGGACGTGTTCGCTTTACCCAAGTCAGCAGAGATAGTCGGGGGTCTTCAAACTCGCTTGAAAAATAGCAAAAATCCTCTAAATCTTGGTAAAAAAAAAAAAAATCTGGACTTGCTCTCCTAATACTCTAAACTATATCCGTAATATTGAACGAGCTTCCAGGTTTTAATCACTGTCTCATTCTCTGCCCCTCCAAAATGCTCTTCAGTAATACCTTTGCCAGTAATGAATGTTCCGTATAGGCATGCTTTATCCAAGTCAGTATAAATAGTAGGGGTTTGCAGCCTCGCTTCAAAAAGAGGATAAATCCTTTAAGTCCTGACAAAAAAAATATCTAGAATTTGCCGGACGTGTTTGCTTTACCCAAGTCAGCATAGATAGTTGGGGGTCTTCAAAATCGCTTCAAAAAGAGCATAAATCCTCTAAGTCCTGATGAAAAAAAACTAGACTCTGCCGGACGTGTTCGCTTTACCCAAGTCAGCATAGATAGGCGGGGGTCTTCAAACTCGCTTCAAAAAGAGCATAAATCCACTAAGTCCTGAAAAAAAATCTAGACTTTGCCGGACGTGATTGCTTTACCCAAGTCAGCATAGATAGTCGGGGGTCTGCGCTTCAAAAAGAGCATAAATCCTTTAAGTCCTGATGAAAAAAAAAACCTGGACTTTGCTAGACTTTGACGGACGTGTTTGCTTTTCCCGGTGGGCGATAGGAAAAAATATTAATTGAAACTATGACGTTGAAGAAGTTACATCACAATAGATACTTGGTCTCTGTTTTGAGTAGTTCGAAACCACGACTTAGGAAGGTCATACTGAACAATGCAGATTGGGAATTCATTAAACTTATTTCCGAACTGTGTTTAAATTTAACTGCAGGCAATATTAAACTACCAGAAAAAAACTAGACTTTGCCGGACGTGTTTGTTTTACCGAAGTCAGCTGAGATAGTCGGGGGTCTTCAAACTCGCTTCAAAAAGAGCATAAATCCTCAAAGTCCTGATAAAAAATTCTAGACTTTGACGGACGTGTTTGCTTTTCCCGGTGGGTGATAGGAAAAAATATTAGTTGAAACTGTGACGTTGAAGAAGTTACATCACAATAGATACTTGTTCTCTGTTTTGAGTAGTTCGAAACCACGATTTAGGAAGGCCATACTGAACAATGCAGATTGGGAATTTATTAAAATCATTTCCAAACTGTGCTTAAATTTAACTGCAGGCAATATTAAACTATCAGATGCTATTAAGAAGCAGACTAGAGAACATCAATCCATTTTTCGTGCACTGTCCAAGAGAAAAACCATTGAAAAACGGAAAAAAAAACATTTAGTTCAAGCAGGGGAAGGTTTTACACAGTTTTATTGCCAATATTTGCCGGTCATGAAAGCAATATTCTTCTTCCATCATCATAAGAAGAAAATATGGCTAATTCATATGAATTGACTGCAATTAATGAGGGTCTATCTCCACTGCAAACTTTTGAGGGTAATGTCACAGATTTCCTTAATGACAATAGTATACCTGATGATCAGAAACTTTTGATTTTTCAAATGGCCCTTCGTTGTGTTGACAAACAAAAACCGTATCAATAAAACCCATCAGTGTTTTGAACGCTACAAATTGAAACCCGTAAATTTTACAATATGATTGGAAAAAGTATCATTGACTTCACAAGGAGATATGATAAGAGTGAAAATACGTTGTATTTTAGTAAATATGATCCTGACTTTTAAGAACAAAATCAATACGTGGTGAACGCATACGACTTACCACCGCTGGTCGTTGCCGACGATGATGAATACCTACATGTAGAAGAAGAAATCTAAAGAAAACGAAAAAGACTTTTTTGTATTAGATATATATTTTATTAATAAACAAATTTACAAACATAATTAGAACATTTTATTCTTAGAGCACTGAAATCAATATTATACAGACAGGAGAGGGCATTTTCCACAGTGAAATCATTCAGACGAGGACTGTCCACGTAAATTTTGATAAATTCCTTGTAGGTATATCCACGACATCGGAAAAAAATAGAATAGTGCATGAAATCCACGGCTTTTTATCGACAAATCTTGTACTCTATCTCTATTCTGGTTTTGAAAAATATATTTCCCCTTGCTTTCAATAAAGGTTCTGACATGAGGGGTGTAGAATGTATATGGCAAGCCAAGAGGATCGAAGAATTCAATACTTTTCCTAGTTTGAAATATGCATAGCCAGTGACCACTATTTATGATATTCTACGGAGTGCTATTAACAATGATAATGGTATGGTTATCTCTTGGAATTTTTTCAAGGAAATCTGAGGGAATACAATAGGACTTGTATTTGGACATGAATAAGTCCAAGTTTAAAACATCAATTATTTGATTTGTGTTCATGCTGCCAGGTCTAGTAGAACACTACCGTCGGGCTCGGGGGTGATTTCCCAAGAGGTTTCAAATTGACTCAGTGATATTAAAGTGATACTTTCATTCAAAGCGTCAATGAATGTGCACTCTAAACGTACATTCCCACTTCTAACAACACTCATATCTTAATGTGTAAAATAATAAAGTGTACAAGGGAATTCCATTCACCTTGCACACAAGACTGGATAAGCCAAAAAAAAAAATCGTGGGGGGGATGCGGTCCAGGATCCAACGGCACTAGCATTTTTCACAAAGGTCAATACAAGTTTTGAAGTGATTTCTCCATTGATAAATGACGAATCGGTATAACTACGAGAACTGGTGGCAATGTGACGTTGATTGGTGATCGTATGGGGAACAAGAAGTTTGTTATTGTTACATGAAGAATTGCTGAAGTGAGATTGACATTTGCATCAGGTGCTGCAGCAAGTTTTTTTCTCAAAATGAAACGGGCTGGAGCTAGTTGTAACTTTATGTCAATCTTAACGTTGGGAGGCAACCATTGAGAATATTAAATATTTCATGATTTAATTTTCCAACTAAATGATACTCTTTGGTCAATGCAGCAGTAAACTTGCGATCAGTATCAACATTCGACCTATATTCTTAGCTCTTTGCCTGTCTTCTCAACTCCTTGTATGACTTTGGAGTCATCAACATAAATTTTATGTAACTTGTATAGTTTGATAAATTATTGCCAGTGCTAACCAATATTCCGTTAATGAATACATTAATTTGTCTGAAAAAATTGTGTAGGGTACAGTTTTCATAGGATAGACAGTCGGCAACGGGGGGGGGGGGTTGATTGTCAGCAATTTATCATCCATATTTATTGATTTAAATGTTGTAGTGAAGAAAAAGTCTGACAATCTAACCCCCCCCCGCTGCCGACCGCATCCCCCCACGATTTAAATTATTTTTTGGCTTATCCAGTCTTGTGTGCAAGGTGAATGGAATTCCCTTGTACATTTTATCATTTTACACTTTAAGATATGAGTGTTGTTAGAAGTGCGAATGTACGTTTAGAGTGCACATTCATTGACGCTTTGAATGAAAGTATCACCTTAATATCACTGAGTCAATTTGAAACCTATTTGGAAATCACCCCCGACGGTAGTGTTCTACTAGACCTGGCACCATGAACACAAATCAAATAATTGATGTTTTTAACTTGGACTTATTCATGTCCAAATACAAGTCCTATTGTATTCCCTCAGATTTCCTTGAAAAAATTCCAAGAGATAACCATACCACTATCATTGTTAATAGCACTCCGTAGAATATCATAAATAGTGGACACTGGCTATTCATATTTCAAACTAGGAAAAGTATTGAATTTTTTGATCCTCCTGGCTAGCCATATACATTCTACACCCCTCATGTCAGAACCTTTATTGAAAGCAAGGGGAAATATATTTTTCAAAACCAGAATAGAGATAGAGTACAAGATTTTTCGATCAAAAGCCGTGAATTGCATGCACTATTCTATTTTTTTCCGATGTCGTGGATATACCTACAAGGAGTTTATCAAAATTTACGTGGACAATCCTCGTCTGAATGATTTCACTGTGGAAAATGCCCTCTCCTGTCTGTAGAATATTGATTTCAGTGCTCTAAGAATAAAATGTTCTAATAATGTTCGTAAATTTGTTTATTACTAAAACATATATCTAACACAAAAAAGTCTTTTTCGTTTTCTTTAGATTTCTTCTTCTACATGTAGGTATTCATCATCGTCGGCAACGACCAGCGGTGGTAAGTCGTATGCGTTCACCACGTATTGATTTTGTTCGTAAAAGTCAGGATCACATTTACTAAAATACAACATATTTTCACTCTTATCATATCTCCTTGTGAAGTCAATGATACTTTTTCCAATCATATTGTAAAATTTTCGGGTTTCAATTTGTTTATTTGATGTAATGTCACAAACAAATTTCTAAAATGAACAGCCAAATAAAAGTCCGTAGGCTTGTAATCATAAGTACATTGTCTTCACAACGATGACCTAGAAACCATCCACTCTTATTGTTTTGACAATTGAAACGTGGGCCAAATTCATCTTCCCAAAACAATTAGAAGAGAGTTTTTTTTAGTTATACCCGGATAGGTATTTTCCCACTGATAACACTTATCATAGTGAGACTTTGAACACAGAAAACCTCTAACATGAGAATCACAAACTTCTTCAAGACATGAATTACAATCCTTAATAGCAGCTGCATATCCCCTATGCAATTTGCATGGGTTGCACAATCTACACTTTTCATCTGCGACATTGCAAGGCTCACAGGAAGACTAACTACCCAACGTGGTATAACTGGTTCCTTTCAGGGGTCTATTTTGAATTGTAACAAGTATTTTCATCTCCGTCGGTATTCAATCTATCTGCACACTTTTCTCATCATCTGAAAGGCTTCTTGTTTCGAAAACTGGATGAATACCAGTGTCATCATTGAGGTCTAGCGAGGAAAGGCATGCAAAACGACTGTCAAAGCCGACTATGAGTGTATCCACAAAAGCATTTTCATTTTCAGAGCACCACTATGTCTCCCTATTCCCATACTTTTTTGACATTTGAATATAGGTAATAATGTGCCTAAGAAACAATCTTTTTCATGTTACAAGATGACAGAAGCTTTTACCAAAGGCCCATAAAATTTCATATATTCTGCTAACAGCCTAATTTCAGCACTTTTCAGCCTTGGTACCTTTAGCTCATCAAGTACTTTCGTCAGTTTATCTTTTTTGTTAATTGCTACGATTCACTTCACAGTATCATATATTGTGTTTCACCCAGTGCTATTTAGAAAAAAAGTTGCGTTCAAACCATTTTTCTAAACTTGCAACACCCTTTAGTATTACTGTATAATTACCTGAAAACTGCACGCGCGCAAGGGACCTCGGAAGTGCTGACAATCTTCTAAGTTCTAATGATTTCTAATTATTTTAACCGAAATTTTGAACCTGTCAGTCTGTTCAAGTCCATATTCATATAAATTAGATGCTACTAGAATTAAGATTTCTGAAGCAACTGACAACAAGAAAATGTCAATTACCGAGAGAAAAGCACAATTTTTTTTTTTTTTTTCTTTTTTTTTTTTTTTTTTTTTGATGGTTTGATAGTAGACTAAACTTCTATCTAGTTATAGTTGAATCATACTATTTGTTAGCAAACCTCTTCTCCCCCCCAAAATTTTCTTCTAGAACTGCGATCATAGGGTTGCATCTATCAATAAAATTTAGAATATAAGAGTCTATATTCACAGCTCTCCAGTGTGCCTGAGCTACTCTGATGCTTAACACTACAGTAATAAAGGGTGAACATGCTGATTTCTGAAACGGTTTTAATCCTTGAATTCATGTAGAAATAGTCTTACCTCGTCAATAGTCTCAGGTGATACAAACTTGGAGCATTTTTATTCCTGACTTGCGTATCATCATAAGGAAGTAGAAATTGTTGGTGGATGGACGGCTCCTTTAGAACTCTTTTCTCGGGAGTCCCAACAGGTGGCAGCAACACTCCCCTCGTAAATGTTTGTGCTTTTAAAGCACTTCTGATTAAGAATAATAGCATAATAAATACTAATCAAGGTTTTCAACATCATTTAAATTTTGGGTTTTGAAGCTTGTCTTATTTTGAAATCCCTTAGATCACGTGAGTACTTAGTAGAGACATCTAGCACAGCCAACAAAGTGCTGCAACTGCTAAGTATTTTTAACTAAGTTGTATGTTTTTGAAATTGTTTCATGTTTCAAATGCTTAAAAATAGAATCTAAAATACTGAGAAGGAAATATAGTTGAACACGTTTTTCAAACGCATGTACTGACACCCTTAAACAACACTGTTAAAAAGCTACCAACATTAATGGATATCAATAATTATTGAAGCCCTTTTATATTTGCACTTAATGTACCATTAAAACAGCGTTAATTATAAAAAAAAAGAAAAATCGACAAAATGAGAGAGAAGGCACAGTGTTAGTTTTGACTATGAGCATATCTTGCAATTTTCCCGGAATTTTTATCTTATTTTCTTTATAAATAGTTTTGAACCGGAGAGGGATGTTGAGAAAGGTTCAGAGGGATGAGGGAATTTTGCTGACGTCTAGTGGCTTTAAATTTACTGTCAGAATACTAGTCTAAATTCGAAAAGATCCTCTTTTATTAGCATGTCCGATCCCTCTGAGGGATTACCTCTGGTTTGTCTGTAATTTTCCTTATATTGTTAAAATCATTACTACGAAATCACAGGCAGCGCTATAGCACTGCCTAAGTAAAGAGCGATGCAGGCACAACATATTACTTATTCATGTCTTTTTGGTTTCTTTAGACCAGGGCACTTCATATAGAAGGAGTTGTCGTAGGAACTTTGGAAAGGGCTCGTTCGCTTGGAGATTGAGCGGGCCAGTTCTCTTTTTAATAGTCGAAAGTGATTGGAGGGTTACCAGCTCCTCCCCCCTCCCATGCCCATCGTTTCTCCAAACACATTCAATCAAAATTTTGAGATAGCCAATTTGTTCAGCATAGTTGAAAGGTCCAGAAATTATGTCTTTGCGGGTGACAACCCCCCCTCCACCCACAGCCCTCAGTGCAAGGGTTGTAAGTTATGCCCTGTGGGCATATAAGGTTTTTGTAGAATGGATGGTCGTATAAACTTTGAAGGGGCTCATTGGATTGGTAATTAAAAGTTTTAGTACCCTTTTTAATAGTCCAAAGTGATTGGATAGCAACCAGCCCCATCCGCCCATCATTTCCCCAAGTACAATTAATCAATTTTTTTTTTAATGTTTTCAAATCTTTGAGGATGACAACCCCCCACGACCCTGAGTGCAAGGGTTGTAAGTTATGCCCTGTGGGCATATAAGGTTTTTATAGAATGGGCGGTCGTTTAAAATTTGAAGGGCTCTTTGGATTGGTAATCAAAAGTTCTAGTAACCTTTTTAATAGTCTAAAGTGATTGGAGGGCAACCAGCCCCACCCGCCCGTCATTTCCCCAAGAACATTCAATCAAAATTTTTAAATAGGGATTTGTTTAGCGTAGTTGAAAGGTCCAGTAATTCTCTCTCTGAAGATTATAACCCCTCCCCGTCCCTAAGGCCCTCAGGGCAGGGGTTATAAGCTTTACTGGTTACCCAAAGTTAACTTTTAAGGTTTTTTTCTGGAAAGGGTGGTCATATAGACTTCAGAGAAGGCTCATTCACTGTAAATCGAAAACTTTAGCTCTCATTTTAAAAGCCAAGAGTGATCAGACGGCAATCAGCCCCCCTCCCCCATTTCTTTTTTCCTCAAATTCTTCCGACCAAAGTTTGGAGATAGCCATATATGAGTATAGAATATGGATGTCATTCATTTAATTGGGAATCATAAGTCATATTGTCCTTTTTAAAATTCAAAAGTGATAAGAGGACAAGTAGCCCCCCCCCCACGTCTTCGTTTCCCGAAATGCATCCGACAGAAATTTTGAGACAGCCAGTTTGTTCAAAATAGTCTAAACCTCATAAAATAAGGCCTTCGGGGTTGAAACAACCCCCCAGAACCGTGGGGCAAGGTTGTAAGTTTTACCCCGAAGGCATATAAGGTTTTTATGGAGGGCGTTCACGTATAAACTTTAGAGGAGGCTCATTAATTCGACATTTAAAGTTCTAGTTTCCTTTTAATAGTAAAAAGTGATAGAGGGCAACTAGACCCCTCCCCTGACGACCTCTTTTACCCAGACGTATCTGATCGAAATTATGAGATAACCATTTTGTTAGAAATAGTCAAAGAATATATAACAAAGACCCCAGAGTTGACACAACCCACCAGAGCCACAAGGTTTTTATGGAATTGGTGGTCGTATGATTTTAACGTAAACTTACGTTAGGAGCAAGTTTAATTAATGCAAACTTGCGTTAATTAGGTAAATTACACTACTTTAGACTACTTGAGGGAGGCACCCCTCGCCCCCCCCTCTGGATCTGCCACTGGATGGTTTATCATTCTTTTTTCACGTCGTGATATTTCTTTTCTAGATAAGACTACTTTCGTTTTCAATCAATGTTTTCGTATGAAATAGGCAGACCTTTCCTGAACTTTAAACAATAAACACCTCTGTTTGAAAATCTTTGCACTTTGTGAATTTAGATAGCGATAAGGGTTACTGATTGAGACCAATTTTAGGACTTGGGTTCTAATTATTGGTTGCTGTCGTAAAAGTTGCCACAATAGCCCTATCCAAGAAAATACCAAAGTCTGTTAAGATGTGTTTTTCGTAAAATTCTTAGGGAGTTTTCAGAAAATTGAAGGAAATTACACATTTTAGTGGCAGATCCAAAATTTTACGGGGCTTTACGCTAGAAAAGCTCCTATTATAGAATATTCTTCCAGTTTGTTTACCAGAAAATAAATAAAATGCATTTGTTACTGCTGAGTCTGTATAATCTTGGACCTTTTACGGTACAATTTCCAAAATATTTCTCAAACTTTTTTTCTAACAGCTAACTATAAGAAATAAAACATTTTTAGAAATAATACAGTATATATATATATATATATATATATATATATATAATATATATATATATATATATATATATATATATATATATATATATATATATATATATATATATATATATAATATATATATATATATATATATATATATATATATATATATATATATATATATATATATATATATATATATATATATATATATATATATATATATATATATATATATATATATATATATATATATATATATATATCGGCGCGTACAAACAGCTCCTCTCATTTGATCTGCCATCAGTGGTCCAATTACCCTGGAACACGTATTTTGGCAGAAACTTTCTCAAAATGCCTTTGAAACCAACTTGAGACTTCGAAACCTATTTTTAATTCCTAAAAACATCTAATAATAACATTGCGCTACTAATTACCGATTTTCATGTATGTATTGGAATAAATTAATTTAAAATTAGTTTCTTCAAAATTAGTGTTCCAACGTTGAAGCCAAGTTTCGCGTTCAAGAGAGATCTGACTTGTCTACCCTAGAAAAGATCTACTGTCGCTTATGTTTATACCGGTTTATACATTCTCTGGAGCAATCGCACCTCGGTCCGGGTTTTTATAATGGGTGAGATAGGGAAAGATCATACTGCTATTATATATACTGTGGTTTTTGGTTTCTTTTATTTATTGATACTGATTTGTGGTAGTTGTATTCCTGGTAGATGATTTGATTCTATTTTATTCATTTTGGTTTAATGGAGTTCTTTACTCCTTTTTTTAAACTTATTTGTTGAAAAAGTTTTTTTTGATTAATCACTAGAAAATATCACGTAATCACTTCAAATGATTTTCTACTAATTTTGTCTTGTTTTTGAAAGTTTTTCGATAAAATGAGAGAAGAAAAAATACAGAATATCGGGAGAAAAGTTATATTCATAAAGTCAGACATTTCTCTGTTACATTTGTTTATTCAATGGCCGCGAAGTTTAGACAAGAAACACAGAAGGAGCAAAAATAAAATAAAATTTAGAAAATGAAAAACAAAAAGACACTTGAACAGAAACAATAATGAAAAAGAAAGAAAAACAAGACACTTACACTTAACCTAACAAGGAGAAAAGAAAATTTACATTACTGATGAAAACAACTGGATTAGTAAGGGGCAACACCTGATGTTGTTGAAAAAGTTTTTTTTGATTAATCACTAGAAAATATCACGTAATCACTTCAAATGATTTTCTACTAATTTTGTCTTGTTTTTGAAAGTTTTTTCGATAAAATGAGAGAAGAAAAAATACAGAATATCGGGAGAAAAGTTATATTCATAAAGTCAGACATTTCTCTGTTACATTTGTTTATTCAATGGCCGCGAAGTTTAGACAAGAAACACAGAAGGAGCAAAAATAAAATAAAATTTAGAAAATGAAAAACAAAAAGACACTTGAACAGAAACAATAATGAAAAAGAAAGAAAAACAAGACACTTACACTTAACCTAACAAGGAGAAAAGAAAATTTACATTACTGATGAAAACAACTGGATTAGTAAGGGGCAACACCTGATGAGTTTGACGTTTATTATTGAATTTAACAATCCGTTCTTCTACCACTTTCAGTGGATCTGTGATATTGTAAACCCTGATTATTTTTGTATTCCTGGTTCAAGGTGGGAGTCTGAGTAAATATTTTGGAAACCAGAAAAAAGTGCTGAAGTGCCAATCAGGAGTCCAGGGTAAGTTATGTGGTTAGATGGTTTGATTGGTGTGCTGTCAAGAGAGATGCTAGGATTTCAGAGAGATCCAATTAAACAATACAACCTCCGATTTTTCAGGATTAAATTCAAATCCAATCCTAGCATAAACCTCGCCGAGCACCCATAAATCTCTGAAATCCATTGCAGCGTGCGACTCAAACTTAGTTTGTCTTCTGCATAGTAGGAGAATCACAAGTTTATAGCCTGCAAAATACATGATGATGGGCATTGTACTAGAGCATCCAGGATGTAATTGTTGAATAATGTACTACCTGAATATCTACTCGTGTTTGCTTTACCCAAGTCAGCATAGATAATCGGGGGTCTTCAAAATCGCTTCAAAAGAGCAAAAATCCTTTAAGTCCTGATAAAACAAAATCTAGATTTCGCCGGACGTGTTTGCTTTACCCAAGTCAGCATACGGATTCGGGGGTCTTCAAACTCGCTTCAGAAATCAACAAAGAGAAAAATCTCAAAAAAAAAACAAACAAACAAACAAACAAACGAGACTGTGGCCAGTGGAGAGAAACGAAAAGACAAATGCAAAACAACGCGGATATATCGCCTGTATCCAAAAAAGGCGTCAAGAAGAACAGGATTAAAAAAACAAGATAAAACTGAAAACCAATAAAACCACCACCAAAAAAAAATAAAATGTACAATTGGCGCAAACTGATCCACGTAGGGAAAAGATACTATTATAGAGTTACTTCAGTGAGGACACCAGAGTAACTGAATTACTCTGGAGTTACTCTGGTGTCCTCACTGAAGTAACTCTATAATAGCATCTTTTCCCTACGTGGATCAGTTTGCGCAAATTGTACATTTTTTTTTTTTTTTTTGGTGGTGTTTTATTGGTTTTTTAGTTTTATCTTGTTTTTTTTTTATCCTGTTCTTCTTGTGTTTCTTTCGTGCTGAAGACGCCTTGTTTGGATACAGGCGAAATATCCGCGTTGTTTTGCATTTGTCTTTTCTTTTCTCTCCACTGGCCACAGTCTCGTTTGTTTGTTTTTTTTTTAGATTTTTCTCTTTGTTCGTTTTTGTCATGGCTGGCCAGTTCGGCTTAAGATCTTTCAACTCGCTTCAGAAAGAGCATAAATCCTCTAAGTCATGATAAAAAAAACCTTAGACTTTGCCGGACGTGTTTGCTTTACCCAAATCAACATAGATAGTCGGATGTCTTCAAACTTGCTTCAAAAAGAGCATAAATCGTTTAGGTCCTGATAAAAGAAAGATCTAGACTTTGTCGGACGTGTTTGCTTTACCCAAGTCAGCATAGATAGTCGGGGGTCTTCAAACTCGCTTCAGAAAGACCCTGAATCCTCTAAGTCCTGATAAAAAAAAAACTAGACTTTACCGGACGTGTTTGCTTTACCCAAGTCAGCATAAATAGTCGGGGATTTTCAAACTTGGTTCAAAAAAGAGCACAAATCCCCTAAATCCCGCTCAAAAGAATAAACCTAGAATTGCTTAAATTACTTTATTCTCATTTTAGGTAATTTCTCAAGGCCGTATCCAGGGGGGATTAGGGGTTTTGACTCCCCCCCCCAAAAAAATGTTTGTACAACTCATAAAAATGTGACAAAATGCAAATGAACAAATCTTGTAGGCCTATTTTAAATTTTTTACCCCCCCCCCTCCCAAAAAAAAGAAACATCCTGTATGTGTCTTCTGTATTTTTTTTTTCCTTTACCGCTCGTCCATTCTATTTTGTTTTAGACGGCCTTTGAATAAACAAATGTAACAGAGAAATGTCTGACTTCATGAATATAACTTTTCTTCCGATATTCTATATTTTTTCTTCTCTCATTTTATCGAAAAACATTCAAAAACAAGACAAAATTAGTAGATAAACATTTGAAGTGATTGCATGATATTTTCTAGTGATTAATTAAAAAAAACTTTTTCAACAAAATAAGTTTTAAAAAAAAAGTAAAGAACTCCATTAAACCAAAATGAACAAAAATAGAATCAAATCATTTACTAAGAATACAACTACCGCAAATCAGTATCAATAAATAAATGAAACCCAAAACAAACAGAACGTAAAATAAATAACAGAGTCAAACTCAAAACGAGCAGAAATTAATATGAGTAGGGTCCTAAACTCCAAGCTTTCTAAAAGCCAGAATATAATTTGTACTTTACTGAAAAAAATGTGCGTTTTCAGTTTAATATACATATACTGATGTTTATTCCTAAAAATCTTAATTGATTTTGATTTCTTAACGTTATAAAAGTGAAAACACTTAAAAGAAATTTGTTTCAGTAAAGTACAAATTATGTTCTGGCTTTTAGAAAGTTTGGGGTTTAAAACCCTACCCATATTAATTTCTGCTCGTTTTGAGTTTGACTCTGTTATTTATTTTAAGTTCTGTTTGTTTTGGATTTCACCTATTTATTGATACTGATTTGTGATAGTTGTATTCTTGGTAGATTATCTGATTCTATTTTTGTTAATTTTGGTTTAATGGTGTTCTTTGCTTTTTTTAAAAAACTTATTTTGTTGAATTTTTCTTAAATTAATTTCTGTTCATCTTATATTGAAATAGTCTTTTTTAGGGAGAAAGACTGAGCTTCTTGTAAATTAAACAACTATCCCTTCCAAAAAAAACCTAAATACCACCTGGGTATAGCTTACAACCCTTGTCCATAATCTCCGGGGTTTGTTTCAACCCGAAAGGCCTTGTTATAGGCTATGATATTTAGACTATTTTTAATAAAATGGCTATCTCAAAATTTCTATTAGATGCATTTCGGGATAATAAAAATGTGTGTGTGTGTTGGGGGGGGGGGATAGCTGCCCTCAGATAACTGACTCTTAAAAAGAGCACTGATTACCAATCCAATGAGCTCCCTCCGAAGTCTATATGGCCACGATTTCTATAAAAACCTTATAAGTTCCCAGGCCATAACTTACAACCCTTACCCTTAGGGTTGGTGGTTTTGTTATCCTCAAAGATATAATTTCCACACCGTTCTGATGACACCACACGCTGGACAAAATGGCTATCTCAATATTTTGATTGGAAGTGCTTGGGGAAATTATGGGCGTGGGGGGGGCATTTGCCCTCTGACCATTTTCTACTAATGAAAAGTGCACTAGTCTTCTCAATTTTTACTCGTATGAGCCCTTTTTGAAGTTTCTACGACAAAACTTTCTGAAAAAACCTTATATACCCAAGGGCATAACTTACGACCTTTTTCCTGAGGGCTATTGGGGGAGGGTTGTCATCCTCAAAGACATTATTTCCAGACCTTTCAACTACGCTGAACAAACTGGCCATATCAAAATGTTGATCGGAAATGTTTGAGGAACTGATGAGCGTGGGGGGGGGGTTCTCCCTCCGATTACTTCCGACTATTAAAAAGGGCACTAGCCCTTTCAATTTCCAATCGAATAAGCGCTTTCGGAAGTTTTTACGACAACGCTTTCTATGAAAACATTATATGCACCCAGGGCTTAACTTACAACCTTAGCCCTGAGGGCTGTGGGGGGAGAGGTTTTCATCCTCGAAGACCTAATTTCCAGAACTTTCAACTACGTTGAAGAAAATGGCTATCTCAAAATTTTGATTGGATGTGTTTGGGGAAATGGTGGGCGTGAAAAGGGGTTAGTTGCCCTCCAATCACTTTCGACTATTAAAAAGGGCACTAGCGCTCTCAATTTCCAATTGAATGAGCCATTTTTGAAGTTTCTAGGATAACGCTATCTAAAGACCATATATGCCTCCAGGGCATAACTTACAACCTTTGCCTTGGGGGATCTAGGGGGGGGAGGTTGTCATCCTCAAAGACATAATTTTCGAAACTTTGAAATACGTTGAATAAAATTACTATCCCAAAATTTTGATTGAATGTGTCTGGGGAAATGGTGGACGTGAAAGGGGTTAGTTTCTCTCCATTCACTTTCGACTATTAAAAGGGCACTAGCACTTTCAATTTTCAATCAAATGAGCCTTTTAGAAGTTTCTACAACACTCTTTCTTTAAAAACCTTATATGCCCCCAGGGCACAATTTACAACCCTTGCCCTCAGGGGTTTGGGGGTTTCGTCATCCTCAAAGGCATAATTTCAAGAACTTTCAACTACGTTGGACAAAATGGCTATCTCAAAATTTTGATCGGATGTGTTTGAGGAAATGGTTGGCGTGAGAGAGGGGTTAGTTGCTCTCCAATCACTTTTGACTATTAAAAAGGGCATTATCCCTTCCAACTTCCAATCAAATTAGCCCCTTTTGAAGTTTCTACAACAACGCTTCCTATAAAAACCTTATATATCCCTAGGGCATAACTTTCAACCCTTGACAGGAGGGCTCTGAGGAGGCTATTATCCTCAAAGACCTGATTTCCAAACTTTCAACTACTTTGAACAAAATGGCTATCTCAAAAATTTTATTGGATGTGTTTGGGAAAATGGTGGGCGTGAGAGGAGGATTAGTTGCCCTCCAATCACTTTCAACTATTAAAAAGGGCACTAGCTCTTATAATTTCCAATTTAATGAGCCGTTTCTGAAGTTTCTACGACAACCCTTTCTATATAAACATTATACGCCGCCAGGCCATAACTTACAGCCCTTGCCCTGAAGACTGGGGGGGGGAGGATTGTAATCCTCAAAGACCTAATTCCTAGAACTACCAACTACGTAGAACAGATTGGCTGTCTTTAAATTCTGATTGGATGTGTTTTGGGAAAAGGTAGGCGTGAAGGGGGGGGGGGGGTAGTTGCCCTCCAGTCACTTTCGACTATTAAAAGGGCACTAGCCCGTTCAATTTCCAATTGAATAAGTCCTTTCTGTAGTTTCTACGACAACGCTTTCTATAAAAACCTTATATGCCCCCAGGGCATAACTTATAACTCTTGCCCTGAGGGGCGTGAGGGGTTTGTCATCCTCAAAGACATAATTTCCAGAACTTCAACTACGACTAAATGGCTATCTCAAAATTTTGATTGGATGTGTTAGGGGAAATGGTGGGCGTGAGTCGAATCACTTTCGACTCTTAAAAAGGGCACAAGTGCTTTCAATTTCCAATCAGATGAGCCCTTTTTGAAGTTTCTACGACAACGCTTTCTATAAAAACCTTATATGCCCCCAGGGCACAACTTAAAACCCATGCCCTGAGGGATGTGGGGGGGATGTCATCCTCAAAGACCTAATTTCCAGTACTTTCAACTACGTTGAACAAAATTTCTATTTCAAAATTTGATTGGTTGTGTTTGGGGAAAAGGTGGGCGAGAGAGGGGGGTTAGTTGCCCTCCAATAAACTTTCGACTGTTAGAAAGGGCACTAGCCCTTTGAATTTCCAATCAAATGAGCCCTTTTAAAGTTTCTACGACAAAGCTTTCAATAAAAACCTTATATGCCCTCAGGGCATAACGTATAGCCCTTGCCCTGAAGACAGTGGCTGGAGTGCCCTCCTCAAAAACATAATTTCTACATCTTTCAACTACGTTGAACAAAATAGCTATCTAAAAATTTTGATTGGATGTGTTCGGGGAAATGGTGGGCGTGGAAGGGGTGTAAGTTGCCCTCCAATGACTTTCGACTATTAAAAAGGGCACTAGCCCTTCCAATTTCCGATCGAATCAGCCCTTTTCGAAGTTTCTACGACAACTCCTTCGATAAGAAGCGCCCTGCTCTAAACCAAAAAAAAAAATACTAATACATTGTGCCAACATCATTCTTTACTTAGGCTTCTTTACATCGCTCTTTACAATTAATTTGAAAAAAACTACGTTTTCTAAAGAGTTAAAGAGGCTGAGTTACAAGGTCGAACCTTAAAACGTACAGGGATTAGGAGGCACAGTTGGGGGGCTGCCGCCCCCCAAACCCCCCGCTTTCGCAGCCTTTAAATAAAAAAAAGTTTTTTAAACTGAAAGTAAGGAGCGACATTAATCTTAAAACGAACAGAAATTATTCCGTATATGAAAGAGGCTGTGCCCTCCTCAACGCCTCGCTCTTTACGCTAAAGTTTTTTATTGTTTAAAAAAGAGTTGTGAGAAAGTCAAACTTTAGCGTAAAGAGCGAGGCGTTGAGGAGGGCACAGCCTCTTTCATATACGGAATAATTTCTGTTCGTTTTAAGATTTAATGTCGCTCCTTACTTTCAGTTTAAAAAACTTTTTTTTATTTAAAGGCTGCGAAAGCGGGGGGTTTGGGGGGCGGAAGCCCCCCAACTGTGCCTCCTAATCCCTGTACGTTTTAAGGTTCGACCTTGTAACTCAGCCTCTTTAACTCTTTAGAAAACGTAGTTTTTTTCAAATAATTTCTGCACGTTTTTGTACAGTTTATTACTTATTATTGCTCCTTGTAACTCAGCCTCTTTAACTCTTTAGAAAACGTAATTTTTTTCAAATAATTTAAAAAAGAAACTGGGTTTCTTTTTAAAGTTTGAATTCAGTATTAAAAAATTGCTCTGATGGTGAATCGAACCCGGGTTTTCCGCCTGAAAGTCTGGAGTGTAACCGCTAGACTATACAGACACAACAGTAATTGTTTTTTAGTATATGGAAGCTATTTTCGACGCAAGCAAATTCCCAAAAACTTGATATTTGGTTTTTGGAAAACAGGGAAGGAGTGATCAAATTGAGCTGAAATTCGAGGATAAGCTTCCAGGCCCTAGGAAAGATTATCCTCCAAATTTCAGCCCGATCAGACAACGTTAAAGGGGGGTTGTGGTCGGAAAAATTAACATGGGCTAATATAGGAAAACAAGGTTTTTCGTAAATGTAAATTCGGGGGATAATTTTTTCGGTCTGAAAATATCAAAAGGCCCTAACAGGTCGAATTCTGCTTCGAATGAGTCCTCATTCAACCGGATCCGTTGCCAACTGTGGCCTGTAGGCGTGGCTAAGAAAAAAAAGAAATGAATTTTAAGTGGCTATATTTGGTTTTTTGAAAACAGGGAAGGAGTGATCGGATTGAGCTGAAATTTCGAGGATAAGCTCCCGGGCCCTAGGAAAGCTTAACTTCTAAATTTCAGCCCAATCGGACAACGTTAAAGGGGGGCTGTGGTGGGAGGGTCCAAACTTCCGGCCCAGTTTACCCCATGAAGATAAAGTCGGAGGAGGATGAAATTTTGCAAGTTTCTTAGTTTGAGCTTGGGCTACAAAATGCGATTACCGCCGTCTCTCTGCGACCTCTAGGACCTGAAATCGCTTAACATTGTGGTGGGTCGCCTCTTTATAGAGGCACAACTGTGCCTCCTTGATGATTTTTATTGTTTTCTTTTTTTTAAGCATCTAAAAAATCTTACCTTTGGCTCAAGATTTTGTTTTAAATCTAAGTGTTTGTCATTGGAACTTTTATGTTATAATTAACTCTCCTTAGAGGAAAATTCAAAAGAAAAAACTTAACCAATAGCTAATGATATTTAACAAAATGAACTTATCGTTCGGGCGGCAATAATATGTCGTTGTATGTAAATACGCCGTGCATAGGGTTAATAAGCAAGGAAGTCAAAAAATGATCTTAGAAAATTCCCGAACAAAGCGATTTACCATAATATTATATTGTTTTTTGTTTTTTTTTTCACCATTTACCTGGATTTTACCAAATTATTTGGCATAGGTTTTACCTGGGTTAAGGTAATATTTTTTTTTACATTGGAACTTTTAAGTTATTACTTAAAAGTTCGTATTAAACTCTCTAATATTTTTTAGAGTTTAAACTATAATATTTTTTTTACATTAGAACTTTTAAGTTATTACTTAAAAGTTCGTATTAAACTCTCATATTAATCTCTGTTTAGAAGAATTATCAAAAGAAAACCTTAACCAATAGCTAATGATGTTTAACAAAATGAACTTATCGTTCGGGCCGCAATAACATGTCGTTGTATGTAAATACGCCGTGCATAGGGTTAATAAGCAAGGGAGTCAAAAAATGATCTTAGAAAATTCCCAAACAAAGCGATTTACCATAATATTATATTGTTTTTTTTCACCATTTACCTGGATTTTACCAAATTATTTGGCATAGGTTTTACCTGGTTAAGGTAATATTTTTTTTTACATTGGAACTTTTAAGTTATTATTAAACTCTCTTTAGAGGAAAATTCAAAAGAAAACCTTAACCAATAGCTAATGATGTTTAACAAAATGAACTTATCGTTCGGGCCGCAATAATATGTCGTTGTATGTAAATACGCCGTGCATAGGGTTAATAAGCATGGGAGTCAAAAAATGATCTTAGAAAATTCCCGAACAAAGCGATTTACCATAATATTGTATTGTTTTGTTTTTTTCACCATTTACCTGGATTTTACCAAATTATTTGGCATAGGTTATACCCGGTTAAGCTAATAATTATGTAATTGAATGACTGCCTTGGATAATTTTGATACTAAATTAGCACTATACTTTTGAATTTCAAATATTACGTCGTATACCCTAATCCAGAGGTTCTCAGTCTTTTTCAGGCTACATCTCCCTAAAAACGCCAAAGTCTTCGCGGCTTCATTAATGTATCAGACCAATTTTTAACATTCTCTAACCATCGAAATTTTCAACCTTCTTGAAAAATTGGATAATTAACCTTTTTAAAAGCATTATTCGTTTAACAGCAAAATATTGAAAATAAGCATTATCTAATTCCCGCTATGACGGCAATATCCATTCCATACTGAATCTGGACACCGAATTGATTGCAGTGTTGCAGTAACTCGTTGGGCTGCAAAGATTCGATATTCGGTTGAAATGCACCTTAATGTGGTTAGGTAAATATTAAAAATAAATGTTAATATTTAGTAAAACTAAATTTAAACAATCTTAAATTCAGTCAACATAAATGAGACTATTAGAATAACCAATAGGAGGCGTCAATTTGTTTTCACTTCACAACTTCTCTAATATCGCAATAAAATTGAATATGACGAACTGAGGTTGTAACCAGGGGAACTACTGGGTTTGAACTCCTCCCCCCTTGAAATTTTGTCCAGCTCACAAAAACAACAAAAATGCATATAAAAAAATTTTCCAAGAGTTTTTAAGTTTTTGCCCCCCCCCCCTCTCCACGAATAAACATTCTGGTGGATTTTCCCATGAGGTTACCCTTGTGAAAACTCGTATTTCTTGTTGGACGTTGTTTTAATGCAATTCTTACTTTTTGTTGCTGCGCGACCACAAAAAAAGCAAGTTTCTCACAAATAAAACGTCGCAAATGGATCAATATTTGTAGAGGTGTGGATGTTCTTCTGTAACTAATATCCAAAAATCTAAAACTGCCATGCAACCAACTTTCGTCTCCGAAGTAAGACAACTCGATAAGAGATTCTTCTTTTAAAGAAGTAAAAGCAGGTGGCTCTAAATGGGTCTTGAAACCAATTAATCAAAATTAAGATACTTAATGTGCTGTAAACTCTTCCTAGGTCTATTGATACCCGAAAACCACAATCTTCAAAGGTTCTCAAAAGGGAGAAAATTTATAGCGTAAAGAGCGAGGTGTTGAGGAGGAGGCAACCCCCTTCATATACGGAATAATTTCCGCTCCTTTTAAGTTTTAATGTCACTCCTTACTTTCTGTTAAAAAATCCTTGTTTTTTTATTTAATTTCTGATCGTTTTTGAATTAATGCAGGTTTTGAAATTAGCTAACCGTATATGAATAGTTAAAACCAAATTGCATATTGGTTTTTTTTTTGGGGGGGGGGGGGGTAAATGGCTTTCTCAAAACTTTAATCGTACGAATTTGAGAAAAAAGGGCGGGGGAGGGTGCCTAGTTGCCCCTTCAATTTTTTGGGTTCCTTAAAAAGGGCATTAGAACTTTTAATTTTATTTATGATCGTTTTTATTAGTAATAAATATACTAACTTACGAATTTTCTCCCAATTCTTTAAGAACTACTTCTGAAACACTATCTTCGTTTAATTGGAACAATGAGAAGCTTTTTTCATTATAATGCTGGATCAGCATTATAAGCCCATTCTTTTGATATATGTTTATTGACATCAAAATTCCGTTTTTTAAAGTTTCGATTACTATTAAGCCTCATCGCTTGTTTTTATTGTTTTTTTTTATTACGTATATGTTATTAAGTATAAGAAAGGTTTCACCCCCTATTCAATACCACACTCTTTACGCTAAGGTTCGCATTTTGCCCGAATCACAAACCCCTGAATCACAAAGGCCGTTTAATTAGAATAGATAATCTTTTGAAAGTACTAAGAAAACTTTAGCGTAAAGAGCGAGGTATTGAATAGAGAGCGAACCCCCTCATATACGTAATAATTTCTGTCGTTTTAAGTTTTAATGTTGCTCCTTACTTTCAGTTGATAAGAATTGTTTTTTTATTTAATTTCTGACCGTTCTTTAAATAATGCTGGGAAATCCAGCACCCCCTTCATAGAAATGTCCCTTCCCCCAAGAAAACATCCTCCATGGGAATATCCTCCCACGTAACCCTCTCCTCCGACCCCCCCCCCCCCCACCAGAAAAAATCCCTCCTGAAAACGTCTGTATACTTCCCAATAACCAACACTATATGTAAACAATGGGCAAGATTCATAACTTGCAGCCCTTCCCCTGGATTTGGGGGGGATTAAGTCATCCTCAAAGACATATTTATTAGATTTCCGACTATGCTGAACAAAATGGCTATCTCAAAATTTTGACGGGGTGATTTCGGGAAAAAATGAGCGTGGGAGGGGGCCAGGTTGTCCTTCAATTTTTTGGTCACTTAAAAACGACATTAGAACTTTTAATTTCCATTCAAATGAGCCCTCTCGCGATATTCTAAGACTACTGGATCAATACTATCACTCCTAGGAAAGAAAAATAAAAACACGCATCCGTGATCTTTCTTCTGGCAAAAAATACAAAATTCCACAATTTTGCAGACAGAAGCTTGAAACATCTACGGTAGGGTCTTTTCACCCTACCGTAGATTGATTTTCATTAGATTCTCTCACTTTTAGGGGATGTTTCTACCTTTTTTCGAAAATAAGATAATTTTTTCAGGCTCGTAGCTTTTGATGGGTAATACTAAACTTGATGAAACTTATATATTTGAAATTAGCACAAAAATCTGATTCTTTTGATGTATCAAAATTCTGTTTTTTAGTGTCGGTTACTATTGAGCCGGGTCGCTCCTTACTTACAGTTCGTTACCACGAAATGTTTGATTTAATCATCAACAAGTGCCAAATGGCACTAAAAAAGGCATTTTTGGTGCCATGTCTCAAGTGGAAAAGCTGGGGTTAGTGGGTTGCCAGAACTTAGTAGAGAGATGTTTAATGGCTCATTTGAAACCTATTGCTCATATCTACATTCTTTTTATCAATTCTACTATCCAGAAGTGCCATATGGCACTAAAAATGACACTTTTGATGATATGTCTCTAGTGGGAAAGCTGGGGCAAGCGGGTTACCATAACATCATGGAGAGATGTTTAATGGCTACCTCAAACCGAAATTACAATTGTTAGAGCCCTTTTCAAGTGACGAAAAAGATTGGAGGGCAGCTACCCCCCTTCCCTCTGGCCCCCTTCTCCTAAAGTCGTCCAATCAATATTTTGAGATAGCAATTTTTCTGCATCCAATAACAAGTCCAATAACAATGCTTTTGATGAAGACATGAGTCAATACTCCCTGGGGAAAGAGCTGCAAGTTATGTCATTATGATGCTGAAACAATTAATAGATTAAATTTAATTGCCAGCCCTGTTAGTTCAGATGGTACAGTGTCGGGTTTTAAATCTGAATGTCTAGGGCTCAAGTCCTTATCGGTCATTTTTTTTTTTTTTTTTCAACCATGGTTTTGTTTCCTCTATATGATTATGTGGAGAACCTGTCTTTGTTAAGGCTGACAAACGGGAATTCTTAACCTATGTTGTTTTTCTTACTACGCTAAGATTCATGATTCACCGCTAAAATTTGAGCAATTTTGAGCTTGATATTTTTTTCCTGATAATTTGTGAATAAAAAATGGCGTCATTTTTTTACACTTTCTTTTAGTATTTCGAAAAAAAATTATCAAATCTAGCTATTCGAATGTGTCAATCCATTGTTTCTTTCGGTTCCCATAATCACTGAAGAAAGAGTTGTAAGTAACTCAACTTGCCGATCGTTCACATATAGCCTAGTAATTGCTATTGGGAAATATACTGACATTATTAGGATGGGATTTTGCAGGGGTGGGGGGATTTCTATGGGAAGAATACTCCCCTCAAAAAAAAACTTTGTTTTTTAAATTAATTACCATGATAAAAGCTACACCAATAATTCATGGGGACAGGGGCTGTATCCGGAATCTTTTTTTTTTGGGGGGGGGTGAGGTTTAAAAAGGATTTTTTCGGGAGGGTGGAGTTTAGAAATAAACTTTGTTTTTTAAATTAATTACCATGATAAAAGCTACACCAATAATTCATGGGGACAGGGCTGTATCCGGAATCTTTTTTTTTTTTTTTTTGGGGGGGGGGTGAGGTTTAAAAAAGGATTTTTTCGGGAGGTGGAGTTTAGAAAAAAAATTAAACATCAAAATAGAAATAAACATCCAAATTTTTCTTATATTCATTTTTGTTACGTTTTTACGAGTCAGACAAATATTCGGGGTGGGAGGAGGGAGGTTTTAAACACCTTACCCCCCCCCCTGGATACGGCCTTGCATGGGGGTTAATCCAAAATATTATCTACAAAGAATTTGGCAAAGCTATAACTGGTAAGACAATTTTTTTTTCATTTACTATCTCTTTTAAATTCCCATTTTCCACTCATACATTCTACACAGTCTGCAGAGGAACTTAAAATACATAGACATGGTAAAAGTGCCGTTAATCCGTAAGTTAAGGGGTACGGGTCAACAAAATATTTAGGACGTTTACGTGATTTATATTTTTTGGATAAGTTCCAATTACATAGTGTTTTGGAGATACACGCATTGTTAAAGCAGTATATCTTCCATTAACCATCGTTATACCGAATATCAGGTTACAAACATTTTCGTTTCCATTTAAAGCTAATTCAAAATGAGTAACTGACATCATGTATTTCTCAATATTTTCAACTTCCACTTACCCTGATTTTTTTTTTTCGTGTCTTTTTAACAAACCATGTGTTTTAACAAAATTTTCGATGAAGCAAAGGAATTGGTTGCTGCGTATAGTTGTAATGGTACAAAAAAAAAATCACAAAAATTAACATTTCACAGCTTTTCTAGGGTTATATCTAAAATGGCGTGCAGGATGATTTCTGCACATAGCTGGCTTTGCATTAATGCATCGACAAGGTAGCACTATATTTTTTGGAAATTTAATATAAAGGAAAAGCATTACAGTCCCTTAGTTACACCTGTTTCTGGATATTTATCTGTTTATCTCAACTTCCTGAAGTGCCTGAGTTTCTGGTTTTTTGTTACCTCTCAAAAAGGTTCTCAGAATTTCCATGATTTGATCTGATCTTACTTGGCGAAATTACGTGTGACGTTAGTGTCACCAATTTTTTGTGACGTCAGTGACACCAATAAAATTACTAATACATAATACAACAGTGTCCAACGTTTCTAGAAAACTCAGTCAAGTAAAGAACCAATTAGAGAAAAACGGTTTATTTTAAATACATAAAGTTAATTTTTTAGGTTATTCCTTAAGTTCAGTCTTCGAGACAACAATTCTCCACCTTCTGAAGAGCAACTTGTAAAAAAACTAGCCTTTCAGTTGCAAACTCAAACAAATTGTCAACCTTATTGTTACTCTTGCACTTTATTACAAATGTCTTTTGGTGGGCCTGAAAAAAATAAAATCATCTACATATAAACATAAAAAACAATCATGGATATTTATATACAAACCCTATTCTAGAGCCTCACAACACCCTTTTTCATAATTTGCTATGGAAATCGTCAAATTACTTCCTTGTTTTTTGCTACGGCTTACGACTGTTTTAGGCATACGAAATGCAACTTTGTCAAATTCTGTTGGCATTATGCAAGAGCGGAGTCTGAAACTCGTCCTTTATTGCAGTCAGGGGTTGTAACGTGTTTACTTCACAGTTTTCTTGGAGATAGAACATTTATTAGATGAAAAAACTATAGTTATTGAAACACTTCAGAGAAATTTTTTTCAGTTAGATCCATAATTATTCTCTTGTGCATATATCTGATCGTGCTTTAGCCCAATTTAATCCTTATTTGCAAAATTTAAACTCTTTGCTACAGGATTTAAAACTTGACATTTTTAAAGATAAAGAAAGAGCCTAAATGGTCTTTTCTATTTGCCGAAGCATATTTAATGAAGATAATTCTATTTATGGGGACATCGCATCCGGAAAATAAATTCAAAGTGTATTTAAACGTTCATTCTGAGCTATTGAAGAAGTTGCCTAGACATTCCGAACGAAATCTCATATTTTCCCATCTAATATACGAAAGTACGCATCTCTTGGTCGTGTAAACATAAATACAATCAGACCATATAAGATTAATTTTCATAGTCGCATTCGAATAACTGCCAATATTGATTTCCCTAAGCTTAAGGCATATCCGATAATACACAGCAGAGCAAAAATAGAGCTTGATTGCTAATGACACACAAGCTGTAGGATTGGTGACCTGACTTTACCAGATACATATCCCCATCGTTTTCAGTACGAGGACTAGCTGGGTCAATCTCAAAAGCAATCAAGTTCAAACTCGTGAAAAAATTAAATATAAAAAACACATTTTTTTAGCTGAGATCTTGGAGCAACACTAAAACTAAAACGAACAGACATCATTCTATATATGAGGGGGGCTGCCTATCCCTGGACCCTTGCTCTTTACTCTAAAATCTTAAATTTCTTTAAGAATGCTTCTGATTCAAATTAACGGCCCTTGTATTTGAGCATCCTTTCTTAAAAACGCCACCTTTAGGGCAAAAAGGGGGAGTTAAGGAGGGGACTGACCCCCTAGTTTGCGGAATAATTTCTATTCGTTTTATTCTTAATGTTGCTACTTACTTAAAGCTGAAAAACTTGTTTTTTATGCTTAATATCTGACCGTTCAAGTCACGTCAGGAAATCCACTTCCCTCCATCCACCCGTGTAAACATTTCCCCTAAATGATTCCCCTGAGAAAAATTACCTCCCGCGGAAAATTCTTCATGTGGAAAATTCTCCTACATAAATTTCCGCATATTTTCCCAATAACAAATACTATATGAGAACATTGAAACGACCATTAAAAAGACATTCCTTTTGATGTAGGCTATCTACCGTTTAAAAATTCTGTTTTTTAGAGTTTCGGTTTCTATTGTGCCGAGTTCGTTACCTGGAAATGTTTGATTACTGGACTATTTTTCCGAAAAATAGCTGAATAAGATAATAAAACATTTCCGATATTTATTAGCCATTTCTATTATAGTTATTTTTTACATACTACAATAAAAACAGAAACATAAGTCAAATAATATGAATAAATAGAAATAATTTTTTACTTACTGTGATAAATCAAAATCGCATCTCCCTCTAATTCGTATAAAGCTTATGATTAAATAATTTAGATCTTAAGATTGTATCATATTTATGTAAAAAAAAAAGTATCTCTTTAATTTAATTAGGCAGAGTATAACTGCAAAACAAAATATTGTAATGATAAAATTAGCGCCAATGAATAAATGTCCTTGTTAACATAAATTAAATCTCACTTTCAATACCACAAGAAAACCATCTGGATCAAAACCCTTTAAAAGTAACAAAAAGAAACAAAAAACAAATCAGTGTATGTGTTAGGCTTTGCAATGCTACTACTTTTGCTTTTCCCGTTAGTTTTGGCTTCTAATATTCCTGGCATACCAGGAGTCGACTATCCAACATTAGCATCAGCACCAACAACGTCGTTTAGATGTAACGGCCGAAGTGGATATTATAGTGATATAAATTACGGCTGTCAGGTCTTTCATATTTGTTATCAAAGCTACCACCACTCTTTTCTGTGTCCAAATGGGACAATTTTTGACCAAATTTCAATGTCATGCCAATGGTGGTTTAATGTCAATTGTGATGCAAGTGAGAACTATTATAACTTGAATGAAAATTTATATAAAGGGAAAGATATAAGCCTTTATGGAAAAATCAGCAATGATTTGTATAATTTTATGATTGATAGTATTGGTATAAATTTATCAAATGAAGGTAAATTTCAAAATATTGATACGGATCAGGTTCTGTTCAACACAAACATCCAGGATGGCTTTCGCGAAATTCCTTTCATTCCAAAAACGGAAACATACCCATTTAAATCTTTTGGAAACTTCCAAACTTCAGATAGAATAGGACAAAATAATAAAAACAAAAACTACAAATTTGGCCAGTACTTTTCAGAGCCAAGCAATGGTCCTATAGTCCAAAAGACAGATGTTAATGAATTTAAGAATCCAAGTCTATTTCAAGCAAAAATTCCTGACGGTAATATAAACTTGGGATTCAAACATATAAACACAAATTCCAATACCAAAACTGAAATTGAGAATTTTATTGACACTGTAAAATTCAGAACAACTTCAGCACCATTACGCCATCAGGACACCATAAAATTTCCAAGACTAGAAACCAGGCCAACAACAGAAATAATCCTTGGTAAGCCTGTTCATACAAGACGACCCTTTCCAAGGCCAAAAGTAAGTAGTTTCTTTTTTCCAATAGATACAGTTTATTTGTTTACTTTTTTATAAACGGATAGTTATTATTTTTCTAAAGTATTTAATATCCTTTTAAAAGGATTAACCATGTAGTGCAGGACAGTCTGGGTTTTATCATAGCCAGCACAACAGTTTTGACTGATTAAATAGCTACGCCTGTCCCACGCACATAACTTTTCCCCAGGCTTATAATATAGACTAGACAAGCACAAGAAGTCAGAGGATGGGCCAATTCTATATAAAAAAAAAATCTAATGCTTAATATTAATGCTTAATAAACTCTAACGCTTACCGAAGGGCAAAAAACCCTGTTTTCAGTGCCCTTATTAACCTGATTACCATAGTACTCCAAGAATAGCATTGAATTAATATTTCACGATGATTATTTGAAGTAAAATGATCATACGTTTGGGCAACAAGATACATGTAGCCCTTATGCAAGGGCCATGGATTATTAACATAGCTGTTTGAAAATCAGGATTTTATTCATTATTTTTCTTTTTATAGATAAGCGGATATATCGCAAAATCACGATAGTTGCCAGTTCTGACACCCTTATAATCCCCCAAAATTATAAGTACAAACATGTTGCACCTCTTTAGATTCTTGATTGTTCAGGAATCATTTTTGAAATATGCGTATATATTTCACGCATGATGCTTGGAGATTATACGTTTAAAACAAAGAATCGAAAGATTATTTGGTCTGTAATATACAATTGTATGATCACCCGTGATATACTTTCGCATGATGCCTACATCAAGGCACAAAAATATTACCCCCTCCCCAACCACTTTCCAAAATCACAAGTAACGTCGTGTTTCACGTCTTTTGAATTGTCATTGTTCAGGGATTATTCATTTGTAAGGGATCTGGAATGATCGCCTACCCTCCCAAAATAAAAACACACTAAAAAATACATCCAAAGCATGATGTTTTATCAGAGCTAACGGTGGTATTTAATGATTCTTAAAGTCAATAAGCAAAAACGTGGGCTAAGTTTGGGATGTAAGTGTCCCAAAACTACATTTATATAACCTACATGTTTAAATAAAGCTATAAAAAGATTCTTCCCTTTGTGGAGTCTTCGGTTTATACGATTGGAAGACCCAAAACCAAAGCTCTCTTAGCCCCCCCCCCCCACTGCACCCTCAAAAATCATCCAAGATATCTTTCTAAGTGATCAAACAAGTATTCTAAGTTAAGAGACATTAAGTATGTATTTCACTAGTGGGATTGATTTCCGCCAAAGTTGGAGTTTAGATATTTAAGCAGTAAACTTTTGCTAATGCTGGGAACACATTTTGATATGAGTGTTCATTAACCAAGCGCATCTCGTAGGCTACACGTTTTACCAGGGGCGTAGCTCCAGCATTTTTACTGAGGAGGCAAAAGGGGTCCATATCCAGATAGTCAAGGGGCATGGGCTATATAATAACCTTTTTCTCCAAATTATTGAGGGAGCCCCCTTGCCCCCCCCTCCGAAACGACGCCCCTGCCTTTTACAGGTAGCCTCAAATTTCCCAAGCGGTTTGTACAGAACGATAATTTGCCACTAAATGGTTTTGGACCAGTATAATTAGACAAACTAGTGTGGACTCTAGGAGCCAAAGTTCCCTTTTATCCCAACTTTGCAGATTAAAGATAATTGCTAGTAATACATTCAAGGTTATAAAACACGACAAGCAAATATTTGAAAAAAAAGAGAGAATGATGTAAGTAAAAGCTGTCGCTGGAAAGTTTCTTAAATTATTAATGACAAATACGTGATTAAAATATCAGGTTGAACCTCTTCAATAAAATTGAGCTTAAATGTTTGGAAAGGCGCTTGAGATTACGCTATAACAGTTTGTATTCAAGGATTTTCAAATTTATTGATTACAAATCTAAGAATATTTAAAAGCAAAAGACAGTAAGTGAACATCCTTAGAACAGTTTATTTTCACCAAATTGCCCTTTTGTCCAATTCTCCAAAAGTCCTTTCATCAAATGAATCACGTTTTGCTGACCAGGATTTGTACTTACACTGCCCGTGACATAACTGGACATTGGCGGAAGAGTAGGTGGTTTACCTGAGGCTTCAATTTTGTTTATATATAACTGCCGTCGAATAAAATAGGTCCCGAAAGTTTATGATGCAGTTGCTGAACGTGAATTGCCAACACTTACTCAGGACACAAAAATCGGAAATAAACTAACGCAAATACGAACTAATATGTGGTAGAATCAATTTTACTATAATTTTATACAAAATAGGGCCCTTGTACAAATTTTCACAATGAATTCAGCCACTTTTGCACACAGTGGCTGAAGGGAGGGGGTATATGAGAACTTGCATCACAAACTCTGTCCAACAGGACAGATCTCCAACAAGATCTCCAACAAGATCGACATCGTGTAACAAATTGGTTTTTAAGTTAGAGCAGCAGTCCACAAATATTATTTGGTTCAACTTGAGGCTCAATGCGTGTGCCATGACTTCAGCAGTCAATCCAAACAAATTTTATAAATATCTTACCATTCCCAATAACTTTTTGATACCGCCTTTCGTCTGGTACAATGGCATCTAATTCTCTGATCATTAATTAGCAGAGTCTAAGAAACTATGGCGAGAATTCAATTCCTACTTCCTATTAATGCATCGGAGAATTATCTATTTTAAAGGATTTATTTTCGTCTCGGATTCATTGTGATTATCGCTGTTGCTTCTCCCCTAGCCGCAGATTTAATTTTTGATTCGATATAATTATCCCTGTCGCTTTTCTCCTAACTGCATATATTGTTACCCAGTATTTTCGTTTGAGATTCGTAGTGATGCTTGTTGTCGCATCTGTTCTAGCCACACATCTTGTTTGCGCTTCATTTTATCAGACATCTTACCATGGTTGTTGCTTTAGCTGTTCGGATTCCTCCAAAATCATTTCTAATAGTCAATGATCCAAGGCTCGCTATCGTTCAAAAAAAGGGAAGGGGTGGCTCACATCAGCTGCAGTTAGTTTGAGGGTGGATTCTAGGGTAATCGGGGGCGCTTACAACGAATATCGGGGCGCAGAAGTTCACACGCGTGTAGAACATGGTCATTTTAGCCTATTAAGTCAAATTTGGCCTATAACGACGTCATACTGCTCTTGATTTTTTTTACATGGTAAAATAAACTGAAAACTTTATAAACTTGACATATTCTGAATCCTAAAAAAAATTACTTTCACCTGGTATTTTTAGTTTTTCCCCACAACCTTTGTTTCTTTAGTTAACCCCTATTTAATTTTGAAAACAAGGTTTTTTAATATACTTTTTCTTAGTTTTTTTCGGTTTTTCTGAAATTTTTGCCTACACAAGTACATTTTTTTATGCTTTATTTGAATTCTGCTCGTGATTACGAATCAAACTTTGTGCCTCTTTCCCAAAAAATATTAATTCTTGAGCAACTATTTATTTTTTCTAAATAGCGTCATAGCTTTTAGAAATTAACCTACAATGACCAAGCTTTTTTTAAGTTTTTTAGCTGTTAACAAAAAAAATGAAAATGGATCAAACTGCGCATCATTCGAACCGTCCGAATGTCCTTTACATGCTGTTAATAAAAACAAAGTCGAGACTTGAATCTGCAAGAATTTATAAGCGTTTGGACAAGAAAATTCGCCCCCCCCCCACAAAAAAAGAAAATTTTCTGAATAGTGGTGTTTTACTTTAAATATTTTCAACACAACCTATAATTTTTATTTCACCAAACGATAGATCGCTCTTTTCTGAATCAAATAATTTATTGACATTATATACAACTAATACTTTTAACCAGGAAAAAAACAACAGATGCCTCGTTCTGCAATCGTATGCGCGAATTTGGTTTCAACGGCAACAAAAAAAGCCGAGCATCTTACATAGCCTATTGGGTTTTAGTTGCATAAAGTACTTAGCCATAAAAGGCTTATTTCTCCTTTATAGGCTAAAATCGTCAAGTTCTACATTAGTGCGAGCATGTGCATCCCGATATTGGTTTTAAGCATCTCAGATTACCCTGGCATTCGTACTCAAACCAACTGTGGCTGATGTGAGCCACCCCCTCTCTTTTTTTTAACGATAGTAAGCCTTGGATCATTGACTATTGCACAAAGTACTGAAAACTACGACATAAAAGGAAAGGATTTACGATATTTATCTGATCTAGCTAAAGGTAAGGATTCCAGCAACAACGATGTTAGGGGGTTTCAGTTGTCTTGCGGGAGATACACCATGTTGGTACAACTAGTTCTGAAGTATGTAAACAGATAGGAGATGCGTTGGACAGCACTGCTCCGCTTTTTTTCGAAGTACAACGAGTCCAGATCCACAATAAGGAATCATTGCCTCTGGATCAACTATTAAATCTTATCCGTACCGGAAACGACTATCTTTATGCTGAAAGAGCTACGGACTAGGGATCACACATAAAAGCCACAAAAGAGATGATTGCGATTTTTTTTGCATCTGGAAACCATAAATACGCCGCAGTTGCGCTTGACTACCTAGAAGAAATGCTACGCCTGCCTGAAAAAGCACCAGGATTTCACAGAGAGTTTGTAAGTGACAATTCTGTTGTTAGGAAAACAACCATGCTGTTTTGCAGCATTGCATGCGATCTGGCTTTAGAGTCGACCGTGAATCTGGACATCAAAGGTCATCGAGGAATTTCTGGTATCGTTGGAGTGACAACGAATGAAAATGCCAGGGATCGATATCTGGCTACTCTCCCCTTTCTCACAGCAGTCACCAGAATGCTGAAAGCAAACCTGAATATGGATGACGAGGCAATGAAGCATCATCAAGATACCACTGCTTTTACGAATCTGACAATAAAAGGTGAAAATCGGGTTATGGACTTGGTAGAGTTGCTCGGAAACCCATTCAAGACGACGAGAACAGAGGTGCACAATTTTATGACAGGGGATAGAGCTCCAGAAGCCGTAGCAAATAGGCTGTTGAACTTCTGAGACATTGGTTCGAAGCCATGAGCTCATATCTCGACGGGACATTCACGAAAGTAAAAGTTGGCATAGTACAAACTTTCGCCTCTGTTGCAAAAAAAGGAAAAAAAAAAAATAGAACCACAAAAAAATATTCTGGGGAAACTGAGCTGCTTAAACGAGCTCTGCGTCTTGCAAATTCAACACAAACTTCTTCCCTCTGTGAGCTGCTGAAGTACGAGCTACAGCCATATCCGGCCTCACTTGCAGCATTATCATCAATTCGTAGGGAGCCTCAGCTGCGTACTGGTACAAAGTCAACGGCCTTGAACTACATTCTGCAACAGTCTGGCTTGCAGTCATGGCCAAAAATGATTCCACATACGCTTTTTAAGACTCTACTCGATCTGGCTATATAGTTGATGTCATGAGTGTCATAAGGTGTTATCGACCAGAACATAATGAGACGCTAGCAGATTTTGGAATAAGAGTTTACGATTGGATTCTTAGGAACATACCCCAAGCTTGTCAGTCTATACATTTGGTTGGTGACAGGTATGACGGTCTTAGTGACGATAGAACCCGTGATGACTAATCTTTCAACCTCAAAGAAGCATCTGGCTGTCGAGAAAGAAGAGGAGATCCAAGAGGAAATATTTCCAGCCCGTTCAATTCCTCCAGCAAAGTTGCAACACTCTGGGATGGATTCTCAGTAGTCGCTCAGCCAAACGTCGACTCTTGAAAGTTCTTTTCGATGTCTGGGAGTAAAAAATTTCTACCCGTCTGATGGTTCATCTCGCTGGAGGTTTCGCAAGTCGACATAGAGCTGTTACCGTAACGACCCAAGGAAGCTTTGTTGATGACGATATCTCGTCTTGCCATGAGGAAGCAGACACTCGGGTGTTATACCACACAGCAGTTGCCGCAAGACGAAAGAGCACACTTGTGATAATACAAGCCAACGATACAGATATCGTCTTAATAGCTGCATACTACTTCCAGTATCTTGCTAATCTCGGCCTCAAGCAGCTCTGGGTTAAGTTTCCGTGCTACTACATACCTATTCATACGGCAGCACAAAAACGAGGAGTAACATCCTGCAACGCCTTGCCGCTTGTCCACAGCTGAGTGGATGACACCACAAGCTTTCTGAATGGAATTCGAAAGGTCTGCTTTTTTCGAGCTGCGAAGTCTTCAGAAACTTTGTTGGGGTCATTAGGTGATGAAGTTCGAGCCCTTGCAGAGAAGCCATCATCTGTGCAAAGTGATGGTTAAGTCAACGTCTGTAAGCAGCTTGTGATTACAGTGTATGGCAGAAGTGCGACAAACTTCAATTGTCTGAATGATCTTCGAGCACATTTGTAGGTAAGATTGGAGGATTTGCAGCGTTTACCACCAACTGACATCTCGTTTCTGCTTTCATTTGAAGAGGTGCATGTTCCAGTCACTGATTTGGATTCAAAGCCACAAGCCCTGTATTGATTTACCTCAGGCTACCGAAATGGGCTGGAGAATGAAGATTATTAACTGAAGCCCGACCTAGTTTCTGCGATGCCACATGGGCTTGCATCGCTTTCTTTTTGCAACTGTGACAACACGAGGCGCGGCTCGCACTGCAAATGCTCCAAAATAGGTATCTGTGACAGCGCATGCAAGTATGGTGCTGACCCCAAAAAATGCCTACTTTCAATTCAATTCAATTTATTCGAATAAAAACATAACACAAACATAAATAACAATAAAGATCCTAGAAGAGAACTTGCTAAGGACCAAAAAAAGAAAAAAATTCAAGTAACACTGAAAAAAAAGATAGAAGAATAAAATATGGGTAAATAAAGCAAAATGGCTAAAAATTGAAAGATTAAATTATATTATCAAGTTTTGTTACATTTTTGTACAGCTTGCAGAAACTTGTGGCTAGTTCAACACTGGAGTGTATTTTGTTCCATTGAATAATAGATTTGTAAATGGGAGATTGCTGGGCAGCACTAGAAACGCATTTAGGAATTATAAAGGCTCTATTGGATGAACGGAGACAGTGGGCTTCCGAATTATTAATATTATAATAGGTTAGTAGTTGAGGAGTAAGATTATTGTGGAAAGCAGAGTAAGCAAGCGATAAGTTTAGTTTTTGTATTATTTGATCAAGTGGAGCTATGCCAAAATCTGAGTACAAATCACGGGTTGGATATAGATGGGGGAGCCGAAAAACTGCTTTAATGGCATGGTTTTGGGCAACTAGGATTTGAGTTTTTTAGTGAAGGGCCGGTTTGTATTTCCCCAAACTGATCCGCAGTAAGAAAAGTAAGGAAAAATAAAGGAATAATATTGGGCAACTAGGATGTCAGGAGGAAGAAAATAATTCACATGGTTAATCATAGCTACTTGTCTCAAAATTATTGCTATGATTTAAGAAATATGATTAAAGAATGACAAGCATGAGTCAATAAATACACCAAGAAACTTGGCGACCTCCACTTGTGTGAAGATGTCGGAGGAGTACTTGAGACCAAGAGCAGGTTGAATTACGTCTTTGTTGTAGGGGGTTCTGAATAATACTATTTGACTTTTTTGCTATTAATGGTCATGTTATTTGTAAGGCACCACGCCTGGACTCTGTTCAGAAGGACTTGGGCAGAGGTTATTGCCGACGGTAAATTGGTGCCATTGATGAAGAAGTTGCTGTCATCAACAAATAGTACAGGATATACTGAAGGGCCCAGGTCCATAACAAGATCATTGATGTATAGGAGAAATAAAATCGGGCCTAGAACGGAGCCTTGCGGGACACCCCTCCGAACAGGTAAGGGCTGAGAGGATACTCCATCTAAGCTCACACTGTGTATCCTCCCAGATAGATAAGAATGAAAGCAAGAGGGGAACACCGCGAATACCGTAACTATTTAATTTACTTATTAAAATACTATGATCGACCGTGTCAAAGGCCTTAGAGAAATCCAAAAATAAGCCCAATACAGTTTTTTAAGATCGAGATGTGAGCTTATAAACTGTGTGGCGTCAATTAGAGCATGAGAAGTTGAAAATTTCGGCCGAAAGCCATATTGGTGAGAAGAAATCAAGGAAACGGAGTGCGGACTGTCAAACAGAAAGGGAGACAGACGTTTGAAGATGATTCTCTCGAGCACTTTGGATATAACAGGAAGAATTGAGATTGAACGATAATTACCTATCTCAGTTGGATCACCCTTTGTAAGAACTAGAATAACAATGACTGACTTTAGTAAATCAGGGAAAACTCCGTGGGTTAAAGATAGGTTGGCAATATGCTTGATGCGCTCGTGAACAAAAGCAGTTATGGTCTTCAGGAGCTTATTACTTAATCCAAGACAGTCAGGTGTAAAACTAATAGGGAGAGAACCGATGCTTTGAAGTACCTCATTGCTATCAGTTGAGCAGAAAACATGGATCTAGAATTGAAGCAAGGGAAGACAGCTTCCGATGTGACTTTCCGATGTGAATCAGAACGAGTCCGAAGACGGAGATGAGCCACCGTTTCATGTTCAGTTTTAAATATTTGATTTTTTATATGTTTTGATATTAAACTGCTAATGCAGTCGTCTAAACCTTACTTTCAGCTGATCGTGACATTTCCCGTCTACTACATCAGTGGCCGCTGACCCAATCTAACCGATTGGATCATTGGCCCGGCTATGCTGGGATTTAAAGAAAATAGTATCTGAAATCAGCCTTAGTCACCTCTGCACCACATGTTCACACGACTTCGCCACCTTGAGGCTCGTATATGAGTCTACGTAAGCCAGATTGTATCTACTACTACAGAAAAAATAAATAGTTGCTCAAGAATTAAGATTTTTTCGAAAAGAAGCACATGGTTTGACTCGTAATGACGAGCAGAATTTAAATAAAGCATAAAAAATATGCTATATGCTTATATATATATATTCACGCAAGCGATTGCAGAATTAAGCATCTGTTTTTTGTTTTTCCTGGTTAAAAATATTAGTTCTATAGAATGTAAATAAATGATTTGATTCAAGAAAGAGCAGCATATCGTTTGGTGAGATAAAAATCATAAGTTGTCTTGAAAATATTTCCAGTAAAATGCCACTGTTCAGAAAATTTTCTTTTTGGGGGAGGGGGGGGGGATTTTCTTTTTCAAATGTTTATATATTCTTGCAAATTCAAGTCTCGACTTTGTTTTTTTTAACAACGTGTAAAGGACATTCTGATGGTTCGAATGATGCGCAGTTTGATTCGTTTTCATTTTTTTTTAACAGCTAAAAAAAAATTAAAAAAATTTGGTCATTGTAGGCTAATTTCTAAAAGCTATGACTTTACATGGTTTGACTTGTAATAAGGAGTAGAATTCAAATAAGGCATAAAAAATATACTTATGCAAGCAAAAATTTCAGAAAAATCGAAAAAAACAAAAAAAGTCTATTTAAAAACCTTGTTTTCAAAATTAAATAAGGGTTAACAAAAAAAATAAATGGTTGTGGGGAAAAATTAAAAATACCATGTAAAAGTACTTGCTCTTAGGATTCAGAATATGTCAAGTTTATAAAGTTTTCAGTTTATTTTACCGTGTAAATAAAATCAAGAGCGGTGTGACGTCGCTATATGCCAAATTTGACTTTATAGGCTAAAATGACCATGTTCTACACGCGTGCGAACTTGTGCAACCCGATATTCGTTATCAGCGCCACTGATTACCCTATAATCCACCCTCAAACCAACTACAGCGAATGTGAGCCATCCCTTGAAAGATAACGGTCCCTGGATCACTGACTTGAAAAATTATACATGCGTAAAAACATAAATAAATACACTGTTACTCGTTTAAAGGGAGTATATGCATTTGTTAATTTTTACCTTTAAGTCATGAGGTGTCAAATAAGCGATTTCAATTGACTAAAAAAAATTCTCGCGTGAATTTAATTCCTCCTTCCTGTTAATGCATCAAAGAATTATCCGTTTTATAGGATTTGTCTTCTTCTGGGACTCATTGTGATCCTCACTGTTGCTTCTCTTCTAACCGCAGATTTCATTTACGATTCGATATATTCGTTGTAATACTGGTGGTCACATGTCTACTGACTGCTAGCCACAGATCTTGTTTGCGCTTTATTTCCATGCATCATTACCTCCAAATTACGAAAGTTCCAATGCATATGCCTTCTGAAATATCTAAAACAGGCATTGGCATAACCCTCGTTTTATTCTTTAGTTTCAAGTCATAGGGTGGCAAATCAGCAATTTCAGTGAAATTATGATATATAGCCTGTATATATATATATATATATATATATATATATATATATATATATATATATATAATATATATATATATATATATATATATATATATATATATATATATATTATATATATATATATATTATATATATATATATAATATATATATATATATAATATATATATATATATATATATATATATATATATATATATATAATATATATATATATTATATATATATATATATATATAATATATATATATATATATATATATATAGGCTATATATCATAATTTCACTGAAATTGCTGATATATATATATATATATATATATATATATATATATATATATATATATATATATATATATATTAATATATATATATATATATATATATATATATACATATATATATAATATATATATATATATATAATATATATATATATATATATAATCTTTATAAGTGAGCTATAATTGTGTAGATGTGTATATATGGATGTATGTTCTCGAAAATGGTTCCATATTCTTTCGGGAAAATTGGTATCTTGGGATATTCTCAATTAAAAAAAAAAAAAGAAAAAAAAAGGAAAAAAAAACATCTAGATAGGTCAGAAGTCTGATAAAATTCGTTAACAGCCTTAATTTTGGTTTTATACAAATGACGTCATGTACTATGTTAGTACTCCATATAAGCATTTCTTATGACATCATATAAGCCTTTTCTTATATGATGTTATGCATAGCATAAATAAGACTGTTGAGTTTCTAACTCATCAATTATTTATATAATATAATGTGTTGGAAGGTCCAAAAAATGAAAATTTGAATTTGCAGTTACTATAAATGCTGATTCCTTAGAACCAACACTGGAACTATCAAACGTGATAAGATATGAAAATGGACAACCTGGACCATCAATTGCGACAACACCAATACGAGCAGCTAAAGCAAAGGTCATTGCTAAATTTTCTAAGGTAATCAAGATCTAAAAACGTGTCAAAAATCAAAATAAAGAGCAAAAAACGGGCGGTTAGAAGATTTGCGAAATACATATATTTTTATTACAAAAAAATTGTATTGCAAAAAAGAATACATAAAATACAAAAAAAATCATAGATGGAGGGAATAAATTGTCAGAAAACGATCCAATGTCGCCGCGATTCAATGTCAAATTGATATTCACTGTGTATTTTTCTTTTCACTAAAAGAGTCTTTATGTTTCTCTTCCTCAACGAAATCTTATATAAGGATCTCTTGTGTCAGATAACGTATTACAAGGTTGTTTCCAGGAAGCCATATCTTGGAGATTGGCAACTGGGAACAGGGCCCAAGGTTCCATGCCTAGGGAGACCCCATATTTCATACCGAAGATTTCACTATCCAGGTCATAATAATAAAATTCACCATATATTCAAAAATGAATCTAAATTTGTACAGCAATGACAGGGACACATACTTCTTGAGGTCCGTAATCAGCAGCACTTCGACGCCTTTTGAAAAATCACACCTATATCTACTACTAGTACTACTAACAACTCACCGCAGCACCAAGCCACCTGAGGCCAAAACCGCTAAGCATGCTCCTCCTCCATCCCAATCTATTCAAAGCCTCCCTCTTTATACCCTCCCAGGAAGTTCCCATTTATTTCAAATCTTTCTCTATGACATTTTCCCCTCCCAACCGCGGACGACCTGCTTTCCATTTAGGTCTAGACGGTTGGCCGAAAAGGACAATCCTCGGCAATCTGCCATCCTTCATCCGCAGAACGTACCCTAGCCATCTCAAGCTTTCTCTGATTATAGCCCTAGAAAGCGGAATTGAACCACTTTTCGTACAGCCTACTGTTTGAAATACGCTCAGTCAGCCGGGTGCCCAGAACAATCCGTAGGGCAATTTCTCTTGAAAACACCTAGCAGATCTTCATCCGCTTTTCGGAGCGTCCATGCTTCAGAGCCATATTTGACCACTGTCATCGCTGAAGCTTCCAATATTCTAATCATGGTTTGGAGACTTATTTTCCTATCCTTCCAAACCTTTCATAACTGAGAAAAAAAAACCTGAGCCTTGGCCATTTTAATTTTTTTACGTCTTCACTGCTCCACTATCTTACTAATAATACTAGCAAGGTAAGTGAAGCTGTCCACCTGATCAATTTTTTCGTTACCCAACGTCACCTTTTCCTCTTCACTTATTCCTAGCCTTAGTGACTTAGTCTCTTTAACATTAATTTTCAGATCTATTCTAGCACCCTGAACTCGCAAAACCTCTAAGAGTTCATTCATTTTGCTGTCACTTTCATCTAGGATGCTTAAATCATCAGCATAATCTCAGTCCAGGAGATTTTTCCTCTCCATTTGATACTGTTGTCTCCCATTGCCTTTCCTGTGTTCTTTAAGACAAAGTCCATCAAAATGATCCATATAAAGAGGGATAAAACATAACCTTGCTTTTAAGTCCTTTGATCCTTTGAATCACTCCTTTCAAGCACAGGTTAAAATTATTGTGCCATTCTATGACAAAGAAGATACAACATGACTACCTTAATGCTAAAATTTGACGAGGAGTAAGATAGGCATTAACAATCTTACATGGCACCTCTAGCTGTTCATCAAATCAGGATACTGCTCGTTTCTACCCAAAACCAGAACTATATCTCTTTTTTTTTTCTTTTTTTTTGCAAAGTTGTTATGTGACATTTTTCCATAAAAACGAAGTTATCATCCCCTCTGGAATTTTGAAAATGGTGTATCTAATTAAAGGATTTTCCTTACTTTACCAAGAAGTAAGCTCCATTTTTTTGTTGTTTTTTTTTTAATGAGAGATCTACTAAAATTTAAGAGGCAAGTATCATCCCATTCCTATCAAGACCAGCCAAAACTCAACCAAAATCACAAACAGAAATGGCTTATTTTTGTATGCTATTCGCACTTGTAAAAAAATGCTTCTTTTTTGTATCTCAAAATTTTACACTTACTATTCTATGAAAATATTTAGGGAATGGGGGATTTGCCTAAGTAATAGGGTGACCCCTAAAGCCCTTTTAGATTTGAGTATGCAGTCATTTTGTAACAAATGCCTACTTTTTTGCCAGCTTGTACGGAACTTACAACTCAAAATCAGAAACAAGGCTCGAGGAAACTTGATCAACTTAATCAAAGTTTACTTAATCAACTTCTGTTATATCAGGCTTTCCAAATGTTGTGTCATGTTCAGATGACTTGGCCTGAGGTCAGCACATTGCTCTCCTTTACAGTTAATGATACGAACTGAGTTTTCCATTAGTTGGTGGAAAAAGGAAAAAAAAATAGTTCTCGATGGACAAATCATGTCCAAAGATTTGAATAAAGCCAACATATACATACATGAAGAATATGGTAAAAACAGTTCGGTTATGCAAAGCAAGCAATGTACCGCTAAAATATGAAAATAATTCATCCGATTGCCAATCCAATACAATAAACATTTTTGAATTTATTAGTATAATAAATTCAAATAACCTTCGGGTCCATTTCCAAAGTGCAGCCATTGAACCCCGGGCATAAACCCTTCAAATGTAGGTACTGTAGGTGCATGAAATTTTGTTATTTTTTTTTTGTTATCTTATTTTGTTATTTTTTATCTTATTTTGTTACTTTTTGATATTTTTGCATTCTTCTTTTATCTCTTTTTTTAGGTCATTGTGCTTAAGCCCCGGTCTAACCAGCAAGCCATTCGATTAGCCAAACACATTCAAAAAACTGAAAGGAATAAAAAGAAGAATGGAGAAAAGTTTCAACGACATGGAATCAGAATAGGCTACAGCCCAACAAGGAGCGTGAACTACAAACTGAACAAGTCAGTGAACAGGAGAAAACATCCAGAAAAGAAAAAAACTAAAGCCACAATTCTTAACACACTCTCGTACAGTCTTCAACCCCCACCGATTATTCAAAGAGCTCCAAACACAATATTATCCTTGAAAACAACTGGAAATACAGAAATAGGCACCAAAAAAACGAGTGCACTTGAAAATAGTGGATGGAAGCCAATTCTGAATTAGAATCTAATAGCCTTTCTATATTTAGAGATAAGATGAGCAAGCAATTCGTTTTGATCTAGTGAAAACCGAACAGACCCAAATGAATAGAAAGGCTAGGTTGTTTTTTGGTGGAATTAACGTTACTACTGTTGTATTTATTGACATATTGTGTAAGTGTGGTTCCGTGTAAACGAAACATATTTTATAGTTGTGATATACGTATTAATGGTAAATTATAATTTAATAATGAAATTACTTTATATGAAGTGTATTTACCTCATATTAGTTGTAATAACACAAACAAAATTAGAAATATAATAAATCTACTTATAAGAAAAAAGTTGTACCAGCAAGATACGGGAAATCGGAAAAAAGAATTCCGATTTTTTTTTTCCTGTAAGTTTGGGAGCCTTGAATTACACTAAACTCATCATAAATTAGTTAGACAATCAATGCCAGTGCAAATTTTCCATTTTCATGTTTTAAACCACATGAGATAAGCAAACCACTGTAGTTAAAAAGAATAAATGAAATCCAATTCTGGAAATGCTATAAATATGAGGCTAACTGAAAAACCGATTCTGTGTTCGAAATTACGCCCTTTTTCTAGTTTTATAAAAAAAAAATGAAATACCATTCTTGGATATAACAGAGTTATATATTGTATATATTCACAACTATATGTAAATATATACTTAATATGTTCTGAAATTAGACAAGCATGTTTCAATCGCTTTGTAACCAACAAGCTGATAAACCATTAAATACCAAGTTTTGTAGCCAAAAACACCATTTCTGAAACATGAGGGCTACTTAGCGTTATAAATAGGGGAATTCAAACTGCAATCCTGTCGATTATAATTTAACGAACTAGGATCATTACCTAAACAAAACCCGAAAGATTAAGTCAAAACAGGTATTTTCATACAAGTCGGCAACTCACATGAGGTTTCTGAAAGAGGGAATAAGGTTTAGATTGGGTATTTCAGTCCCAGATTGGATATTTCAATCTTACCCAGCCCCCCCTCCGACGTCCATTCTTCCCTGAAGATATCCAATCAAAACTTTGGGACGGCCATTTTGTTCAGAATAGTTGAAATGTTCAATAACTATACCTCTGAGGATGTCAACCCTCCACAGACCTCGGGGAAAGGGCCTGTAAGTCATGTAATTTACTCAGTGTTTACATGTAGTATTTGTTATACGAAAAAGGCACGTCTGACTCGTGGTGTACAAAAAGCCCAGAGGCATTAAGGTGAAACTTTCCGAGAATGTTGAGAGGAGTGTTGAACTAAATCAAAACACACTAATTACAATCAGGTTCTCAATAGGGTGTATCTAAGGAATGGCTAAAGGTATTAAGTTGGAACTTCCAGGAAATGATGAAGGGGGCGATCAATTGACCAAAAAATAATATTTGCATACTACTTCTACTACTACTACTATTACTAATAATACTACTATTACAGCTACTAATACTAATACTGCTACTACTACTACTTCTTCTACTGCTAATACCACCACCACTACTACTACTGCTACTAAAACTACTACTTCTATTGGGACTATTACTAAGGCTGAGGATACTATATTTAAAATTTCAGTATGCGTTGTTGGGGAAGCTGAACTAAACCAAATTACACTATATGCACAATGATTAACAAAAAGACGAATCAGCATTATATTATGAACGGGTTAGAGTATTAAGCTGGAACTTCCAGGGCGAGAACGGGGGATGATTAACTAGACAAAAGTAAATATGTACATACTACTACTACTACTTCTACTATTCCTAGTATGATACTAGTACTTCTCAAGCTATTGATGTGAAGGGGAAAATTTCAGGGAATATTGATGGGAAAGTTAAATTAAATCAAAACGCTCTATATGCATGAAGGTTGTCAAAAGGGCGTATAAAAGGAATGGCTTAGGGAACTAAGTTGGAACTTTCAGGGAATGATAAAAGGAATGATCAGTTGACCAAAAGGCAATGTGTGAATACTGGTACAACTACTAATGCTACTACTACTAGTATTACTACTCCAGCTACTAATTTTAATGCAACTACTATACTAAGGCTAAGGGTAATAAGGTGAATTTTTCAGGAAATATTGGGGGATATTTCCATAAACAGATACCCTTAAATCCCTTCTTTGTTGGAAATTCAACACCCACTTGGAAATATGCACATACTTTATTTTGAATGTGGAGAGCCTTACTACGATACTGAAAAAGAAGGTCGGAGAAACAAAGCTCTCAGTGTCAACTAAAGGGGATTAGAGAAGGCATATATGTAATCTTAACCAAGGTGTGAGACAGCTTCAGCAACTTCACAAATTATTTTTCTAAAATTATTCCAACCATCTTCCACATTATCAAATTTTAAACTCTCAAGTTTAGCATTCAACTGTTCCTGGAAAGTTTCTCTCAAATTCTGATCCTGGAGTCTACCAACATCATAAATTCCCGGGAGGTGGTTACCCTTCCGATATTTCAGTTTTAAATTAACCCTTGACACTACTAGATGGTGATCTTTACTTTTAACATCAATAACAGCACTCCTATATACCCTCGTATCTTGTATTGATCCTGCCAGTCTTCGGTTTACTATAACATAATCAATAAGGTTTGCTATCTTACCATCATGTGAATACCATGTTAACTTATGAGCCATTTTATGACCAAACACCGTATTGGTTATAACTAGATTGTTATACCTACAAAATTGCAAAAGTCTCTATCCATTACTGTTTTCTTTTCCTACACCAAATTTACCTAGGCTGGGATACCATCTATCCCTATTTCTACCAACCTGGGTGGTAGAAATGCGAGATGCTATATTTATTGTATTCATAAGCGATGACCTTGAATAAACTATTTTGTTGAGGAGATAGTTATAGTTCTTGTTGAAATATATGTATGCATATAATGCAGAACAGACTTGCGCTATAACATTGATATTATATTGTAGTTCAATTATTAATTTTTTTTATTATTTATTTTAGCCCTAAATAAGTCGACCAACTAAAAGACAATGAACTATAATTTTAACACTGACTGGGAGGAATCATATTGTTTCGTTAAATAGAAAAATAAATGCGTTTGTTTGTTGTATGGTAGTAGCATTCAGGCCTTCCACTATTCCCGAATTTTCGGGGATCTCCCCGAAAATCTATGTGTCTCCCCGAAAAAAAATTTGGTTCCCCGAATCCCCGAAATTTCCCCGAAAATCAACAAATCACGGTGTCACCCCTAGTGACTATCCCTAGCAAACATTACTTTACATACCATAATTTTTCTCTACTCTCTTGTTCGCTAATTTTCGTCTCCTGTGTTACTTTGCATAAGAACCAGACAGATACAATTTAAGTAAAGACGGTTCTTCATATTTTCACAAAAGTATCATTTTCTTGCATTTAGGTTATACAATATCGAATGCAATATTCCAAATGCTATAAAATTCTTACATTTATGTCATTCGCGGTCAAGACAATCTTGACAAAAATTTGCCAAGAATTTTACTTGAAGTTGTTGAACGCTCAGTTGATTTTGGGTTTTGAAATTGAACTTCTAAAGAGGGAGAATTATTTTGAAAGCCGAATCATAAGTTTAAATTGTGTTTACTTTTGCTATTTTTGGTTTTGGACAAACTGTAATAAGGTTTAATACTTAATGATTGAAGGCATGATATACTGAAGGAACTGATCTTTTTGCCAGGAATTCTTACCATTTAATTTGTTCTTTCATTCGGTGTGTAAAATTTAAGTTCTATTATTTTTTATCTGAGAACTGTATTTGTCAACACTCCCCTCACAATTATTATTCTGCTCCCTTCACCCGTATAATGTTTTCAGGGGGCGTAATATTTCAAACTGCAGTTTTAGCATCTTTTTACGATCTTCCAAAGCTGTTAGTTAGGCGAAGGAAATTTTACTGAAAATATGTTCTGCTCAAATTCGGGATAGCTAAGTAAACTTGTTTAAATATCTAGGCCTACCTTTACAACTTCTAAGGCTTGAACACTATTAGTAACCCGGTATGAAGGCTAATTCTGAGATAAAAACAAAACAATTTAAAGAAATTGTGGTATAATTTATTTTATCGGGAGGACTGTCCCTAAATACCATATTCTTACCATAAAAATGCACCACCCCCTCCCCTTCCTAATGAGGCGAAATTTAGCTATAGACTATGTACAAGGTCGGAGAAAAGGGGATTTAAATGGAAGTGACCCAAAAAATTTTATTCATAAGAAAATTTCCACTAAAGCTTAAGTACAAATTTGGTTATTAGGCTCATATTGTTTTCTTGTCAAGTTTTATATTATTTTCGGACTTATTTACCACGAACTGCTGGTTAATAATGCCAAATAATGTCAGTGTGAAGAAAAAAAGAATAAGTAACTTTTATATGCTTTGTAGCCTAAAGCTATCATGTTAGATGAGCTGATACAAAAATGAGACTGCAAAAAGTACTATATTTGGAACATGGATGGCCGCAGGGTTGGTGGGAGGGGTGGGGGTTTATCGGTGACTATATAGTAATTATGAGGTAACCAAAAGAAAGGAAAGCATAGTTGAAACAAACAATGAAAAAAGATGTATGTGTCGAGGGGTTTTTTTCCGCCAGGGGGTATTTTCCGATTGTATTTTCCGCGGGGGTACTTTCCGCGGACGGTATTTTCCGCGGGGATACTTTCCGCGGGGGTATTTTTTGGGTGAGGGGGTATTTTCAGTTGGAAAGTATTTTTTGCGAGCGGGAGGGGTACTCTCCGGTTTTTTTTTCCACGGGGGGATTTTAAGAGGTGTAAACACCTAAAACCTTAGAATCAGCATGAAAAACCAATAAGGTGTCAATTGTCGTCAAAATTCCCATTTAATTCCCATTAGAAACCGAAAACAATATTTGTTTCTAATATTATTAATGAATTACTGAGATTAATGACTTAAGGAAAAACTGCTACAGCTATTTACAGCTCACTTGCGTTCACTATTTTTTTTTTACTATTTTGAAGTTTTTGCCGCAATATCAGCAATAAGTGTTTTCAGCTATGATTTCCAATCCCGTGCTCTGGCTCTAAAACTACCCTGTAAAAGGCTTTATTTACTACGCGGATCCAAGCCCTACTTGAGCCTGAAACCGAAGCTAAAACCAATTTTGGCTCCGAATCTTTGCAAAGAAATTCCATTTTGTTTTTTCCCCGAAAATTCCCCGAATCTTGAAGACTTATCCCCGAAAACTCCCCAAATTTTTAAGGCTTGTCCCCGAATTTTTAAGATTCGAGAGTGGAAGCCCTGGTAGCATTGCAGTGCCGAAAAAACATAACGTTGAACGACACTTTCAGACAAATCATGGCA